>CM022773.1:454158-538317 GCA_012411365.1 Ameiurus melas | reverse complement strand
TCATGTGACATGCCCCGTTAGCTTCTCTTATCTCTTGTTCAGCTTGATCGGCTATTTAATGCTGTATAGCGACTGCTAGGGAGGAAATGTAAATGTTTGCTATGTTAACTACTGCTGTGTGTAGGTGACTTGCTATCATAGCTGATATTACTAAACTATTATACTGTTTAATTATAGGCAGGGTTTTATGCCCACAAATACTAAAGAAATAAAAACAATACTTAGTGATAATGTTATACAGTTCAGATTATACTTAAGTTCCACCCTCACAGACTCAGATACACCTGTATCTCAACACAAAAAGCTTGCTATTAAAAAAAAATAATAAAAAATGTAAAAAAAAAAATAATTTAAAAAATTATTACAATTTTACTAATTATTTTACAAAATATCAAAATGTGTGTGTCTTTATAATGTGTTTGTGTGCTTCACAATGTGGCCTCATTGGCAACTTCTGTACTCTATTAACTACTGATCTAAACTGTTAAATAACACTGTCCAGTCACTGTCCCGTCACATTCTCGTCACTGTCCCAACACTGTCCAATCGCAGTCACTGTACCGACACGGTCCCCCTTCCTGTCGTGTTGGGGCCCCTGGGGGATTATGGGTATGTTTGGGGCCTCTGGGAGGGCATGGGGCCCCTGGGAAGGCCGTATGCATGTCGGGGCCCCTGGGAGCCCCTGTGTGTGTTGGGCTCTTGGGGAGAGTATATGCGTGTTGGGGCCCCTGGGAGTTGAGGACAGTGTATATGTCTTGGGGCCCCAGTGTGTGTTGGGGGCATAGTGTCGCCTGGGGAGAATGTACTGTATATGTGTGGGAGCCACATGGGCCCCTGGGCAGAGTGAATGCATGTTGGGGCCCCTGGGGAGAGTGTATGCATGTTTGGGCCGCTGGGAAGAGTGTATGCCTGTTGGGGCCTTTGGGGGCTCCTGTGTGTTCCGTGTGTTGGGTCCCCTGGCCCCATTGTAGAGTGTATGGGTGTTTGGGTCCCCTGGTTGTGTTGGGGCCCCTGGGGGTGTGGGGGCCCCTGGGGAGAGCATATGTGTGTTGGGGCCCCTGGCAGCCCCTGGGGAGAGTGTATGCTTGGAAGCTGTGTGTGTTGGGGCCCCTAGGGGCCTGAGGGTTTTGTGTGTGTTGGGGTCCCCTGAGGAGAGTGTATGCATGTTGGGCCCCTGGGTGTTTTGTGTGTACTGGGGCCCCTGGCCCCATTGTAGAGTGTATGTGTGTTGAGGCCCCTGCTGGCCCATGGGGAGATTGAATGCATTTTGGGGCCCCTGGGTGTGTTGGGGCCCCTTGGGGCTCCTGTTTGTTTGGGCCCCTAGGGATCTGGGGGCCCCTGGGGAGAGTGTATGCATGTTGTGGCCACTGGGGGCCCCAGTGTGTGTTTAGGGCCCCTGGGCAGAGTGTATGTGTGTTGGGGCCATTGGTGGCCTCTGGGAAGAGTATGTGTGTGTTGGGGCCCCAGGGAAGAGTGAATGTGGGGTGGGATCATCGGGGAGAGTGTATGTGTGTTGGGGGCCCTGGAGGCATAGGGGCCCCTGGGGAGAGTGTACAAGTGTTGGGCCCCATGGGGAGAGTGCTTGCGTGTTGGGGCTCCCCTGGGGAGAGTGTACGCGTGTTGGGGCCCCTGGGGAAAGTGTCCGCGTGTTGGGGGCCCCCCTGGGGACAGAGTGCGCATGTTAGGGGCCCCCTGGGGAGATTGTCTGTGTGTTGGGGCCCATGGGGGTGTGGGGGCCCCTGGGAGATTGTGGCAACTTTTAGCTCCTGGGGCCCCTCGGTGTGTGTGAGCCCCACAGAGCCCCTCTGTGTGCGTTGGTTAGGTTTAAGGTTATCTTCTAGTCCAAGCACTATAGTGGGTCCCAAGCATGGAGCTGTGCCGTGGGGCTTATAGTGGGCCTCAGCGGAACTGCGCTGTGGGGCCTATAGTGGGACAGCATGGTCCCTGAAAGGAAATTCTCTTTTATCATCTTATATTTTATATTATGTACCCTCTTATATTATGAACTGCTCTCAAATATATGATGAATGTAATCATTTAGTTACCTCTTTGAATAAGCTGATCAACTGCTATCCTTGATTATATTATGCATTTCTGTGTCAGCATGACATGGGACTTATTTTGTATCATAAGTATTTGCTGTGTGTTTTGTCTAAATCTGTCTCACACTTGGAGCAGTAAAAACTGTCCACGCACTGCAGTTATCAATGTGTACAATATGTATAAATACTTCTGTTTTGACTGAATAAAGCGGGAAGTCTCTTTTGAACATGCTCATATCTGTCAGTGTGTGTGTGTTCATTTCGGACTCTCCAGGTGCGCCTGAGTCTGCAGCAAAACCACACTTTCTAGCTCATAGCAACATAGAACTAAAAGTAACTCAAAGTTACTAGGTAATGGTAATGAAAAAGGTAATGGTAAAACAGGCTGAAAGGCATGACGGAGATCGAAAAGGCGTACACGGTAGATTCCTGTGGCACTTTGGTCAGCGTTGCTGTGTGAAATGTGCTTTATAAATAAATTTTACTTACTTTACTTACTTACTTTAGGGTTTTGTAGTTTTAGAGGGTATTTTTTGAGGATTTTGGAATGTTTGGGGGGTTTGATGGGTTTTGGAAGGTTTCAGAGGGTTTGGGGAGTTTCAAAGGGTTTGGAAGTGTTTTGGGAGTGTTTAAGAGCATTTTTGGAGGGTTTGAGGTTTTTAGTTTTCAGAGGGTTTTTGGAGGGTTTTAGGGTTTGGGGGTGTTTTGGAGTGGTTTGGAGTGTTTTTATACTGTTTCTGAGAGTTTTTGAATTTTTTAAGAGAGTTTTTTCAGGTTTCGGAGTGTTTTGGTGTGTTTTGGAGGGTTTAGGAGTATTTTAGTTTTTTTTTGTTTTATTCAATTCAATTCAATTTTATTTGTATAGTGCTTTTTATAACAGAGAGTTTTAGGGTTTTTGAGAGTTTTTGAAGGGTTTCTGAAGATGTTTGAGGATTTTAGGGTTTCAGAGTGTTTTAGCATGTTGGCGGGTTTTGGAGGGTTTCTGAGGGTTTTGTAGGGTTTTGTAGGGTTTTAAGTAGCTGTCAGTAAAGTGAGTCAGAATGGCTGCAATAGCATGTACAGCAGAGTTTATTAAATAATCCAGGCAGAAAATCCAAAGGGCAAATCAGAATCATAGACAATGAACAGACAATGGTCAGGCGATGAACAAACAGACTAAACTAGGCAAGGCACAAAACAGTATCAATGGGCATAAAAGGGATCAAAACAGTGAAAGGCAAATAAGGTGTAAACTAGGCTTGGTAATGACAGAACACAAAGTAACTGCATATACTTCGCAAAGTTCTGGTGAATAAAAGTCTCTATATAAAGATGGGACATGCAGAAAATCCCTCAAGGGGCAGGGACTAAAATGTAAAAAAGTGTTATATCACCAAAAAGCTCATTTGACTACTTTAGTTTAACTAGATATTCTTATCACCTTGGTAGACATTGTAAACAGACTGTGTGTCGTCAAAAAGATGGTAAATGCCACACTTACATAGTGCTTTCCACTGTGTCTCATTCACCCATACCAATGGTAGCAGAGCTGCCATGCAAGGCGCTAACTTGCCATCGGTAGCAACTTGGGGTTCAGTGTCTTGTCCAAGGACACTTCAGCATGTGGAGTCATGTGGGCGGGATCGAACCACCAACACTATGATTAGTGGACAACCCGCTCTAGCACCTGCGCCACAATGACAATACCAATCCAAAGAATCTTTAAAAGAAAAGTTAAACGTTATGAACTAAAACAACAACAACAAAAAAATACAGTATTACCATCCACAAATGTAGTGACAGACCCACTGTATGTTACTTACTGTAAATTCAGAAAAATTATTAATTTCACAATTAAATTTACATTTGGCAGCAGCCCTTTTATTTCCATAAAACTGCAGCACTGCTTGCTGATCTGGCTTTTTACTCTCAAGCTTGTCATTTTTGCCTTCTTATTTTCATGTTAAAAAGATTTGAGATTTGAATGGTCTTATATTACAATTGCTTCCTATCACTTATGCTACAGGAATAAATTTGCGGTCGATTATTATTCTATGCTGAAATTCTTCAGCTGAACGGAGCAGACTCTTTGAGTTTACAGCATTCACTGAACATTCTCCAACTGAACTAAATGGTTAATATTTATATAAAAAACAAGATGACAGTGGGGGCGGAGCCGCGGGGGGAGGGGTAATCTGTGAATGGCCACATAGAACACTGTAACACAGAATTAACATATCTAATAAGAATATATGAATAAGAATATAAGGATAAAGATATAGTTATAAGAATAATGATAATCCTACATACATCAGACAATCAGAATGTGTTATACAACACAAGCGCTACTGTAAAACATCTACTCATAACGAAACCATTCATAGTAGAAACACATTAGCAGTCTAGCAGCAGATAACAACAGCAGCATTAATGTTTTATTTCTTCTCTATACCAGCATTTGGATGCTCGTGACAATATCCGGCTTGTCCATTGGACGTGTTTCTCTAAGAACATGAAACATCTTTTATTTAAAGCACCTCAGGCTCCTCAGACGCTGCATTCCACTTCAGCGTCTGCTCTCTGCATGAAGTCTGCGCGCTCACGGTCACGTGCACGGGGGTCAAGCACGTTCCCGTGCGAACATTTGCTGAACAGCGACCCCTGGTCACAGTTTTCAGTAGGTCACCGATTTCGGTACAACACCGGAAATCTGTATGAATTACAACCACATTTCCCAGCATGCCTGCTTGGCTCCGTCTGATTGGCTGTAGGAAAGTTCGTGGACGTGCCCGCGCTTCCCGGCAATTTCGTCCATGTGGAGAGGCTGTAGCGCGAGCTGGGATTTAAAACCTGCAGAGTGAAACACGGAATGCACATTCATCATAAACACCCGCGCGTGAGTAATAGAGTACCATCGCACGTGCTGTGTTTTACTTTCTTTTTTTTTTATTACGGGTGTCGCGTGCGTTTTCCCTTCGCCCTTCAGTAACACTGTGGCGTTATAGTGTGTTTATTTCAGACTAACTTCCGGTTTCTGTTATGAAGTTTAAGATTTTATATTTTACACTGTGTCTGTTCACTTTAGCGCTGATTACCGGTAGGTTTCACATTTAATAATATTTATTCCAATTAATTTATGCTTATTTCCTTGTTCCACTAACAGCATTTGTTGATAATAATATTAATATTAATAATAATAATAATAATCATCGTCATTATCATCGTTATTATTGTAAACAAAGAGGACTTTTGTTTGACACCATAACACAGATAGACACCATTGGTCCCGCCCACTTTCTTTTTAGTTATTTTCCACATACAACCAATGAGCACCTTTCAGCAATCGTGACATCATTAGTTAATGTAAATTAACATGATAATAATTAATAATTTGATCATGATAATTATCATTAGTGCAGTGTTGTATTTAGGGATGTACTGATACCAGTACCAGGTGGTACTATGTGATGTAAGACCGCTGTATGTTACAGGGCCGGTTTTTACTGGCGGTGCAGTTCAAATGTCCAGAGGGGTCTTTTACGGTCACTTGCCAGTAAAATATTATATATTTATCATCATAAAAAACTGTAGGCTCCATGGTGTATGTTTAGTTTGAATTTTTCATTTCTGCACTGCCATCTACAAGGACAGTGGGATAGTGTTCCTGTAAAGATTTTTTTTTTAATCATGTTTATTATTTATTTATTTATTTGCTTGATTTTTTAGGCCATATACAGTTAACCAGAGGTGTCAAAATGAAATTCTGCCCAGGGGAGATCAGCATTTTAGTGAGCCTTGAAGGGCTACAATCTAAGACTGTTAATCTTATAACTTTCCTCTGGTATTCAATTAATGGATCTTGTATAGTATCACTACTTGTATTGTTCCCTGCTTGATATATCGCTTTGCTTATTTGTAAGTCGCTTTGGATAAAAGCGTCTGCCAAGTGAATAAATGTAAATGTAAATGTAACTTATTTAATATATTCTGTGTATTAACACCAAACACCTAGATTTTTTTTCTAGGAAGAACAAGAGGACAAAAACTATTTAAGTGTATGCACTGTTAGGTGACAGGAGTTATAATATTAATTAAATATAAATTTTTAATTCAATTCAATTTTATTTGTATAGCGCTTTTTACAATAGTCATTGTCTCAAAGCAGCTTTACAGAAATAAAAAACAGGTATAAACAGTCAATAAAAAACAGGTATAAACAGTCAATGAATGCATTCCTTTGTTTAATCACATTTTATTCTCTACTAGCTGCTATGGTGAGAAACAGGATAAACCAACTGGGATCATGCATTTATGTTTGAAAGCTATTAGTCAGTGTTCGCTACTCTATAAGCACACACACAAGGAGGTGAGAGGTGATGAGGTTTTCTGGAGGTTTACTAGGCAAGAATATATGTCTCCAGGTGACACTAGGTGATTGAAAATAACAGCTCTTGGCCACAAAGTTCCTGACATTCAGCCACTATCATACATCGACAGTGAACAAAACCCACTGATCTCCACTGCAACCATACTGCAGCTGGTGTGGATTGACTGAAGTCTTGATGCGTTGCTTATAAAGTAGATTACTCATTTCTGTATCAGTGCAGGAAGTGCAAAAAAACTTAACAACCCATGAACTTGTACTCATACTTAGTCTGAAAAAACACATCAGTGAATCCATAGTTGTATTACAGTGGTGCTTGAAAGTTTGTGAAAGCTTGAATTTTCTATATTTCTGCATAAATATGACCTAAAACATCAGAAGTTCTGAAAGTATACAAAGAGAACCAAATTAAGCAAATTAGTCAAAAATATTATACTTGGTCATAATATTTTATTTTCACCCCACAGGTTTTATTTATTGTGGAAAATGATCCAATATTACATATCTGTGAGGGGTAAAAGTATGTGCACCATTGCTTTCAGTATACTGTTGATCAGTCCAGCACATTGGATTGGAGGAAGTTTAGCCCGTTCCTCAGTACAGAACAGCTTCAGTTGTGGGATGTTGGTGGGTTTCCTCACATGAACTGCTTGCTTCGGGTTCTTCCACAACATCTCTATTGGATTAAGGTCAGGAATTTGACTCGGCCATTCCAAAACATTAACTTTATTCTTCTTTAACCGTTCTTTGAGAGGAGGACTTGTGTGTTTAGGCTCGATGTCTTGCTGCATGACCCACTTTCTCTTCAGATTCAGTTCATGAACAGATGTCCTGACATTCTCCTTTACAATCCGCTGGTATAATTCAGAATTCATTGTTCCATCAATGATGGCGAGTCGTCCTGGTCCAGATGCAGCGAAACAGGCCAAAACCATGATTCTACCATCACCATGTTTCACAGATGGAAGGTGTTTTCCTTTCTCCAAACATAATGCTTCTCATTTAAAACAAAAAGATCTATTTTGATCTCATCCATCCACAAAACATTTCCATTAGTCTTCTGGCTCATCCACGTGACCTTTATCAAACTGCAGAAGGTCAGCAATATTCTGTTTGGAGAGCAGTGGCTTTCTCCTTGCAGCCCTGCCATGTACACCATTGTTGTTCAGTGTTCTCCTGATGGTGGACTCATGAACATTAACATTAGACAATGTGTGAGAGGCCTTTAGTTGCTTAGAAGCTACCCTGGGCTCCTCTGTGACCTCGTGGACTATTCCACGTCTTGCTCTTTGAGAGATCTTTGTTGATCTCCACTCCTGGGGAAGCTAACAGTGTTGAATTTCCTCCATTTGTACACAATCTGTCTGACTGGATTGGTGGAGTCAAAACTCTTTAGAGATGGTTTTGTGAAATTCTCCAGCCTGATGAGCTTCAACAACTCTTTTTCTTAGGTCCTCAGAAATTTCTCTTGTTCATGCTGTGATACACTTCCAAAAACATTTGTTGTGAAGATCAGACTCTGATAGATTCCTGTTCTTTAAATTTAACAGGACGTCACTCACTCACACCTGATCATCATCCCACTGACTGAAAACACCTGACTCTAATTTCACCTTCAAATTAACTGCTAATCCTAGAGAAGCACATACTTTTGCCACTCACAGATATGTAATATTGGATTATTTTCTTCAATAAATAATTGACCAAGTATAATATTTTTGTCTCATTTGTTTAATTGGGTTCTCTTTGTACGTTTAGGAAAATCTGATGATGTTTTAGGTCATATTTATGCAGATATGTAGAAAATTCTAAAAGCTTCACAAACCTTCAAGCAGTACTGCATTAACAATAGCATATTATCATCAGGTTATATCAGCATATTTTAATGATATACACACATTGCTGGCATTTACTTAGCCAGGTATTGTTTGCGGTCATTACCAGTATTGGGCCTCAGTTTGTGTGAGAAGGTTTGTGTAAGCCAAACCGTATAAAAATAAATTCAGAAATGCTGGTTTCCTTTTTACTCGCGTCTGTATCTCGATCAAGTGCAAAGTGCACTCCTGATCGCTCATTTGCATTTAGTAATGCCCACAAAGCTCCATAAAAGTTAAAGATTAGAAAGGGCTGAAAACACGAAACTATTAGAGCTGCAACAACTAATCGATAATAATCGATTATGAAAATTGTTGTCAACGAATCTGATTAATAGATTAGTTGGGCTGCGTGCGGTACGGGGAAGATTTACTCATGTTACTTCTGTTAGAAAAAAAACAAGCATCGGAGAGTAAATACTAAAGTTGTGTCCCAAAATGAAATACTGTACACTTACATTATGCACTGTGTACTCTATCGTCTAGTGTATGAATTTTAGAAAGGTAATATCATTTATAATATAACACTAGCGTGTTTTTTTTTGTTTGTTTTTTTTACTAACAGGAAGTATAAGCCGCTTCCTAGTCAGTGGCGCATGACGTCATACGCACGTAATGCGACGCCGCTAGGCAGAATACCCAGAGTCACCGACAATGACTTTCTTAAGTTTACTGTTTGTTGTTTAATGCCATTACCTTTTATTCCCAACATGACCCCAGTCTCCATCAGATGTTGGGGAAATCGTCATGTGACTGAGGAAGAAAGTCTTCTGAGGCAGAGGGGCATTTTATATTAAACACCACAGAGAAGAGCAAACTTTATAAAGCAGAGTTTTGTGTAGTGAGTTACTTAAGGTTTAGTTTAATTTAAGTTTGTCATTATATGCTGTATCAGTGCCAATTCTGTCGTTTATAATAACGGAAGTGATCTGTTAGTAACGAGGCCACGTTGCTCCTCATACGCGGTTTAGACGCACTGATGCAGTGTGGGAGTGCAAGTAAGATCTGTAATGACTGTTGTAAACACAAGTCAAATAATATTCCTAATAGGGACGTCACGATACCAAAAATCCAGTTGTTGGTACAGAGACCACCAAAAGTACATGATACTCGATATCAAAGTCGATCCCACGGTGTGGTTTAAAAAACAAACAAACAAAAAAAAACACTTTTTTAGAAAATTTTAAACTCCTGGAGGACATCCTCCTCTGGCTGATGCTGGCAGAGAGAGAGAGAGAGAGAGAGGGATATTTTAGTTATCAAATACTGTCTGACAATGACTCATAAAACAGTGCTAAGTGCTAATAACAAGTGCTATGGTGCACTCCTAAATGTGCACACACACACACCTTATACTCTGAATGCAAGCATTAGTTTAAATTCACTGATATGGGACATGACAGAAAGATTTATTAAAAGCATGAACAAGATGAATATTTATTAGCAACCTCACTACCTTTATTACCAACGGTACCTATGCTACTGCAGAAAAACAAGTACCATCACGTTTTAACAATGCTGGTACCGATTTGGTACCGAAGTATCACTTCTCGGGACATCCCTAATTCGTAAAGGCGGCGAGTAACAGAAACCAGTGAAAGTTTTTATTAATATAAATATACTATGCATAAATATTCTATAATATAAAATTATATATATACATGATAAATAAATAATATATATTCTGGTGTGTGTATTGGGATCTTTTCAGTCTTATATAATTGGACAAAGAGTTGTGTAACGTTTTAGTCTGAAATTTATATTTCTAACACTCAGTTTGTGGATTTATTTTAAATAAACAAAAAAATGGTAATGGAAGTTTGCCCCCATCTGATTAATCAATTAATCGAGAACATAATCAGCCAACGAATCGATTATGAAAATAATCGTTAATTGCAGCCCTAGAAATTGTGAATAAACAGTGAATGGAGAAGCAGAAGTGGAAGTTATTTTGAATCACTCCTATATCTATAAAAATATATAGCCGTGTAGCCGCAAATGAAAAGATCTAAAGGCCTAAAGATCTTTAAAAATCTAAAGACAAATTACAGAAAAGGTGAATTAGGTGTGAATGAAGTGAGGTAAAAAGAAAACTGGGTGAAAAACAAATCTGCACTATTCCCAGGTGATTCTACACATCACACAGGACTGCTATTTTAAAATGGTTTTAAGTCTCTCAGCCAATGCGCTGAAAATGTTGCTCAGCATTAAAAGATGTAGATGTAGTGACAAACGGATCTGATTTATAAGCTAAAAAAATCATACCAGTGTCGAAACATCCTTTCTGTCGTAAGTGAGCGTTGCACTGCTAAATCTTCCATCAGCTGTGGCATTTGTTTACGGCTTACAGCTATGTTCAGACAGACTTGTAAATTATATTAGTTTTAGTTTTATTTGTCTTTTTTTATTTTATGTATCACTTAATTAGAATTAGCAATGGGCTTCTAAATTTATAATCACTCTGTTGTTCATATTACATGCCCCCTCACCACGCCACTGTCCCCCTCACCACCACGCCTCTATCCTCTTGCCTTCACATTACCAGCAATCTAAATAACCTTGTGTGCTAATGGGAATGCCAGTATTGTCTTATATTATTATATTCTTATATTAGTGTTGTTGCTACTATGTTGAAAAACTGGCTTGTTATGATTTTGTTTATATTTTATTTATATTATAGGCAGAGGGTTAGCATGTCTGACGAACCAGGACCGAGCAAACAAACACACTCTCAGACACACTCTCAGTCTCAGACTCAGTCTCAGACTCAGTCTCAGCCCAGCTCCAGCTCGTCGTCTGGTCCGGCCTCATCCAGCCAGTCATCATCATCTGGTTCGGGGACATTGAGCTCAGTGGACACAGTCCCCATCACTGAACTGTCGTCCATACCCGAGGAGCCTGAAGAACCTGAACTCAAATGCTGGGGCAGAATAGTGCCTTTAATCAGAGGCTTTAACGTGCTCAGTAAGTGTCACTGCACACACTACATATACTGTACACACACACACACACACACACACACACTCCCCCTGAAAGTATTGGACCAGCAAGGCCATTGCTTTTGCTATACACTGAAAACATTTGGGTTTGTGATCAAAAAATTAATGAGACAATAGATCAGGATTTCAGCTTTAATTTCCTGATATTTACATCTAGATGTAAATATCAACTTAGAACATGGCACCTTTTGGTGGCAGATCACCTTTTTTTTTTTTTTTTTTTTTTTTAGATGAGCAAAAGTATTAGATCAGCTTGTCTTAAAGTAAATAATACACAATAACACCCTGGTGTGACTTTCACAACTTTCAACAATAATTCTACCACTCACAAAATGAAAGGACGATCTATAAATCACTGCTGATTTCTGAATCCAAATATGTTAGAACAATTTCCACATGGCCACTAACAGTAATCTACAACTTGGACAATACAAAATTATCCACCGAGTGAACTACACAGGACAGATGATGTTTAAGATGTTGAATATGTGGTGTTATTCTCAAATCTGGTCCTACAGAAAATGTTTAATTCAGGTTATTGTTGCTGAAGGTGGTTCTACATGATACTGAATTATAGGGTGTACTTATTTTCCCCCCACTTGGTTTCTGAATGTTGATTTATTTTTTGGGGGAAATTATTAAATATTGAAATGGTGGTGGTGTTTTTTTTTTTGGTTTTTTTTTTAACCCGAGATTGTTCGTTTATAGACGTTGGTGAGGACCACACAATTGTTATTTAATTCCTGATCTATTAAAACAGGGGTGCCCAATACGTCGATCGCGATCGACCGGTTGATCACAAAGGAAGTGCGGGTAGATTGCCATTAAAAAAAAAGCGCTAAAGGCTAGCGAGCGAAATCACTGAGTTAACTTTCCAATTTATTCCTACTAAACAAAGGGTACAAATGAGTGAGGTATCGGGATCAAGCAAGAAACCGAAGACTTGTCACTTCCACGTGGAATGGGAGGATGATTTCATATTCGAAGTGCGTTTGTCTGATCTGCCAAGCTACCATTGCTATTCCGAAATAGGGAAATATGGAACGGCACTTTAGGACTGTTTATAAAAACTACGACACTGACTTCCCTCTGAAAATCGAGTTGAGAAAGAGGAATGTGAAGGAATTAAAATCACAGTTGTCCGGAAAGCAGTAATTTTTTCACGGCTGACTTCAAATGCTAAGGCAGCCACCGAAGCATTGTTCCGGGTGAGTCACTCCATTATTAAACACGAGAAGTCATTCCGAGACGGAGAGATGATAAAAGAGGATTTCGTAGACGCAGGTGACTCGTTGTTTCGGGACTTTAAAAACAAAACTAAAATATTATCTTCAATCAAAGCTCTCCAGCTATCAAGAAGTAGTTACACGGTGCTGTGAAGTCATGGCCGAGGATTTGACACGACAGCTTGCCATCTTGGACATCACAGATTGCGCGTGTTTCTCACTGCAATGGACGAGTCTACGGACATAAGCGATACAGCCCAGTTGTGCGTTTTTATTCGGATGGTGTTTACAGGTATGACTGCATAAGAAGAGCTGTTAACAATACTGCCCATGAAAGAACACACATGGGGAGAGGACATTTTTCAGTCTTTTAAAGACTTCATTGACTAAACCCAGCTCCCAGTGTGCAAACTGATATCAGTCACCACAGACGATGCGCCCGCAATGGTTGGCAGCGCAAATGGATTCATTGCCAAGTGCAGGGAAGTCGATGCTTTCCCTGACTTCCTTAATTACCACTGCATAATACACCAACAAGCCTTATGCACAAAAATGCTAAACATGAAAGAGATCATGGATGTGGCAACAAAGATCGCCTGTTCTATACGCGCTCGATCACTTCAAAGACAGCTGTTCCATGCACATCTGGAAAACGCAGACTGCGACCACTCTGAGCTCCTGCTACACACTGGCGTGAGATGGATTAGTAGGGGTAAATAAGGGAGTTTCTTTTTGCTGTTAAACATACAGAACACACCCGACTCAGTGATGATCAGTGGCTGCTGAACATGTTAAATGAGCTTCATTTGGAGCTGCAAGGAAAAGACAAACCCGTGGTCAATATGATCAGCTCAGTTAATGCCTTTAAACGGAAAATGCAACTTCTGTGCTCAAAGCTGTAGCGCCATGATTTTGGGAACATCCAAAACCTCGTGTCAGATCTGGAGACGCAGCGGAAGGCTTGTGCGCAGTTGAACATTGCACGCTACACAGAGCAGATAGACAGCTATCTGTCGCTCAGAGTTTCACAGACGCTTTCAGGACTACATTCATGTGCTACCCGTTTAGGGACGATGTTGAGGTTGATTCACTCGCATCGACAACTGCAACGCTGTTTCACCTTAACTCGTCTGAAGTGGAGGATGAGATTGTGAAACTACAGACTGACCTTCAGCTGAAGTCCAGGGTTCATGGACAGTTTTGGAACTTACTCACAGGGGAAAAGTACCGAACATGAGGAAATGTCCAACCTCCTCGACTGCGTTATTCGGCTCTACTTATGTATGTGAGTCAGTCTTTTCCCACATGAAGATCATTAAGTCCATATACCGTTCCACAATGACTGATCATCATCTGGAGGTCTGCTTGACGCTGGTTACCAGCAGCTACTGTCCAGACTGTGCAACCCTGGCTGATTCTATTCAGTGCAAGTCATCAGAGTAAGGTTATGACCAAAAATGTACTGAATTGTAGTGTGCCGTAAGCGTTCATGCAGTTATACAAGGTACATGAACATATATATTGTGTCTATATGTATTTAAAGTATACTCAGTGTATATATAAATAAATATATGTTTCGCTTTTTTAATGTAGGTAGATCTCCTTTACTGGTCATGTTAAAAGTAGCTCGCAAGTCAAAAAAGTGTGGGCAGCCTTTTTCCAATGGCTGTATATTCTCTACTGTAGGTTTTAACAATTTCCCAATTTCAATATGTTCACTGTATTAATTTCCCCCATACTCCCCTTTCCTTATACTCCCATCTTTTTTTGTTTTATTTATTGATTTGTTTGTTTGGTTTTCATTTGTCTATTTACATATGGTTTGATTTTTTTATTTTATTTGTGTTTATATATGTCCTTTCTCATGAATGACTGTGGGGATTAGTTCAATTCAATTTTATTTGTATAGCGCTTTTTACAATAGACATTGTCTCAAAGCAGCTTTACGGAAATATAAACACGGTATACAGATATTAAAGGTGTGAATTTATCTCAACTGAGCAAGACACTGAGTGGATGACGGTGGTGAGGAAAAACTCCCTAAGATGTTTTAAGAGGAAGGAACCTTGAGAGGAACCCGACTCAGAAGGGAACCCATCCTCATCTGAGTAACAACAGACAGTGTGAAAAAGTTCATTATGGATTTATATGAAGTCTGTATGGCCTTAGGAGCAGCCGTAGTCCCAGCAATCTGGAATTAGAGAAGATTTGAGCTCCATCCAGAGGCAGAAAGGATCTGGATCTCTAGGATCTCTATAAAATCGTGTGTGGCTCAGCAGAAGGAGAGAGGGAGAGAAAAGATAATTAGGACTGGGAATTAGTATAATAAAAATTCTAGTCAGGGTAGGCTTGAGTACACAAATACGTTTTAAGCCTAGACTTAAACACTGAGACTGTATCTTAGTGTTCATTCAGCTACAAGAGCGTTAGTACGGTTGAGGTCAGGCGCTGATGTTGAGGTCAATGCTACAGTGTACAGAGACATTCTATAAAATTGTGTGCTTCCAAGTTTGTGGTAATAGTTTGGGAAAGAACCACATATGGGTGGGATTGTCAGGGGTGTACATACTCACATACTTTTGGCCATGTAGAATATATACAGTGGGGCAGTGGTGGCTTGGCGGTTAAGGCTCTGAATTACTGATTGGAAGGTATAGGTTGGGCCGCACAGAGTAACCAGTTAGGGAGTTGATTGATCTTTAAATTGTAAGTATGGGAGCCAGGAAAAACAATAAAATCAAGGTGGTTCAAAAAGGCTGTGGTGTATTATCCATCCATCCATCCATCCATCTTCTACCGCTTATTCCTTCTTCAGGGTCGCGGGGAACCTGGAGCCTATCCCAGGAAGCATCGGGCACAAGGCAGGATACACCCTGGACAGGGTGTATCGGGCACAAGGCAGGATACACCCTGGACAGGGTGCCAGTCCATTGCAGGGCACAATCACATACATACGTAGTGTATTTTTTTTATATATATATATATATAATATTTTATATATATATAATATAATATAAATTAACCGGAACAGACGTATCTTCAGGGTGGGCCAAGGCCGAAATAATAAACAAAAGAACTCTATGATTAGGTAGCTAGCTTACCTAAAAGGAAAGAAAAGAAAATAGGTCATAAAGGAGGCAGGAGAAAGGCAAGCTAGGGCAGGCTGGAAGGTCTGGAAGGGAGTTCGGGCCTACACACAATGTCTCAGCACAACCCCCCCCCATCCAAGATAGCGGGTTGTAACGGGGTTCAGGCCCCAGCACTGCCAAGCTGCCACTGTTGGGCCCCTGAGCAAGGCCCTTAACCCTCTCTGCTCCAGGGGCACTGTATCATGGCTGACCCTGCGCTATGACCCTAACTTCCTGACATGCTGGAATATGTGGAAAAAAAAAATTATCACTGCTGTAATGTATATATGACCAATCAAGACTCATTATAATTATCATTATACATGCACACAAGACACTAAGCACTGTGTACTGCAGTCCTGCACTTCACTACTGACTTCACTGCTCACAGACAATAAAAAAAAGAAAAAGAAATGACATTATATTCATGCAGCAAGTCCTTCTGGTCATTTGTGCTCATGAAATCTTTAGCTAAAATTTTAGATAAGAACTGAGCTAACATCACTAATCATAATTCCATTGATCATCACTGTAATTTATCATCTTTGACTGTTTGTATCCAGTGACCGCTCATCCATCCGGTTTATTTAATCCTTTGTGTTGTACTCTCATTGTGTAAATGGGAGACACAGTCCTTCAGATGTACCCAGATATATAACTGATCATTCTGTATATAAACTAACATCCACACATCTGAACTTGATGGAGATGTTTTGATAAAAGTGTAATTAATTAAGTTAAGAGAGTTGTGTGGTCCTCCTCATCTCCATGCTGAAGAGGCTTCTGGGTTTATTATACAAG
Organism: Ameiurus melas; assembly: GCA_012411365.1. NCBI lineage: Eukaryota > Metazoa > Chordata > Actinopteri > Siluriformes > Ictaluridae > Ameiurus > Ameiurus melas. The sequence continues at coordinate 521,884 of CM022773.1, read as the reverse complement.
GCAGTGCATTTCATTTATTCTAATAGCGTGTGTGTGTGTGTGTGTGTATAAACAGACTGCGTGGAGAATCAGTACTGCTTCGGCCGGGACCGACGCAATGATTATTGTTTTAATGACCCGATTGTTCTGACATCACCACGCTACAAAACCTACAGCAAGAGACACTTCAAGATCTTCAGGGTGAGTAACGAGGGGGTGTGTCCTCTGTGTTTCAATACAAAGGAGACATGGTCTGTATCCGAAACTGCATACTTACTGACTATATTGTAGGCAAAAAGCAGTACTCCATAGGGGTAGTGTGTCTGAATTGTCAGTAGGAGAGAAACAGTAGGCGAGAAATACCCGGATGCTGGCCAAATGCTTGTGGCGGGATTTTGCAGTATGCAATTGATGGACACTACGCGAGTCAAACCATCCCATAATGCAACAACCGGTCGAAAAAAATGGAGCAAAACAGCGTCGGCTCTTTTTTTACTTTATATTAAAGTATTAAACCTTGGTTAAACAGGACTTGTTTAACAATACCTGAATAAATTGTTAACTTGTTGATGGTTTAAGCAAGAAAATATTTGCCACAGTGTTTGAAACCTTTTTTGTGATCTCTATCATGCCTTAGCCAGCCAAGCTAAGGGCAACAACTTTACCTCAGCCTACATTAAATTAATAATTCAGTTCAATTTCCTGATTGGCATTTTGCCATTTGTGTGGTTGCTTTAATCTGGTGCTCCCTTTAAGATTTTTGGGTTTATGATGACGTCGAAGGTCACATGACAATGCCAACATGGTGGATGTAGTACGTCCGGAATTGTATTCATACTACACTGACACATACACACATCCTGATTTAGTATGTACTGTTTCAATGGTCGTGCAGTAGGTACTGTCACAGTACACGATTTCAGACGCAGCCATAACCTCTGCGTCAAAGCTCCAGCGAGGGGGTGTTGCCTGTCTGTGTCAGTTCCAGTAAAGGGGGCGTGTCCTCCTTCTCACACTTCCAGTGAAGGGGGCTAGCTTGAATTGCTAGCTGCAAAAAATTTTATATACTTTTTTATATACTAACCCTTTTATATACTTTATATGGAGATACATCGTGTGTGTGCAGGATGAGCGTGTGGTATATCTGGAGGATCTGAGTGGAAACGGTACATGGGTTGATGACACTGAGGTTGGAAACGGAAAACGATGTCCATTAAGCAACAACTCTGTGGTGTCACTTGCGGACCCCAAACACAAAGGTAATCCACTACAGATTATGTGGCTGATTACTGCTTGTAAAAAGTAATCAGATTACTAATTACTTTCACATTACTTTCAAAACCTATCAATCCTTCAAAAATTCACTACACAGTGAAACTCAGAGTTCTTTCAGTAATTTTAGTGTCAATGTATGACATGATCGGAAAAAGTCGGGTTTGTTATAAAACTTGCCTTGGGTGATTGTAGAAGTACCAGACCAGTTTTATCAGACTATCAGGAAACTTTTAAAATATAAAACTTTTCTAACTTGGCTATTTTAGTGTCGTAAGCTGAGGGGAGGCATAGCTCATCACTGTATGAGTTTAGCTGCTAGAGACATGTAGAGTCCATTATATCTCCTTCTGTGCCGCTCAGATCATGTTCACGTAAACTGGAACTCATATAGAGATTTACACGCTTTATTTTCCTGCTCAGCATCAGAGGATGTTTCAGTTTCAACATCTTTACTGCTTTAAAAATAAAAAATCGGTGTATTTCCATTTTTGGAAATAAATCCATGTTTGGCAGAATTGAGAGACTGAGCCAATAAGACACTAGTAGCTCCACATATTTTCCTATAAAATATTTTCCTTTCTGATTGGTCTCACCTCCGTTCACTGAAGATATAAAATTACATCACTCACTGCCGTCTTCTTTTACTGTCATTCAGTTACATCTTGATAAACTGCTCCAAGTGGAGACTTATCATACCCCCGTCCTATCATACCCGAACTATCACATAGGACAATGGCATATTACATATATTATCACAAACCTAGTGGACCACAAGTAAAAAGCAGAAAGTCTGGACTTTAAATTTCAGCTCCGATGTACTGTGGTAAACAGCTGTAATAGCAAACTACATTTTCAATGTCCCAATATTTATGGACCTGTGTGTGTTCCTCAGTGTTTATGTTTGTTGACATGACTGAGGACGATCAGCCGAACTTCCCTAAAGAATTCAGAGAAAAATACCACGTCACATGCAAGATTGGCTCGTAAGTGCACTCACACATCAAGTAGGGTTTAGTAAGTAGGAGTTAGCAGTAAGAGGTTAAAGATGTTAAGAAATGTTTAGTCTAAATACTCATTGGTAAAATAAAATTCCTGTTTTAATATGAGGAAAATTTGATTAACCTGGAGCTCAGTCAGCTGTTTTATTGTTAAAGAAGGTTAAACTGTGCATATCGATTTGCGTGTGTTTGTGTGTGTGTGTGTGTGTGTATTTACAGTGGTGTGTGTGGGGAAGTAAAACTGGCCATTGAGAGAGAGACGTGTAAGAAAGTGGCGTTAAAAACCATCAACAAGAACGATTTCCCCTCCGTCGGTGTAAGCAGCAAGAACTGACCATCATCAATCCATGATCATACAGATTTAGTTGTATATTTGAGTGAATCTGATTGGTTGAGATCTTTTATGTCACTTCCTCTGCAGACAGTGACACGTAACACAGAGCGAGAGATTGAGATCCTGAAGAAAATTGATCATGTGAGTTCTTTTATGACCATAATTCAGTGCAGCGATGTAATAAACACTAATTAATATTTACACTAATCATTTTATTTTAATCCTCTGAACAGCCGTGTTTAATCCGAACAGAAGATTTCTATCAGACACAGGATTCCTACTACATTGTCTTAGAGTAGTGAGTATTAGTGTTTATTCATCAGTTCTAAGCCCTGCTTCCTATTGTTGGTTCATCAATCACTGGTTAGCAACTGTTGCTATGCAGCTTAACCAATAAAGCCAATAAAATAAAACGACTGGTTTTCACTGAATGTTCTGGGTGGAGCTCTGAGCCCCTGAGCGAGTGAACTAGCACGAGGACGTGTTTCTGATCGAGACTCCAAAGCTCTTCTATCAGTGGCTCTGGATAAGGGCGTCGGCTAAACCTAATAAACTCCACGGTATGTTCCAGTTGTAAAAGTGCAGGAATCCATGTAGACCATACGATCTGAAGTTGATCAAGTCAGAGTTTACATTGGTCCGTCTTCTCATGCATAAATTTACACAGTCAGAAGCACGAATAGGATACAAACTTTTTCCTGAAATTACGAGAATTTTATGAATACCAAATGTTTTGTGTAGACGCTTATACAAACAATTTACAAATAAATCCATTTATATTCAACTGGATAAATGAGGCCCATTATTACTCACGTTATTACTCATGTTGTTTTTACTCGTAATGGGCCTCGTTTTTCTTTTAGTCAAGCTGTGTGTAAATATTTGTGTAACCCAAACTGAACTAAAATTCCCATCAGATTTACCAATGTTTCAGAAGTCTATATTTATTAAGTTGTTGAATGCCAGTCACTTGTAAATGACCAGACACAGAACAGCTCATTTCATTTAAATATAAAGCTAAGCTCACACAGCTAAAATGTTCTCTAAGGTACTCATGTATATGCCAAGAAAAATGAATATTATTTATCAGCATAACACCTGAAAGGTCAAAATCTGAAGCCAAATTACAGAAAAGATTAATTAGATTAAAGAAGGTGTGAGGTGAAAATAAAATGGTTTTACATGAAAATGGAAGAAGAATATATATCGGCTGTACCCAGGTGATGGTGGACACCAAGCACATCATACAGAGAAACTGCTGTATTTAATAGTTTTTTATTTAAAGTGATGTGTCTCTGTGAAATCCCTCACGGCTCCTGGGTGGCATGCTAGAGAAGCAGAAGGGCCTATATCTGCAGAAAGTGAATGATCCACAGCACAGTAGGAGTATATGACACATTGCAGCTCGAGACCAGATCACTCATTGGTACAGCACTGCACAACATTAAAACCATTTTCAATAAATCAGTAAATCAGTTTGTGTTGAGCTCACACATTATTACTTGCACTACATTACCATTCACGATATTCATTTTTTATGTACTCATTAATTTTTACATATAATTACTCACATTATTACAATATTATTATTCATATTACTTCTACTATTATCACTCTTTGTACTTTACGGGTGATCAGCATTTACATGCGAGTATATAGAAAATCACTGTTTGTAAATCGGGGGGAAATTTGGGTTTTGCTTGTTTTGGCCATGAACTTCACTATGAGATAGTGAGGTTAAGTGTGTGTGAGCAGTTTCATAAAACATTTCAAAAAGAATAATATGAAGAATAGGAAGAATATTTCAGAGCAATAAACGTGTGTGTGTGTGTGTGTGTGTCAGTGTTGAGGGTGGCGAACTCTTCAGCAGGATTAAAGCTCAGAAGCGGTTAAAGGAGAGAATTACGAAGCTGTACTTCTTTCAGATGCTGAAGGCTGTGCAGGTGAGACTGCGGCTGTGTCCCAATCACACTCTTTATGTAGAAGTGCCCTTGCTAGTGTTCTATCCTTAATGAGTGGCTAAGTTTTTATGACGGCGAACTGACTCCACCTCTTGCCTCTGATCACTGTTTCCTCAGTTACATTTCAGCAGAGTTTATTTTTTCCTTTTATAAATACGTGTGTGTGTGTGTGTGTCTCTGTGTGATCGTGATCAGTATCTCCATGAGAATGGCATCATCCACCGTGACCTTAAACCGGAGAACGTGCTTCTCGCCTCCCATGATGATGAATGCCTCATCAAGGTCTGCTCAATGTGAACCCTCTGCACCCAGTCACAGGAAGTGATGTAATGATGCAGTATATGGCTAAATGTATGTGCACTCCTGACCATCATACCCAAATGTGTTGTTTGAACATCCCATTCCAGATTTATTCCCCTTTTCCTGTTATAATGCGCTCTAGAAGGTTTTCCACTAGATTCTGGGGCGTGGCCATGGGGATTAGTGATCATTCAGCTACGAGAGCGTTAGTGAGGTTGAGGTCAGGTGCTGATTTTGATGTAAGGAGACTCCAGTTCCATTTCATCCCAAAGGTGTTCAGTGGGGTTGAGGTCAGGGTTCTGTGCAGGACACTCGAGTTCTACCTTTTTCCAACCTTCACACACCACGTCCTCATGGAGCTAACTTTGTGCACAGGGTCGTCATGCTGGAACAGTGTTTGGGTTCCTCTTAGTTCCAGTAAAGGGAAACTGTAATGCTACAGCATACAGAGATGTTCTACACAACTGTGCTTCAGACTCTGTGGGAACAGTTTGGGGAAGAACCACATATGGGTGTGATGGCCAGGGGTACACATACTTTTGGTCATATAGTGTGTGATGTAATGATGATGTTTCAGTGTAGTCAGTTTCAACTGCAGTAACATCTCAGTGTAAAATATTCATGCAAAATTTGTGATGCTTCATTAAAATCACTTTGGTCATTGTTTCACGTTCATGCATCAGATTTTAGTTCAAACCATCAGCAATCACATGGTGAGTCACTTAAATATGTTCAAAAGATTCACTGATTCACCTGGCTGCACATCACCCCAACGCAGAGACCTGTTAATATACACCACAGTCTTCTAGATATCTAAATGACGTGTGTGTGTGTGTTTTAGATTACAGACTTTAACCAGTCAAAGATTCTGGAGGAGTCAAGTCTGATGAAGACTCTGTGTGGAACTCCTACATTTCTAGCCCCCGAAGTCTTCACTGCTGATGCCACAGGCGGATACACACACGCTGTGGACTGCTGGAGCCTCGGAGTATTGCTGTTCATCTGGTATGCATATGCGCACACATACACACTCTCTCTCTCCAGTACACACTAAACGTGCTGGACATATACAATATACTGATATACAATAACACACCAAAATCTAAATAAACATGATCTCTCTCTCTCCTGTCTGTCTCTCAGTCTGGGAGGCTATCCCCCATTTAACAGTGAGTCAAGCTCCATGTCAGTGCGTGATCAGATCATCAGTGGTCATTACTGCTTTATCCGCTCACAGTGGGAGTCTGTCTCCGCCCAAGGTAATCTCTAACACACACTTTAAAACACACTCTGTTGCCACGCTTTAAAATGCTTTAAAACACACTAACACGCTCCACTGCAGCGTTGTCTTGGCATTCTGCTTCGTGTTGTCACGCAGAAGGTGACCCTTCATTCCAGGCTGAGGTCGTGTGAGTGTATGAGCAGGCGTTCTGAATTTGACTGCATTTATCCGTCACTCAGTTCTGCCCTGTCTCAACATCCCTGCTGCTGAGAAGTACCTGTATAGTATCATGATCCCACATTCCTAACCCATCTCTGCTAAAGTGTTATAGAAGTATAGAAGTACCGGTGTAGAAGCACCCGTATAGCATTATGCGTCCTGCACATTGTCCCATCTCTGCTAAAGTGCAGTTCAAATGGCTTTTGGGTTATTGGTCATCCACCTGACCAATAAATTAAACTAGATGAAATTCAAGTAGATTAAAGTGTGCAAACATTGGAGGGGTCTGAATACTTTACAAACATGCTGTATACAATTTATATTGAGTTATAATATATTCTTAGATTTAATAATAAATATATATATTTTTTTTGCTCTAGTATATTATATTCCATTGTATTACATTCTATTGTGCTGTATTTTATGGCATTATATCGTAGTCTGTTGTTCTGTTTTAGCTAAAGATCTGGTGAAGAAGCTGCTGGTTGTGGATCCGAATAAACGCCTGAGTATTTCAGAGGCTCTGCAGCACTCGTGGCTTGATGTAAGAGAGAGAGAGAGGTGTGTGTGTCTGTCTGTCTACCTGTCTGTCTGTTTATCTAAATTCATCTCAGTCTGTCTGACTAGGATGAGGAAATGAAGCAGATGGCGTCAAGTCTGATGTACCCAAAACAGCAAGACAATCCAAGACAACCCGGACCATCACATGCAGGACTACCGCAACCTGAACCATCACGACTTGAAGAACAACAGAGAGTGAGACACATATACACACAAACACACATTTTGTTCTACAACAGGAAGTCGAAAGCTAGGTGTCAGTGTTGATGCACTCCTAAAGCCATGTTGTGTTTTACCTGCAGATCTGCCTAAATATAAATAATAAGAGTCTGAACTGATAACTTTTCCTCAGTAGTGATGGATGTACTTAAACAGTTCTGGACTACAGTGAAGTCGGTCCCTAATCCTGACTGTAGTGTGTCTAATCTGTGACAATAGTGTTAATACGGGGAAGTGGTTTACTCTGTCCGATCTCTTACAAACTCCAAAACCATTCACCTGTGAAAAATCTAATACTGTCAGTTAATCACTGTACCGCCATAACCTGTGTCTGTGTGTGCGTTGTAGAGATCGAAACGTAAAGCTGACGAGGAAGGAGAAACATCAGCATCTAAAAGGCGACCATGACACTCAACACAATTTCCATCCATCCTCCGTGTGTGTGTGTGTGTATACACAAGTTTTGCTTACACTGTAAATCTGTGTGTATGTGTATACACATTGTGTATACTCTGTGTGTGTGTGTGTGTGTGTGTGTGTGTGTGTGTGTGTGTGTGTATTGTTCTTTGTTCAGTAAACGGCTTTTAAACATTGTCTTTGATTTGTCTTTTCACTGTATCACTGAAACTGAACTGTCTGAAATAATTTCTCTTATACAGTGCCTTGCGAAAGTATTCGGCCCCCTTGAACTTTTCAACCTTTTGCCACATTTCAGGCTTCAAACATAAAGATATAAAATTATTTTTTGTGAAGAATCACCAACAAGTGGGACACAATTGTGAAGTGGAACGAAATATATTGGATTTTTGAAACTTTAACTAATAAAAAAATGAAAAGTGGGGCGTGCAAAATTATTCGGCCCCCTTGCGTTAATACTTTGTAGAGCCACCTTTTGCTGCGATTACAGCTGCAAGTCGCTTGGGGTATGTCTCTATCAGTTTTGCACATCAAGAGACTGAAATTCTTGCCCATTCTTCCTTGCAAAACAGCTCGAGCTCAGTGAGGTTGTATGGAGAGCGTTTGTGAACAGCAGTTTTCAGCTCTTTCCACAGATTCTCGATTGGATTCAGGTCTGGACTTTGACTTGGCCATTCTAACACCTGGATACGTTTATTTGTGAACCATTCCTTTGTAGATTTTGCTGTATGTTTGGGATCATTGTCTTGTTGGAAGATAAATCCCCCGCCCCAGTTTCAGGTCTTTTGCAGACTCCAACAGGTTTTCATCCAGAATGGTCCTGTATTTGGCTGCATCCATCTTCCCCTCAATTTTAACCATCTTCCCTGTCCCTGCTGAAGAAAAGCAGGCCCAAACCATGATGCTGCCACCACCATGTTTGACAGTGGGGATGGTGTGTTGAGGGTGATGAGCTGTGTTGCTTTTATGCCAAACATATCGTTTTGCATTGTGGGCAAAAAGTTCGATTTTGGTTTCATCTGACCAGAGCACCTTCTTCCACATGTTTGGTGTCTCCCAGGTGGCTTGTGGCAAACTTTAGACGAGACTTTTTATGGATATCTTTGAGAAATGGCTTTCTTCTTGCCACTCTTCCATAAAGGCCAGATTTGTGCAGTGTACGACTGATTGTTGTCCTATGGACAGACTCTCCCACCTCAGCTGTAGTTCTCTGCAGTTCATCCAGAGTGATCATGGGCCTCTTGGCTGCATCTCTGATCAGTCTTCTCCTTGTCTGAGCTGAAAGTTTAGAGGGACGGCCAGGTCTTGGTAGATTTGCAGTGGTCTGATACTCCTTCCATTTCAAAATGATCACTTGCACAGTGCTCCTTGGGATGTTTAAAGCTTGGGAAATCTTTTTGTATCCAAATCTGGCTTTAAACTTCTCCACAACACTATTACGGACCTGCCTGGTGTGTTCCTTGGTCTTCCTGATGCTCTCTGCGCTTTCAACAGAACCCTGAGTCTATCACAGAGCAGGTGCATTTATACAGAGACTTGATTACACACAGGTGGATTCTATTTATCAACATCAGTCATTTAGGACAACATTGGATCATTCAGAGTTCAAGTGGGCCGAATACTTTCACAAGGCACTGTATCTGGTTTATTAGAGACACTGGTTATCACCAGAAAAAGAAGCAGGGGCCTTCACTTTTAAGTGTGTGCACAATTAACCTCTGACCCCTGGCTGTATATCACATATACTGTATACCATAAATCTATAAACTGTCATGTTCCAGTTGGGAAAACTAATGAATTAAATAAAATGAGACTTTTACACAGGATTCAGGTTTTTATTGAAAAAAATGGCACCAAACATGGAAAGTAATCTGGACTATCTGATTAGTAGCTATAGTGTTCACAAAAGTAAAATTATTTCATCGTAAGAAATCTGAAACTAAAGTTGTAAATATATTTATTTATAGTAATGTTTCCTGTCTCCTGAATTTTCATTTCTTATGTGTCATTTGATCTGCCTCTGTGTGTGTGTGTGTGTGTACTGTACATTAGAGTTTGCTGAAGTTTTTATCTTTCAGTCTGTACAGGATTTTATGTGCGTTGTCAAACGAGTCACCGAGTGCAGTCTGAACTCGACTCTTCCACTCCTGCAGCCTCGGTCGATTCATCAGCACGTCTCTGCCTCCACCCAGGGGCTACACACACACACCCCCACACACACACACCAAATAATGAGTGGTAGAGCATTATAGTGTATTGATCATTTTGAACACTTTTACTTGTATAAAGGTGTTTGTAATAAATGTCTCAGTGATGGAGAAATGTTAAGGCTCCACAAGGTTCTGTTCCATCTGAGTTGCAGTCACATGGACCCCATTAGCTGATCAGTGTGTGCAGAACTTTGCAGTGGATGTGTGGTGTGGTTTGGCCATGTGGCAGATGTGTGGTGGTCTGCTGTTTGTTCTGGATGTGGAGGGCATGGTGCTGTGGGCGTGGTTTAGTGTGGTGCACGTGGTTTGGTGGTTCTCCCTGACATCCTCATTACAAAAGGTCTCTGGAGAACACCAAGTTACTGATGTGTTGTTGATCTGTTGAAGTTTAGCGTTAGCCATCCAGCGTTATTCAGTATGATATAATGTAGAGGTGCTGGGTCACTGTGCTTGTTTCAGTCATGTCTTGTTTCAATAATAGTCACTTGTGATACACACACACTCTCTTCACACACCCTCTACACCAGAAACAGGAGGTTGTGAGGTTGAATCTTGAGGTCACTGTGTATTGTGTGTGTGATATAAACTCTGACCTGCATGAGCTCACAGACAGCAAGCAGGTCGGCCAGTGTGATGTCATCACCACACAGGAAGTCCTTCTCCTTCAGGAACATCGTCTCCAGTTTGTCAAGTGTCTCGTCCAGTTCCCTCAGAGCACGCTGCAGTTTAACATCGTCCACTGGCTGTCGTGTCATCCGTGGTATTAACACCTACACACACACACGTCCTGAGAGTAAAGCTTGTCCTTAACTGCTGACACTGCAGCATATAATAAGACTACAGCATATGTGCTGATGAGCTCTAAATATCTGTAACTCACTATTAGCATTGCATTTGTGTTTGTGTGTTACACTACTTGTATGTGGTGTTAAAACTCTGATATTCACCTTCAGATTATGTTTCATCTCATTAACACTAGCATTATAATTACTTCATTCTAGTACAGTCACGCAGTTGCATCATCACACTGTTATGGCATATTACATTGTTACATAATATCATGCATCTGATTTCTGTATTAGATCTCACTGGTGATGGTGATTAGCTGTGATTGGTCAGTCAGTATTGGGCTGTTGATCACATTACGGTGTACAGTATGACGATTCCCTTTTTAGCCCCACCCACCTCTGTGATGAACACTTTAGAGGCGTGGAGGCGTGTGTTCATGTGATGCCAGGCTGTGTACTCGTCCACTCTTGCCCTCTTCTGCGGTTGCCGTGGATACCAGTGGTCAGGGACGCTGTAGGCAGCAGTCAGGTATTTCAGTATGGCGTCACTGTGAGACACAGGAGGAGGGGTGTGGCCATAATCACACAAATAGATTAATACACTAATACACAAATACACTAATAGACTTTCTGCACTGAAGCAGTGATTCATTCTGTGTAGAAGAACCCGAGTCTGAGTCCCAGATTACATCCCTATTTATCATCGTCATAGTTACACAACAACCAGCACATTTTGAACTTTGCACATTGTGATGTGAGCTCTGTGTGTGTGTGTGTGTTTCTGTGTGTGTGTCTGTGTCTCTGTTTCTGTGTCTCTGTGTGTGTGTCTGTGTCTCTGTTTCTGTGTGTGTGTGTGTGTGTGTGTGTCTGTGTCTCTGTGTGTGTGTGTGTGTGTGTGTGTGTGTGTGTGTGTGTGTGTGTGTGTTCTGTGTGTGTGTGTGTCCTCTATACCCCTGTCTCACCTCTCTGTGAGGACGAAGCCGTCTTCCTCAATGACTGGAACTTTCTGCATCGGGTTCAGTTTAGTGAACTCTGGAGTCCTGTTCTGTCCTACACACACACACACACACACACACACACACACACACACACACACACACACACACACACTTTTATCTGTGCTGTAGTTTAAAGTTTACTGACGGTCAGAGCGGATTTAGAAAGCGGTGTAGAGTTGTGTTATTGTCTGTAGTTAAACCGTTTCAAGTCGTTACCTTTCCGCAGCGCCACGGTGTGAACAGTGTGAGGGATTTTATTAGCGGTGAGGAAGATGATTAGAGCTCGACATGGCTGTGACAGCTGATCCACAAACACCTTCAGCATGTTCACACCGCGGAGTTCCTCCGGAACACAACCACAATATCCGCTGAAGTGCAGCCGTGAGTGTGTGTCTCCCTCTACACACACACACACACACACACCTCGTTCTGTTTCCGAAATGCACCGCCAGAGGGCGCGCTGACCTGGGTGGCGTGATTACGTCATCAGAGTTGCCAGCTCCGGGATTTTCGAGACCCGAGTTCTTTAGAACTGCCGCGGGTTTAATGTCCTTATTTCCGGCTTTTGCATAAACGGAATTTAATTACATAAAACACATAAAAACCTCAGACTTTTCTGTGTTCCAACGACACACACACCTCACACACATCTCACACACACATGACTCAACCACATTTATATCACACAAAATATATAATAATGGGAAATGTTTCAGACTGTTTAAGCTCATTTATTTGTGGAGGTTCTTAATACCACTACTACTACTATAATAATAATAATAATAACAATAACAATTAAAAAAAAAAAAAATAATAATAATAATAATAATAATAATAATAATAATAATAATAATGAGGGATTATTCCATTCTGAATGCTGATTGGTTGAAGAGTCCAGATGCTTGACTGCTACACTTACAGAAGTGCCTTGAAGTCTCTATCAATAAATACATCATATAACATCAGGTGTAAAACTCTGTTGGGAGGTAATGTAGTAAAAATAAAAGCACATAGACAACAATTATTTACAACTTTTTGTGCTGTTCAGACATCTAGAGGAAGTTCATTCCACCACGGAGGTGCAGAACAGAGAAGAGTCTTGAAGTCTTCCTTGTACCCTGAGAGATGGTGAGACCAGTGGAGTGATGCTAGAGGATCGGAGGAGGCGTGGTGCAGTGCGGGGTGTGATAAATGCTTTGAGGTAAGTGAGTCCTGGTCCGTTTTTGGTTTTGTAGGTAAACATCAGTGTTTTAAATCTGATGCAGCAGCTTCAGGAAGCCAGTGGAGGAAGCAGTGTGGGTTAGGGTTAGGGTTAGGTGGCAGTGTGGTGGTGTGGGAGAACTTAAGAATGATGAAAAACAGTCGAGCAGCTGCATTCTGGATCGGTTGCAGAGGTGGAATGGCGCTCAGACGCAGACCTCCCAGGAGCGAGGACCAGTAGAACAGCCTCATAATGAGAGAAGAGACTGAATTAGTATCTGAGTGGCCTGTGTGGATAGAAATGGATGAATCCTTCTGATGTTGTAAAAGAGTATGTTGTAAAGAGTAAAGAGTAAAAGAGTATGTTGTAAAATCAGCATGAACGTGTTAGATTAGCGATGTGAGAGGAGAAGGAGAGTTTATTGTCCAAGGTTACTCCAAGGTTGTGCGCAGTAACCGAAGATCAGAGAGTAATATTTACAGCCTTCAACGTTCATACAAACAGACTGAATTTACATAGTTAGCTTTAGTTTTTGTAGCATAAGTTAGTGAGTTACGCATTTTGTTAGGAGGTTAAATGTTACCATGGAAACAACTTGTCATTATTTACAAACACAAATGTGTGGAGTAAAGATTTATTGTCATTATATTCACACACTCATCATCATATCATGTTATTACAGCCACGAACAAGTAGGTAGAACAAGACAGTCTCCAAATTCCAAATGACACTTAATCCGAAGCGCAGAGAAAACATTCACTAACACGCGTCTGATAAACAGAAAACAGAGTTAATGAGGATAATACAGTATTTATAGCCATAGTATAGAGCATGATTCTAACAGTGCAGCACCTATAAGCTGCTGTGAGAGAGTATTACCAAGTCCAGCACACAGACACAAACAGGACAAAGAGTCACAGTGATGTGGACACCTGAGACACGTCTAGTCCATTAGACACCTGAGATACTGCTGTATCCTTCCCACTCAACTCAGACTGGATCTCCAGAAATGTCTTGTTTTTAGTTTCTGGCACAAAAAAGAAGATAAATGTTGCCACAAGGCAGCAAATCACCAAAAAGACGAGGAAACAGTACTGCTGCAGTCCATTCTGTATGAGAGAGAGAGAGAGAGAGACAGAGAGAGACAGAGACAGAGAGAGACAGAGAGAGACAGAGACAGAAAGAGAGAGAAAGAGACAGAGAGAGACAGAGACAGAGAGAGAGAGAGAGACAGAGAGAGACAGAGACAGAAAGAGAGAGAAAGAGACAGAGAGAGACAGAGACAGAAAGAGAGAGAGAGACAGAGAGAGAAAGTAAATTATTCAGGTGTAAACTGTCCTCAAATAATTTTTTCTAATGTTCAGGAACGTACCACTACGAAGGGGAACACTATCAGTTATAGTTATACAGTGGGAACATACCACTATAAAGGGGAACACCATGCTGATGAAGAAGAAGCTGAGCCAGTTGACTGAGCCAGCGATCATGTACGCTGCAGGGCGAGTGGTCTGAGTGAAGAGCTCTGTGATCAGAATGTTTGTTACGCCACCTATAGCATGAGGCACACACACACACACACACACACACACACACACACACACACACACACACACAGTAACATGGACACATTCATTTATTTACTCATTCTTAGTCATTAAATACTTTGTTTGTTTGTTATTTAGTTAATTAGTGTGTTTGTTGTCTGGTTGGTTCCTGCTTTGCGTGACCTGGTCCGAGGCCGAAGCTGAGGATGAAGGCGAAGATGCAGAGCATGCTGAGATATGGCACCCAGGAGCTGACCTTCTGTAAAAATACAGATTAAATATAAATCTATGTTTATATTTCTGTGTGAGTAAAAACAAATTTGCTGATTAAGACGATGTGAAACAAAATTCTGTATATTCCAGACAACACAAACTGTGAGGCATGTTAATCTCTGTACATTACAGTCTATATCAGCCAGTCTTATCATTCAGGCTCCTGTTCTGAATGATAAAGCAGTGTAGCAGGTGAGTAACCTGTAGCTGCACGACAGGTAACTAGCATTTCATTCACTTCTGTCTGCAGCCAAATGTTAAAGGAAATGTTAACTGTTTAGACAATGCTAAAACATATATAAGACAATGTATTACAATAACATACGTTACACAGCTGAATAAAAATCAGTGTTTGTAATCTCATAATAGACTTTATAAATGTTTTATGTAAAAACTAATTTGTTACCTGAAAGCTGAGCGCGAGAGTAAAGCAGACACACCACAAAGACATGAGAGAGTATCCTCCAATAATCAGAGCTCGCCTTCCCAAACGCTCAATCAGTAAACTCTACGACATACACACACACACACACGCATACACACTCATGCATACACACACACACACACACATGCATACACACACACGCATACGCATACACGCATACACACACACACACACACACACACACACACACACATGCATACACACACACATACATACACCCCACACACACACATACACACACACACACAAAACATACACACACATGCATACACACACACACACACACACGCATACACACACACACCACATGCATACACACACACACACATACGCGCATACACGCCACACACACACACACACACACACACACACACACACACACCACACACATGCATACACACACACACACATACACACAAGCACACACACACACACACACACACACACATACACACACGCATACACACACACACACACACACACATACACACACACACACACACACAATACATACACACACACACACACACACACACACGCATACACACACACACACACACACACACACACATACACACACACATACACACAGACACACATACACACACACACACACACACAACAGAGACTATAACATTCCACAAGTCACAAGATGGGTTTTGGTGTTCATGCTCCAGTAAAGTTTAACATTTTCTAATGTAATAATAAATGTAATAGTTCTACTGTATACATGTAGTAACTTTCCCGTTGTTATGTAATATGGTAAATTTATTCCGGTAGCCTAACTGATATGAACAAAAATTGTGATATAAGAATATTAAAATCTCAATTTATATTTTTTATACATTTTAAAACGACGAGCATTGAGAGTAAAAATCCAGTTCAGCAAGCAGTGCTGTCGTTTTATAGAAATAAAGTTCTGCCCGCAAAATGTCAATTTTATTGTGAAATTAATAGTTTTACTGACTTTACAGTAAGTGATATACAGTGGGCGTGTCACCACAGTTGTGGATTGTAATACTGTAGTTTTCTTTGTTTTATTTCATAATGTTTCGATTTTCTTTTTAAGATTCTTTGGATTAATTTCTCCACTAAAAGTTGCCATTTTGTTGTAATTATTTCAATAAATTAAAGTTAGTAATGTAGTTAAAGTAGCTTTTTGGTGATATAGCCCTTTTTTTAATTTTATTTTTTTATTTATTTTTTTACATTTGAGCTCCTGAGGAACTCTGAGGAACTCTGAGGAACTTTCTGAGGAACTTTCTGAGGAACTTTCTGAGGAACTCTATGCACCTCCCTGACTAAGAGACTCAGAAATTCATGTAAATATTTCTAAGATTCTACTTTTCACTGAACTTGTTGCTGATCATATCATTTCTAATGAAAACCTTTTGGACCCCACTGTGTTTGTGACTTACACATGTTAGTGCAGTTATACACTCACACGCTCCGGTTCCCAGTGTGACGTAAGGAATATTTTCAGCTGGAATTCCAGCTTCTCTGAAGACATATTCTGCATAGAAATAAATCTGACAGAGCAATGCTGCTGTTATACACGTTATATAATACACATCATTTACACATGAAAATCTTGGAGTGGAGGAATATTTTACTGAATCTCATATATGGCTTGTTCTCTATGTGTGTGTGTGTTTGTGTGTGTGTGTGTTTATTGTACAGCGTTGATGCCATTGAGCTGCTGTGCTGTGCTGATTAAGATGACGATGAAGAGCGGCCAGCGATTTCTGCACTCAGTGAAAAGCTGCCAGGGTTTTATGGGTTTGATTCCTTCAGCACTGATCCGCTCTCTCTGCATGTCCTCCATCTCAACCTGGAAATGTTCTCCACCATGTAGCTGCTGCAGAGCTGAGGGAACACACACACACACACACACACATGACTGAGACTGGAACATTCCACAAGTCACAAGATGGATTTTGGTCTTAATGCTCCAGTAAAGTTGAACACAGAGCTTCTAATGTTCAGTTTCATCCTTTCAGAACACAGACTTACCGATATGCAGAACTAAAGCAACTACTGAACAAAGAGGCAAACAAACAAACAAATAAATAAATAGACATTTATCATTAACTAAAACCAGTGTGAATAGAGTCGCTGTGAATAGAGTCAGTGTGAACAGAGACCGTGTGAATAGAGACAGTGTGAATAGAGTCAGTGTGAATAGAGTCAGTGTGAATAGAGTCAGTGTGAATAGAGACAGTGTGAATAGAGACAGTGTGAACAGAGTCAGTGTGAATAGAGACACTGAATAGAGTCAGTGTGAATAGAGACAGTGTGAATAGAGTCAGTGTGAATAGAGTCAGTGTGAATAGAGACACTGAATAGAGTCAGTGTGAATAGAGACAGTGTGAATAGAGTCAGTGTGAATAGAGTCAGTGTGAATAGAGACACTGAATAGAGTCAGTGTGAATAGAGTCAGTGTGGTACCAGAGGTGCATGCTGCTTCATCAGCTCTGTCGATCAGCAAGAATCGAGGACTTTCAGGAAACTGCGGCAAGAAAATGAGCTGAAGAACAGCTGGAACACACGGAGAGATGAGGAGAAGAGGCCAGTACTGTTCTCCACCCAAAAGTTCACTGAACACACACACACACAATATACAGCGGTTAAATGCACTAATCTGATTGGACAAGCACTGCTCTGAGAGCACTGATATTTACTCTAGCAGCACTGGGACGTGTCGCTGTGTGTAATACTGAATCTGTTATTACACTTACTATGGGCTGCCAGTGAGGCTGTGTATTACCATGGCAACACGCAACCATGCTCTACCCAGCTGTGGCTTATTTGGAAAATATTTTTGTTGTTGGAGCAAACATAAATGGAATATTTGGCCATATGTTGTCCACAGTGTCAGTTACTCAATATTAATCTCTTGATTATACAGCTGTTGTATAACAGTAACATCACACTCACAGTCTGCGTCGCGCTGATATTCAGTACAACAGAGCGACTGCGTGTGATTATTACTTCACTATAATCTGATTACTAACGTCAGTCCCATCACTTGTCCTGTTAGAATCCCTCCTGTGATGAAAATGGAGGTTCCCATCGCCATAGCGCCACGCAGAGCACGAGGGGCAATTTCCCCCAGGTACAACGGCTGAACACAGGCCCCTACACCTGTCAATCACACACACACACACACACACACACACACACACACACACACACACACACATCACTGCTGCTGTATGAATTGCAATTATTTTAAATCTATATCAGAAACCTGTGTGGTTTTACTTCACAGTGTGTGTTGTTTCCTCTGAAGTTTATATTGTTTATATTTTGTTACCTGCGTTTATCCCGGAGATGAAGCGGCCAGCGATGAGCAGCTCGAACGCAGCAGTAAGAGAACTCAGGCCCATTAGCACTGCTGCTAACAGAGCAAATGAGTTGTTGATCAACAGCGTTCCTTTTCTGAGAAAAAGACAGAGAGAGGCTCATTTACACCTGATAACACTTGTGTCATGTGACAGGAGAAGACTTGATCAGTCAGACTGAAACTTTATTTGTGTGGGCAGTGCGGACTGAAGTTCGGGAAATTTGGGCCGGTCTTTTTAATAATACTGATAATAAAAGCAGGCTACTAAGTCAAATTAGGTGTCAGGTGATCATTACATTAATTCAACTTTGAATTTTTGCTTTCTGTATACACAAACATGGGAAGGAAAACCTTTAGAAAAAAATCGTTTAATTGTTTTACATATTAGCTTAACACAAACCATACAAATGAACAGATTGTCTTTTTTTTATTAATGATTCGTTGATTGAGAAACATCTTGTCAGCTCGAATTTTTGTATTAAAATTATTTTGTGGCTGGAGTGTTAGCAGCCTTCTGTCTCGGCCATGTTGGTCTCGGGTCTTCCTCTTAGTTCTGGACTCTTCGTCTCCACTCTCAGTCTTAGCTGTTGACTCAGCTCTCAGCCCTTTATCTCAGGTGTTTATCTCAGGTGTTTATCTCAGGTGTTTATCTCAGGTGTTTATCTCAGGTCTTTATCTCAGGTCTTTATCTCAGGTGTTTATCTCAGGTTTATCTCAGGTCTTTATCTCAGGTGTTTATCTCAGGTCTTTATCTCAGGTCTTTGTCTCAGGTGTTTATCTCAGGTGTTTATCTCAGGTCTTTATCTCGGGTGTTTATATCAGGTGTTTATCTCAGCCCTTTATCTTAGGTCTTTATCTCAGGTCTTTATCTCAAGTGTTTATCTCAGTCCTTTATCTCAGGTCTTTATCTCAGGTGTTTATCTCAGGTCTTTATCTCAGGTGTTTATCTCAGGTGTTTATCTCAGTCCTTTATCTCAGGTGTTTATCTCAGTCCTTTATCTCAGGTGTTTGTCTCAGTCCTTTATCTCAAGTGTTTATCTCAGGTCTTTATCTCAGGTCTTTATCTCAGGTCTTTATCTCAGGTCTTTATCTCAAGTGTTTATCTCAGCCCTTTATCTCAGGTGTTTATCTCGGGTCTTTATCTCAGGTGTTTATCTCAGCCCTTTATCTCAGGTGTTTATCTCAGGTGTTTATCTCAGGTCTTTATCTCAGCCCTTAATCTCAGGTCTTTATCTCAGGTGTTTATCTCAGGTGTTTATCTCAGGTCTTTATCTCAGGTCAGGAGAACAACCGTTTGGTGACAAGAATACACTCAATACCACACAAAGTCATACTATTTGAACAGCATCTTATATTCGGTGGCGTGAGTGTGAGTTGAACGTGTGTGTGGTAAGTGTAATCCATGGCGGCCATGTTTGTAGGCCGCAGTGGAGGATGGGAAATGAAGTCACTGGTTTGGTTTATCTTAGGTCTTTATCTCAGGTTTTTATCTGAGGTCTTTATCTCAATTCAAGTCTCTTCATCTAATTTCTTTGTCTCAGCTCTCAGACTCTTCTCTTGTTTGTGTACCAACTGCATTTTGTTTTCTGTTAGTGTAATTTCTCTCTGTGTGTGTGTGTGTGTGTGTGTGTGTGATTAGTACTCACCTTCCAAAGTGCACTGCTAATGAGGCTCCAACTGAAGCTCCTACTAATCCCCCAATGGTGAAGATGGAGACGATGGAGGACCAGAGCAGTGTGAGGAGCTCTGCTGAGATGTGTGTGTTATAACGGTCTATCCATGTCTGGTTAATAAAGCGCTGCACTTCCTGAACACACACACACACATATCCATAAATTTTCTGCACTGTTTACCCTACACGGGTTCACGGGGAGCTTGGGGAATCCCAGGGAATCCCTATCCCAGAGATCTTGGGGCAGCAACCGGGAGACACCTTGAACAGGGTGCCAGCTCATCGCAAGGCACAATCACACACACGCACACACCATGGACAATTTGGAAAATCAGCTTATAATGCATGTCTTTGGACTGGGGGAGGAAACCGGAGTACCCGGAGGAAACCCCTGCAGCACGGGGAGAACATGCAAACTGTGCACACACAAACAGGGCTGTGAACCCCCGTCCCTGGAGGTGTGAGTTTAACATACTAACCACTAATCCCACAGACACACATTTATAAGATAACACCAACTATATAGCAGATTGAAATATAGTGATACATCATCACAATGATACACTGTCATAGCCTTAATTACACTCATGATTCTCATGCCCCTTTTGTGTGTGTGTGTATATGTGTGTGTGTGTCTTGCCTTGTTCGGAGCGTTTATGATGGAGACATTGTAGCCATACTGAAAAGTTCCTCCAATTCCTGCAGCCCAAACCGCCATTAGCAAAGTCTTACTGGGAACCTGACAAAACACACACAATGACATTATATATGTATACACACACACCCACACACACACACACACACACACCCACACACCCCCCACACACACCCCCACAGACACACACACACACACACACTATTTAAAAACTATTTTAGCTCCCTATTTCAATGTAAGCAAATGTGTGATATTGACCATATTAACTCGTTTGCACTAAAGGTTTGCTTTTCCTCATGTTTAATCTCTGTGCACAGTCAATAAAGAAAACTGAATATTCAGACGAACTGAATATTAAGAAACTAAGAAAACACTACTAATGTTCACTTCTGCTCTCAGACTTCTGGACCCCACTGAATTTGATTAAACTTACAGATGATAATGAAACACACCTATTATAATAATAAATACAAACATTACACACAACTCCCATCAACATAGTATTATTATTATTATTATTATTATTATTATTATTATTATTATTATTATTATTATTATCCTACCTTTATCTCTTGTTGTTTTCTCAGTAAAGGTTGATGTTCTGTAAAGTCTTTTTCAGTCATCTTGTACAGTTCCTTCACTGATGTTTAACAACTCTACATTCATGCGAGGTGTGTTGTTATATATATATATATATATATGTCAAGTTTAAATAGTTTTCTCTGTAAGTATTTATACTAGACAATCTATAACTGTATTATGATCAGATTTAATACCATTTAATACACACGCGAACACTATATGATGTGAACACACTCACCTTCGTCCGCCCATCTGCTGCGTCGTCACATACAGTCATGATGCAGTCTCCGTAATTTGGCAGAAATTGGACGAGCATGTGAAGGATTGGCAGAAGTTTTAATACTCCTGTTTACTGTAATCTCTGTGTGTGTGTGTGTGTGTGTGTGTGTGTGTGTGTGTGTGTGTGTGTGCCTGAGGCAGCTCAGCTGACTATGCATGCTACATGTGTGATAGTGTTAGAGGCTCGAGTAAGGTTTGAAGAAGAATCAGGGTTAGTGAAGGAGAAAGTCATGAACATGAAGCAGCTCAAATTGTACAATGTCTGCATTATCTGCACGTCTATATCTGCACGTCCTGTCTGCAGTCAGACACATGGGATTTCTGTAAAGTCACTCCATTAAATTAACTTGTGTAAAGTGAAAAAACAACATTAGAAATGTTTTTTTATTTTTATTTTTTTTACCAAAAGAAATGTTGTGAAACAGGAAATAGCAATATATATATTATAGTATAAAATACTATAGTTGGGGTACAATCAGGCGGTGCTGATGATGAACCACAAGATGGAAGGTTCTTCTGTGTTCTGATGTAATGGAGAAGTTTGATGAATAATCAGTTACTCTTTTCTTTCTTTCCCTGACGTATAGTGAGATGAACAACTAGTGTGTTGAGAAATGACAAATTATATACAGTAATAGTTATTAATTAGTTTAAGAGTATGTGAATTTTTAAGTCTCCACAGAAAGGAAAAAAAATCCAAACATCAAATACTTTCACATCAGGGTTAAATAAAAAATATGCTTTTCAGCGAGTATGTCTAGAATAATTTGTTATGCTAGAAATTTTCCAAAATTTAGTCAATTTAGAGCACGTTTACCTCACACATCCAGGGTCGGGAGTTCGATTCCCAACGGGGCCCCGTGTGTGTGGAGTTTGCGTGTTCTCCCCGTGCTGCGGGGGTTTTCTCCGGGTACTCCGGTTTCCTCCCCCAGTCCAAACACATGCATGGTAGGCTGATTGGCTAAAGTGTCTAAAGTGTCCGTAGTGTATGAATGGGTGTGTGAGTGTGTGTGTGATTGTGCCCTGTGATGGATTGGCACCCTGTCCAGAGTGTACACCACCTTGTGCCCCATGCTCCCTGGGATAGACTCCAGGTTTCCTGTGACCCTGTAAAGGACTAAGCGGTATAGAACATGGATGGATGGAAGTCAATTTAAGAAATCGGTTTTATTTAATTTATTTACAGTAATATCACAACTCTACCTCACATTACACACCTTAATGTTCAGCAGAATAATGTGTAGAAAAGTATGAAGGTAAAACCTTCAGTCTCGTGGGACCTCGTCACTGTTTTACAGTTTTATGGTATGTTGTAAGTAATCAAAGTGGAATCCAATCATGTGTGAGTCTGACCAATGTATAAGGTATGAAAGAGTAATCAGTATATTAATCAATGAAACTAAAATGAAAGTAGGTCAAGCTGGTGTGACATGAAATGACTGAGCACACTGTTCTCTGTTAGAAAGTTGATCCTTTTCCTCTAGGCTTGCTCTGTTATTTCTCAGTGAAGACTCTGTACCTGCTGAAGGACACCGAGTCTGTACTCTGTATATTTATGTCTGTATCTTTTATCTGATTGTAGTTTCTTAAGAATTGTTAAAATCCATGATGTAATTATCAGTAAAATAAAATATTTTTAAAGAAATAAGCTGGCTGAACTTGTTCCTCAATTACAGATAAGATATGAAGAAAGAAAAATAATTATATTATATATAATAATAAATAAGTGTGATTGGACTTAAACCCATTGTCTCTGGGTTGTTTTGATGTTTGTCTAAGGAGATTTTCCACGACAATATGTATGTGGAATTTATTATTTATTTTGAAATACAACACTTTCTATAAACATATTTATCACATAATCATAAATCTTATTTTCTGTAACATTACAAAATAATGACAGAGCAGGGAATAAAACCGATGGCGGAACGAATGTTTCGGATCTGTTTCCGGGGTCGTTGGGATGAGACGGACCCACTTCCGGTGTTCCTGTGGATGCTGCTGCGGCGGTTTTTATTTCAAAAACAGAAAGCGATAAAGATGGAATTTGATTGAATGTCGGATCCACGGGACTGAGGGGGGGAAGCAGAGAGTTTTCCGAGGTGTAGAGTCGCGGATCTTCGGTCTTTATTACCAGGAGAGGACTGAGAAAGTCCAAAGCCCGCGGCTGGAGATGAAGCTGCTGAAACCGAGCTGGGTGGCGCACAATGGTAACATTATCTTTAAATAACTATTTAAAACACTCATCCCGCTTATTAAACACTAACCACAAACTAAACACACCTCACCCTGCACCATCACGCACATTACACATTAAAACATGCGTTAATGCCGTGAGAACGGCTTTAACCGCCGCATTACGTCTCGGAGTGTTTTTGCGCTCGCCTCTCAGTGCGCATGCGCCACAATGTGTATCGTTCTTTACATTTTTTAATGTTTATTATTAAATACTCCGCGCGATAATGTCTAAGACTTTGTGTTTAATGTGAGTTGCGTGGCTGGTGTTTATTCTGCAGGAGTAAGTTCTGTATTGAGAATAAAAATCAAAGATAAATATTTACCACTCATAACGAGCAGAGAGGGTTAATGTGAGTGAAGGTCAGCAGTGATATTCTCTCTCTCTCTTTCCCCTTTAATCTCTCGCTCTCTCCGTCCTTTAATCTGTCTCGCTCTCTCTTTCCTTTAATCTATTTCTTTCCTTCCTTTTCCCTCTCTCTCCTTCCCTCCTGTCAGCTCTCCCTCCCCCTCTCCTCCACCTCTCCTTCGCTTCACTGTAATTATGGAGGATCTGAGATTAATAAATGCACATCCTGTTTTTTCAGGAAAGCCGATATTTTCAGTCGATATTCATCCGGATGGAACGAAGTTTGCCACCGGCGGCCAAGGTAAAACCCTGAGCACTCGCCTTCAATTATTTATTTAATTAAATTCAAATGAATTGTTTTTGTATAGTTTTTAACAATGAACATTGTCACAAGGCAGTTTTATGGAAATATTTAATCTCTATGTTTAATCATTTATCTCTCTTTCATTGATTTATCTGTTATCTGAATGGGGGAGGGGCCACTGCAGCAAAATAATAAAACCAACAACAATAACAATAATCATAACAATAGCAAACATGAACTAATGAGCCATCACTGCCCTAGTTTGGATGCTAGTATTGTGTATTGTCTCTCTGTACAGTGTTTACTGTATGTGTGATTGACAGGAGAGGATTCTGGGAAGGTGGTGATCTGGAACATGGCTCCAGTTCTGCGAGAGGAGGATGAGAAAAACGAGAACGTTCCCAAGTTACTGTGTCAGATGGACAACCACTTGGGTACAGACAAACTGTGTGTGTGTGTATGTATGTGCTTGCATGTATGCGTGTGTCAGTACATATGAATAATGTCCGTGTGTGTGTGTGTGTTGCAGCATGTGTAAACTGTGTGCGATGGTCCAATGATGGTCAGTA
Source organism: Ameiurus melas (assembly GCA_012411365.1). Taxonomy (NCBI): domain Eukaryota; kingdom Metazoa; phylum Chordata; class Actinopteri; order Siluriformes; family Ictaluridae; genus Ameiurus; species Ameiurus melas. The sequence continues at coordinate 496,949 of CM022773.1, read as the reverse complement.
TCTGGCCTCGGGAGGAGACGACAAACTGGTCATGGTGTGGAAGAAAGCAGCGTGAGTCTCTCTCTCTCTCTCTCTCTCTCTCTCTCTCTTCTCTCTCTCTCTCTCTCACACACACACACACACATGTACAGTGTGTATTTGTGTATGTATATAATATAAAATATACTGTATAAACATTACACATAAACAGACTATACACACTAACACTTCAGTGGTGTGTGTGTGTTTTTCAGGTTTATAGGCCCGAGTACAGTGTTTGGCTCGAGCAGTAAACTGGCCAATGTGGAGCAGTGGAGGTGTTTTACCATCCTGAGGAACCACACAGGAGGTGTGTGTGTGTTTGTATATTATCAATTTAATGAATGAATTTTGACTGATAATATTTAGTTCTGTGCATAAGTATTGTGTGTGTGTGTGTGTGTGTTTCAGATGTGATGGATGTGGCCTGGTCTCCTCATGACGTGTGGCTCGCCTCCTGCAGTGTCGACAATACCATCGTCATCTGGAACGCACGCAAGTTCCCTGGTCAGTGACGGGTTAGGGTGTTGGTGGAGCTGAGGTAGGGTGTTAGGGCATTAGTGTAACTGTGTGTGTGTGTCTGTGTCTGTAGAGATGGTGACCTCTCTCTCGGGTCACTCGGGCCTGGTGAAGGGATTATCCTGGGATCCTGTAGGGAAATATGTGGCGTCTCAGGCAGATGATCGCAGCCTGAAGGTGTGGAGGACCATCGACTGGCAGCTGGAGGCCGACATCACTAAACCCTTCACTGAGGTGTACACACACACACACACACACACACTCACACATACACACAGAGTTCAGACAGGAACCACCTCTTCATACCACTGGCTACCTGCTCAGATCCTTTCTCTGCTCCCTCACCTGGGAAGTCCCTCATTGGCTGATTTGGTGAGTTAGAGCACGACACACTGTTCCGTGTTCAGTACTCTGCACTCAGTGGTCAGTACTCGGTACTCACTGTATAGTGTTCAGTACTCAGTGCTCCAGCAGCAGGGTGAGAATGAATTGAGTGCAGAAGATTTGAGTTAGTGTCCGTGTGCTCTCAATGCTGTTCTTCTCGTGTTATTGGCTCGAGCACAGAGTCAACATCGTTACGCAGATTAAATTGTCCAACATTACTGATTGGAGAACCCGCCCTCTCTGTGTTCAGTGTGGAGGAACCACTCACGTTCTGCGTCTCAGCTGGTCTCCTGATGGTCAGTACTTGGTTTCGGCTCATGCGATGAATAACTCTGGTCCGACGGCGCAGATCATCGAGCGTGACGGCTGGAAAACCAACATGGACTTTGTGGGACATCGGAAAGCTGTGACTGTAGTGGTGAGAAACGATTATACGCTTTAATTATAATTATACCCCAGTGCTGGCAGCTGATTGGCTGAGAGATGTTCTGAGGTGTGCAATTATTTGACGGTTAATGCCTGTGTGATTTCAGTAATGAGACAGAAGAGCAGGTGAACTATCATCAGTATTTATTTATTGTATTTTCTTCAGTAATAAAAAAACAAAAAACACTGTGAACAAGTAGGCTTATCGATGTTTGTTTGTTTGTTCTATTTCCACTTCAACAAAGTTACAATGTCGTGTGTGTGTGTGGGTGTATAGAAATTTAACCCTAAGATCTTCAAGAAGAAACCGAGGAATGGCAGCTCATCCAAATCCACTAATCCATACTGCTGCTGTGCTGTGGGCAGTAAAGACCGCTCGCTCTCCGTCTGGGTAATGTGACCTTCCACCCTGCACACACACACACACACACAGACACTGGTACAAATATGGACATGTTCATGGTTTACACACGGGTAGTAAGTCTGGGATGACTGATGGTTGTATGAAGAATCTCCTCCAAATATTGTGAAGTTGAATGATTTAAGTGTTTATTATGTAATACGTGTTTCCGTTTCTCATATTCTGTATCCTAGACGATGTTTAATAATTTGCTGTTTGCTCCTGAGCAGAGCAACAAAACACTTTTACTAATGAATCGTAGTTTCCTGTGTCCGTGTCCACCGAACAGATAAACCGTGAGCACGAGGGGTTTATCAGGGCGATTTATTCATACGAGAATTCTCTCTGCTGCTGTTCACCACAGAGCATGTGCAGTTTATCATTTCATTTCTATTTCATAATGAGCTTCGTAACAGGTGTGTACTCATTTGTTTATTTATGACTTGTTACTGAGTAAATTAATGCTGGTGGCTACAGCGTTCTCCCTGCTTCACTCCTTTCTGGTATTTTTTCCGCTGTATCGATGTGACGTGGACATGACCTCTGACCCTGACTAGGGGACTTTGAAACCGATCGACTGGAACGTAATGTGCGCCGTGGCAGCACCAAGGTGTCATTTCATCCGGAAATGAATTCCACGGGCTGTTTCTCTGGCGCTGTAGATCTCGGAGGCGTGGGGCTGGTGTCGTCTGAAAGCTACTGCAGAGCTCCTGTTATAATTTGGCTTTCAGGAATTTGGTAAAGTGCAGACGATTCCCGGTTTGGTTATGGTGGATCAGGCCCTGATCACGCTTTGATCACAAAAGAATGTGATCACCTGACTAGTATTTTTATTATTCTATGTGTGCCTGGCCATGCCCCCTTACTTTCCTTTCTCAGCCTCACTGCGGCTGACACCTCTCCCATGCAACAGGCCCTACTGCACTAGTTCAGGGTCACAACGCTATTATATTGCACACGATCTCACTCACCTAATGTGTAGTTCCCTACTTCCTGTGCACTACTTCCTGTTCCCTACTTACTCCTCTTTACCCCATGCTTCCTGTTCTGTACACAACCCTGCAGCCCATTACAAGTTCTCTCTCTCCCTCTCTCTCTCTCTCTGTGTCTGTCTGTCTGTCTGCGTGTCTGTAGCTGACTTCTCTGAAGCGCCCTCTGGTGGTCATTCATGACCTGTTTGACAAATCCATCATGGACATCACCTGGTGAGAATCTTTTTTTTCTCTTCCCTTCTCCCTGTGTGTAAAAAATAAAAAAAAATAAAAAAATATATATATATATTATCTCTCTCTCTCTATATATATATAATGTGTGTGTGTGTAGGACACTGAATGGTTTGGGGCTGTTGGTGTGTTCAATGGATGGCACTGTGGCCTTTCTAGATTTTTCTCAGGATGAACTTGGAGATCCACTCAATGAAGAGGAGAAGGTATAACCATGCGCGCGCGCGCGCGCGCGCACACACACACACACACACACACACACACACACAGAGGGTCGTTTCAAGACCCCTGACCACTGTTTTTTTTTTTTCCAGAATTCTATTCACCAGAAGATGTACGGCAAGAGCTTGGCCATCACCATGGAAATCTCCTCCACCATCATCGAGAACCCCGAGATGCTGAAGTACCAGCAGGAGACCCGAACCCACAGTGGAACCCTGGGGTCTAGCACAGAGACCCCGCTCCCTAAACTGAGCAGCGTGGTGAACGGCGAATCACTGGATGAGATCAGGAAGGTATGTACATGTATATAGTATGTATGTGGCATGTGAACATGATACACACACACACACACACATTTTTATATACAGTATCTCACAAAAGTGAGTACACCATTTTTGTAAATATTTAATTCTACATTTTCATGTGACAACACTGAAGAAATGACAGAAATGTACATACACACATGGTACCAGTAAAGCAGTTATCAATTGAAAATAAGGGGAGGGGCTTATGTATGTTTGGAGAATGGGCATGGCCATGTGTGCACTGACGTAATAACGCACCCAATGCTGTCATTGTGACACTTTAATTACACACAGACTGTTAGCTACAGTAATGTCACTATGGCAATGTCCGTTCATTTACAAACATGTCCTTAATAGTGTTGGTTAATTAGTTAATGTTTTTACGGAATTTTTTTTCTTACCATTTTAAAGTGCTGTATAAATGTCATTTCGATTTTTATTATTATTTGTAGTATTATAGTATAGTATTAATAGTATTGTTTATAATGTGAGTGGAGACTCAGCATATGTTTAATGCTGAAGTTTAGCTGACTTAAAACTGTTCCAGAACCTGCTGAAGAAACAGGTGGAGACGAGAACCGCAGACGGGCGGAGGAGAATCACTCCACTGTGTATCGCACAACTGGACACTGGGTAACACACACACACACAAACACACCTGCATAACACCTTGGGGCGGCTGTGTCTCAGGTGGTGGAGCCGGTTGTCCACTAATCATCGGGTTGGTGGGTCGGTTCCTGGCCCACTTGGGCAAGACACTGAACCCCAAGTTGCTCGCAATGGCCTGCATCTTCACAACAGCATGGCCAGGACTGAGTCTAAGGAGGATGTTCTTCTCCCAAGCCATCAGAATCCTGAACTACTGACGACCAGCCTCCCCTGAACACATTAACACACACTTACACACTATATGACCAAAGATTTGTGGATAAATAATAGAATTCTAGACTGCAGAAAATTATGCCACCATACAGTTAAACATGGACCATGTCAACATGTCAAAGATATAAGTAGCAGCACCTTCACCATACACTATATAGCCAAATGTTTGTGGAAACCTGACCATCACACCCATATGAACGTCCCATTCCAGATTTAGTCCACTTTGTTTTTATAATAGGGGCAGGGGTAGTTCAAATGCCAGCGCTGCCACTGCTGGAGACTTGAGCAAAGCCCTTAACCCTCAGCTGCTGAAACAGCTGTAGAAATGAGATAGATGTAACTCACTCTTGATAAGGGTCTGCCAAATGCCCTAAATGTAAATAACCTCCAGTTTTCATTGGAGATTATTAGTGAGGTCGGGCACTGATGTTGGGTGAGGAGTTGGTATTCCAGTTCATCTCAAAGGTGTTCAGTGGATTTGAGGTCTGAGCCCAAACCCTGAAAAATCAGCCTCAGACCATTTATATACCACTACGTATTCCCACAGTTAATGTTCTCCTGATATCTGCCAAACCCAGATTCGTCCATCAGACTGTCACGTAGAGAAGCATGATTCATCATTCACACAACAGAACACCTTTATAGGCCATTTTTTACACGCTTCAGCACTGTGTCTCGCTCCGAGTTAGCAGGGTCTACTGCTTTGTGGCTGCACTGCTGTTGCTTCCATTTCACAATAATAGCACTTTCAGTTGCCAGGGGCAGATCTAACAGGGCAGAAATGTCACATTTCATAAGCATGAGCTGTCAAAGATGGCATCCTAAGGCAGTACCAGTTTAACACCTGGAATCCGTAATTCGCAGAACTGTCCACATACTTTTGGCTATATAGTGTATATGTAGTTTTTGTATGTATGTATTTTATTTCATATAAATATTTTTTTTTCTCTGCTCATGTGTGTGTTGTCTTGCACTCCCCTTTACCCTATACTCCTATACCCCTAAACCCATCGTTATATTGTCTGTACAGTTGTACCAAATGTGCATATGACAAATAAACCAGTGAACTGAACACACACACAATACACAAACACACTGAATAACTATAATGAGAAAATTAAACTGTGTACAACTGGGTAAGGTGTGTGTGTGTGTGTGTGTGTGTGTGTGCGTGTACAGGGACTTCTCCCCCGCTCTGTTTAACAGTGTACCCATCCTGCCCGGCTCGTCGGTCACTCAGTTGTCATCCGACTCGAACACTTCGCTCAGTCTGAGAGTCGCACATGACCCACCAGCTCCGTCCCAAACCAAACCCACTCAGGAAGCAGCGGCCTCGTCCCAATCAAAGAGCACCGCTGACAACAAGGACAGGTTTGTGCTCCTGACCTGCTGCATTAAATACCCAATAATGTGTTCCACTCTCCCATGACAATGTTCTGGTTTTCTGTTAAGTGTAATCTGTCTCACTTCCGGTCTCTCTCTCTCTCTCTCTCTCTCTCTCTCTCTCTCGTCATCCTTCAGCTCCAACCCAGTGAAGTCTCCTCTGCTGCTCACTGCAGCCTCCAAGATTGAGCCGATGAGGGCCCTGGACTCGCGCTTCACTGAGAGGTCAAAGGTCACATCAGGGGTCAGCAGTTCACCTGCCGCTGTGAGCACTGTACCTGTAGACAGGTAACAATATTCCTGCCCTTTTATCTTTATAAAGGTGTTCTAATATGCTTTTTTTTTATTTCGCATGTGTCAGGAAAGTGTTTGTGTGTTATGGCTGAGAAATATGGCCTTCAAATTCGAACATTTAGATTTCTTTGCAATAAAATTCTGTATTTTATTAACTTTTTGTCCCTTATGATCCACATTCTACTCCATGTCCCAGTGTTATCAGAGTGTGAGCACTGCTGCTACGATACTTGTCTAAAATCCACCAATCAGACGACAGCAAACTCGCGGCACAGATACGGTAGTGTTGAAGTTTAATCGCAGGTCCATTGTTCGAGGATCTTCACTGATCTTCACTGTATAATCTGACACGGAGACGCACGCTATCACACACTCTGTTCTAGAACTCACACACTTTATTCTACAGGATCTCCTCCAGCGTTATGAGGAACCATCTACAAATGCACCGCTGAAATCACATGGAGTAAAACCATTCTAAGTCGTGTCGTCGTCCCCCCGCCCCCCTCTGTGCAGGTTGAAGGATGGCAGCGCTGGAAGGACTGAAGGACAGAAGGAGAGGACTCCCAGAGAGGACTCGAGCAGTGACAGTGAGGATAAGGTGGTGCAGAAGGCAGCACCCCCTACGGTCAAGCGCAGGAACGACATGGATGGAGAAGTGGTGGAGAAACGGAAAAAGGGACGACCCAGGAAGGACACCAAGATGTTGAGTGTACCCCAGTTGTACACACCGGTACATGCGGCCACGCAAACACACACGCACGCGCGCACACACACACACACACACACACACACACACAGACATGCTTTTTAAATAATATATTTATATTCCCACAGTAATACATGATAATGTATAAATAAGAAATTTAGAGTGTAGAAATGACACCATCATACAGTTAAAAATGTAATGCATCAAGATTATCAGGGGTACAAATAGCAGCACCTTCACCATATCCTCAATGGCCAAAAGTATGTGCACCCCTGTCCATCACACCAATATGTCCCAGATTTATTCCAATTTACTCCTATAACTTGTTCCACTAGATTTTTGGGCGTGGCTGTGGGGATTAGTGATAATTCAGCTACAAGAGCATTACTTAACGATGTGGTTTGAACTGGATCTGGCAGTGCAGTCGTGGGTCAGTAGCGTGAACATCAGTGGGCTGCACACGGCCCTGGAGTAAGGTCCAGATTTTCAGCTCGGGAAGATTGTGTTGAATGCTGAACTGCAGTCTATGAACAGCATTCTGACATCTGTATTCTTCTCAAGGTGGGTTATGGCAAGATGAACAACATGTGACACGTGTGTACTCTCTGTGGACCAGTTTGGGTGTGATGGAGACTTGTAGTCCATGATTCCCTAGATACCTTGTGACCTTGTGTCACACATCTCTGGTGGTGTTAGTGTGGCTGTTGAGTTGCTTTTTGTGGCTGTGTTTTCACAGCCTGATACTGCAGGAAGTCCTTAGCATTCTGAGTGCTGCTTCATCTCCTGCTCTTGTGTTTTAAGCAGTTCATGGACCTCAGCTATAAACCAACGCTTCTCTTTCGCATGTGTAGTGATAGTTTTTGTGACATCATCAAGGCATTTGGTGATGCAGACAGTCACTGTAGCTGCATCTTCATTTATACTGGTGAGATGACCTTCTGAAGCTGAAGATACTCCATTCTGTTCAATCAAAGCAATCCTGGAGTGCAGAGGTACTGCCGTCTGATCTGTTTTGTGTCTGGGTTTAGCTTGGTTGTGGAGAGATGCGTAAGCTGGTGTTCGCAGGACTGAAACATGGTTTGAGAGTCTGAGGTGGGGGAGGGTGTGGTTTTGTAAGAGTTTGTGTAAAGTAAGTCAGCGGAGACTGAACAGTATTTCAGCATTTCAGGTTCTTTTTGGACAAGAACACAATGACCAGCCTGTAGACATGACCCAGGATGCTGTGTGTAAAGGACAGAAGTATGCAGCTACAGCCAGGTTCTGAGATGTTATTCAGGACTGGTAATAAATTTGGTCATAAAGGCTTTCTTGAGGTTCTAGCAGAAGGTGCAGCCTACCTCTACAATGGATATTTGTCTGGACTATTCATTTACATCAACAACATCTGGCTTAAACATGCAAACATTAATGAAGCATTGATACACACGTCGAACATGAGAGGTGTGACACACAAATGATTGTACATTCTCACAGAGGGAGGTTAATGGATCGATATATCTTAGTTGGAAGTATGTGTGTGTGTGTGTGTGTGTGTTTTTAGACTCCAGTCCCAATGGAGAAGGAGACATTACGAGTATCAGCTCCTGTAGCAGCAATTAAACTCCATACACCTGCAGTACAGAAATCATTCAGCACACAGGTAACACACACACACACATACACACACACACACACACACACACACACACACACACACACAGGAGATAGTGATGTGTGTGTAAGTGTCTCAATCTGTCCTACATTATGTACAGGTGGGCTCAGACCCCGTTGTGTATCTGGAGGTGGACAACGAGTTGTGTATGGTTGCTGGTTCTTGTATCAGTCAGCTCCGCTTCAGCACTAACGGCCAGGAGTGGAGCTTGGTTCTAACCAGCCGCATTGTCGTGGCAACCGCCAGCAGGTGTGCGCGCACACACACACACACACACACACACACACACTTACTTCTGCTCTAATTTGTGATGTTTTAACACTCAACATGTTCTCCTCCTCTGTCTCTGTAGCGACGTGGTTGCCGTGGTGTGTGAGGACCGGACCCTCTCCGTATTCTCTGCATGTGGGCGGAGACTTGTCCCACCAATTATGCTCTCTGCACCAGTCACAGCTCTGCACTGCTCCGCCCACTTTGTGATGGCACTGACTGCATCAGCCACACTGTCTGTCTGGTACTGGCTCTGCCCACTTTTGCATGACATCCCAGCACTGGTGTTAACATTATGGAATGTGATTAAGACTGATGGGATGTGTCCTAAACACTTTTAAAGTGTGATAAGACAAGCACTAATAAAAACACACTCCAAGTTAATTGTTGGTGGAACAGTCTGTTATTGGGACGGAGCTTTAAATTGACCGACGTTCTAGTGATAACACCAAGTAGTCAATATCTCGAGCATTTGGATGGAGCCTTAATGTTTTTAACAAATATTTGTTTTTATACTTACAATAAAGTGTATTTGTGTGTGTGTGTGTGTTTTTCTAGGGATGTTCAGAAGCAAATAGCACTGGTCAAAAATGAATCTCTGAACTGTCTTTTATCAGGTGAACTCTTTCAGATGTATGACAATTCTGACCTCTTTCTCACCTTCCTGTCTGTCTCTAACTGTATCTGTCTCACACTCTTTGCATCTGTCTAACACTTGTCTGTCTCTCTGTCTCCCAGGTTCTGACACAGTAGCATCCTCCATGTTAACAGAACACGGTGTTCCTGTAGTAGCTCTGTCTAACGGCCGGTCTTACTGCTTCAGCTCTGCTATGGAGACGTGGTGAGACACACACACACACACACACACACACACACACACACACAGTGACTTGCTGGAGATAGAGCTGATGTTTGGTTATACACATTATATACACTCACTCACTGTCCATTTAATTAGGAACACGTACATCTGAATGCAGTTACCAAAACAGCCAATCACGTGGCAGCAGCACAACACAAACTCCTGCAGATACAGGTCAAGAGCTTCAGTTAATGTTCACATCAAACATCAGAATGAAGAAGTCTGATTTCTAAAGCGTGACTTTAACCGTGGTGTGCTTGTTGGTTCCAGATAGGCTGGTGTAGGTATTTCAGAAACTGCTGATCTCCTGAGATTTTCACACACAACAGTCTCTAAAGTTTACACAGAATGGTGCAAAAAACTAAAAAACTTTTCCTGATTGGCTGATTTGGTAACTGCATGCAGGTGTACCAGTGTTCTTAATAAAGTGCACTGTGTGTGTGTCTGTGTCTCACTCATGCTCTGTCTATATGTCAGGAATCTGATCGTGGATAAGCAGGATTCACTGGTACAGTGTGCAGATTTCAGTAGTTGTGTTAGTTCCCATAATGCACTGGGCTGCACCGGACCTCTCGCCACCACTCAGGGACGGAACCTGAGGTACGAGCATTCTGATTGGCCAGCGACCTGCTGACGAGGTCTGTGATTGGACAGTTTATGTTACCCTGTTCTAACCTGGCTGTATGTGTCTGTTTGTTTATCTGTGTCTCTCAGTGCGGGACGGTTAGCGTCTCGTCTCTCGTCCACGCCGCATCACGTTCAGCAGGTGATGACTCTGTCCTTCCTGGAGAATCAGCTCTCCTCTGCTTTCATCCTCCACTCCGCTAATGAGTACAGACACTGGCTGCTCATCTACGCCCGCTTCCTTGTCAATGAGGGTGAGGAACCAGGGATGGAGGGAGGGATTCTGGGAGGTTCTCTGAGAAAGACCGAGATGGAGAATGATGGAAAGAGGGATGATTTGGAGGGAAATAATGACATATGTCGGTAAAGATGGGTGAATGTATGGTGGAGAGAGGATAAAGGAAGTGTGGAGGATGAACAGATGATTATGTAGGGAGGGTATAGGAAAGTCTGAGAGAGGAATGAGGGACAGATGAAGAGAAGAGTTGTAATAGAGAAACCGGATAGAGGGATGATGGAGAGATAATAAATGCACATTGCAACAAGAAGTCTTTATCAGTATCACCATTTATGTCATTACATCATCATATAAAAATATAGTAAAATATTCTTTATTTTCAATCTAAAATGTTTCTAACGAAATGTAATGAATTAAGTGAGGAATCGAATGTGTGTGTGTGTGTGTGTGTGGGCAGGCAGATGTGTGTTTGCTTATTAAACATTGAAGCTACTCTCGCTGATCTGAGTCTGTCTGTGTGTCTGCAGGTTATGAGCAGCGGTTGAGGGAACTCTGTAAGGATTTATTGGGGCCGGTGCATAAATCCAGCAGCAGTGCGTGGGAGTCCACTGTGCTGGTAAGTTTATTAGAGGAAGAGGAAACAGTGCTGCCGTGTGGTTAAAGACGAGAATAGTTCTCCTGTAAGGACATGGAAGTTCTGAATAAAATCTAAATACGGTCAGGTCCATTAACTATTTGGACTGTGACAAACTTATCATTTTATGTCTGTCACAGTGTACTGGAGATTACATTAAACAGTGAACATGAGTCCAGACTTTCACATTTAATTTGAGAGAATTTGCATCCAAATCAGTTGCAGGAATTTCAGCACTTTAATTTATGGTCCCCCTTTTTTTAAGGGATGATTATAATCACGTGTTAACCTTCTTATCCCTAAGTTCCCACAGTATTATGTCCCACAACCCTTTATTCCCCAGAGAAACAGCACGCCAACCCTGAGTTCTCGGGCCAAAACTTTTGCCCCAAAATCTGAATTTTAATTTGAACATTTTAGGTCTTGAAACAACTTATAATAATGTATTTGTGTAATCTTACTTCGAAAATGAAGCAGTTCAGTGTTCTTACTAAACTTCGAGCACGATTCTTAACTAGAGAAATGACGAAAAATGCTCGCTAAAATCCCTCAACTCATTTAGAAGTACCATACGAGCATCAGCGTGGCCAATGCCTTTCAATAAATTCAAGTAAATAATAAATAAATAAATAAATGCCTTTTAGTGCCAAAAGTCAAGTTTCTGGTGATAATCAGAGCAGCAGGTCGTGTTTTCATGAGGGCACAGAGATGGTCAGGTTACGACTCCAAACCCCTGCAGTGTCAGTCGCACTGGTTGATGCTGAAGATGAAGACGGATCAGGGTCTGAATCAGGAGAGTTTGCGTCGCGATCAGTTTCGGTTTGAATATCGCCTGAACTTTCACTGCGGTCACTATCTAGAGTCCTCGCTCTCGCCTGTGTAACTGTGTATTTTTTTTTTCACTGTTTTAGATGTACATGTGTTCACTGGAGGTGGAACACGATTAGCTTTTCGCTTTGGCATTTTTAGTTCACTTCTACTATTACACCAATATTCACGCTTGTATCAGCTTCGTCGTAATGACGACGTAATAACGTAATCACATCGTCACGTCATCAACCTTCCGGGTCAAAAAATAGTAATTAAATAAGTAAGGAATGATAGCAGAGTAATACACCGGTACACCGGCCTTACGGGGATAATGTTTACACTGTAAATCCTCTTTATCGGGATTTGGCATAGACAACCACGCCAGTGTATCGTCCTTACGGGAATAGATCAAAGACGGGCAAGCCGGTTTTTCAGTCATACGTGGTAAGAGGGTTAAATGTCATAAAGTGTGATCTCACTTAACACACACAGGAGACCATCTCTGATCATAACTGTGTGTGTGTGTGTGTGTGTGTGTTCAGGGTTTGAGGAAGAGAGACCTGCTAATGGACGTGTTGCCCGTGGTGGGACAGAATCTGCGATTTCAGCGTCTCTTCACTGAGTATCAGGACCAACTGGATCTTCTCCGCCCCAAGTAGCACTGTACCTGTGGCCCCACCCACTCTGCATTGTCCCGCCTCTCTAGTTAGTGGTGGTCTGAGAGTGAAGGGATGAACTCTATAGGAGGGAGTAGCAGAGCTGTCTCACCCACTCTGTCTCTCTCTGTATCTTAATTGTAGCCTGAATGAGGAAAGACTGGTGTGTGTGAGACAGAGACAGAGGGTGAGACAGTGTGTTTGTGTACTGGACTAATGATGGACAGTTTGAAGCTCTACTCTAACCCGGTTTTTGTATTGTACATGTTTGTAAACATTTTCTCTTTTTGTATAAAATGAATCAACAGACCAAAAAAAAATAAATTTAGAAAAAATAAAGTTGATTAATTCTAGTGTGTGTGTGTGTGAGAGAGAGCGTGATATAAATCTGTCAGGATTTCTCAGCACTGGTTAAAGTAGTAAATGACTTCATGCTGGCCTCTGCTCAGGTTTGTGTGTCCATGTATTGCTCAAACTCGGTGTAGCTTTTGATATCGTAGATCAGAATCTTCGAATTAGGGGGATGTCTCTTTCCTGCCTTCTTGTTTGAAGAAGCCTTTATTTGTCAGCATGTTGAAATTATTTTCTTCACTTATGCCAGTTTATAAAGAAGTGGGAGTCCGAGTGCATGGTCGGATATGATCTGGTGACCCTTGAGCAGAGAAGATTAAGGTCCAACAGTGGCAGCCTGGTGATTCTGGGGCTTGAACCCACAACCTTCTGATCAGTAACCCAGAACCACCGCTGAGCCATCTTGTCTGATCATAATCAGTCTTTAATGGTTAATGGTGAGTTATTTTAAAAATAACAGTGGGTGTAGCCTCCACAGCCTCCGGAGAACACTGGGAAAGCCATGATTGCCTTTTAGTTAGCCGGGCTATGGAACAGCCAAAAGTAGCCACGCTGAAGATCTATAAGACCTGGGGGCTTGGTACAGTGAGCATATCAGTGATCTAGAGAAGCACAAGTCCATGCTTTAAAAACAAATTAATCTTAAACTTCATCCTGTAATGCACAGGGATGCAGTGGAGAGAAGTTATTGCTCTTCCAGATGATCTTGGCCAATGCAAGCATATACAGGATATCCCAAAAGTCTCCATGGAGAAACTAACACCTTTTTTATTTAGCAAAATGTCCTCCAAAACTTAGTTTGTTATATATATATATATATATATATATATGTATATATATATATATATATATATATATATATATATATGTGTGTATAGATATGTATGTATATGTGTGTATATATATATATATATATATATATATGTATATGTGTGTGTGTGTATATATGTGTGTGTGTATATGTGTGTGTGTATATGTATGTATATCATAGCCTTTAAGAATGCGTTTGACAAAAGAAAAACATTGAAATCATTCTCAGGGCTAGATCGGGATGCTGTCACATGATTGCGATGGAGTTGAACAGGTAACATGGCGTGCATATCAAACACCACACTAATGCCAAACTGGGAGCCAAAGTTGGGAGAGACAACTTTGTGTGTGTTTACAAAGAAATGGAAATCACATAGAGGCTGTTTTGTAAATAAAGTTTAATTTTGCAACAAATTGTTAATTTCCCCTAAGTATAGGATCTCCCCTATGTACTGGACACCATGTATAATGGCAAAATTACTAGATCTTGTACTGGTCCTTGGGGGATTCCACACCCAGAAGTTACAGTCAGTGACATTGATTGAGAGTTCTGTGATTTATGATAGGATTTAAACCAGTCCAGCATGACCCCCTAAAAGCCCACCATGTTCTCCAGGTGCTCAAAAAAGATCCAGTGTCAAAAGTGGCACTGAGATCTAGTGAAAAGTAGAGTACAGTAGCACATTTACCAGTATCAAAAATAAGCAGCAGATGGTCACATTTAATAGCTTAGAATCTTTACCCAGACTTTATTAAATAATTACATCATGCTACAAATAGGTCCGGAGTTAAGAATACTAAGTTAACATGGTAAGTTAGTACGGTGTTTTTTTAGTGCTTGTTCAAGTACTCCGTGAAAAGGTGAGTCTTCAGTGTTGGTTTGAACAAAGCCAGTTCCTCAGCCAGGGGGAGTTTGTTCATCACCTGGGAGCAGGACAGAAAAGAGTCTTGGTGTGTGTGTTCCTTTTACCTTGAGGGATGGTGGGTGGTGTTAAGATGTGCCAGATAGGGAGCCCCTGTGGAAAGAGTGGGGTGTGATAAGTGCCTTAAGGTAAGTGGGTGCTGGTCCATTTTAAATTTGTAGTTGAGCATCAGTGCTTTAAATCTGATGCTGCATGAAATTAGTAGAGTGTGATCAGCATAGCATTGTTATGTGAAGATATGACCTCGCCGAGAGAGAGCGAGTATAGAGGATACGGCCTCACAGAGAGAGAGCGTGTATATGAGATACGAAATCACAGAGAGACAGCTTGTATAGAGGATACGACCTCACCGAGAGAGAGAGGGAATAGAGGATACGACCTCGATGAGAGAGAGAGGGAATAGAGGATACAACCTCACAGAGAGAGAGAGGGGAATAGAGGATACGACCTCACTGAGAGAGAGAGGGAATAGAGGATACGGCCTCACAGAGAGAGAGCGTGTATAGTGAGATACAAATCACAGAGAGACAGCGTGTATAGAGGATACGACCTCGATGAGAGAGAGAGGGAATAGAGGATACAACCTCACAGAGAGAGAGAGGGAATAGAGGATACGACCTCGCTGAGAGAGAGAGGGAATAGAGGATACGACCTTGAGAGAGAGAGAGAGGGTATAGAGGATACAACCTCACTGAGAGAGAGAGAGGGGAATAGAGGATACGCCCACTGAGAGAGAGAGGGAATAGAGGATACATACTCGCCGAGAGAGAGCGGTATAGTGGATACATCCGCTGAGAGAGAGAGAGTGGGTATAGAGGATTCGATCTTGCCGAGAGAGAGCGGGTATAGAGGATAGGACCTCACAGAGAGAGAGAGAGCAGGTATAGAGGTAGAACAGAAGAGGACTGCTCCTTGTGGGGCAGTAGTGGAGAATCTTTGTGGAGCAGATTTGGATCTTTTCCAAGTCACCTGATATGACCGACACTACAGGTATTAAACAAACCTTTGCCACACAGTGACCTTAATTACAAGTGAGGACGTATAGGAGAGTCTTGTGACTGACGTGACTTGATGTACTTGATATGTTAAAGCAATACACTATAATTTGATAAGATAGTCAGTGTTGTTTACATAAAGCCATTAAATAATTGCATCCTTTATAGTGTCATTCTTTTAAATGTGAAATGTTTGTTGATGTGCAATAATTAATCTACATTAACTACAGTAAAGACCCGATAAATGATCATTTGAAACATATATTTGCCAGTAAAGTATGAGCTCCACCTCATTAAAAGTCACAATGTAGGTGTACAGTCACTGACTGTAGCCCATCTGATGCGCTGAAAAAAGTGTTGGCACCCCTCTACCCCCACCTATTAGTGTAGAGGGAGCACCACTGAGGCAGATATGATTTTGTGTATGTTTGTGAGATGCATGTGCAAGTGGATCAACAGTGTTGAACTGACCACCTACACGGCGACCAGCAGGGTAGGAGTGTTGAAAGTGTAAGGCTGACAAATGTTTCAGAACAAAAGGCCTCACAGTCAGTACATGTACACTACAAAGAGACCTGAATGGCCACTGATTTAAGGGCAGAGATTTGTGACCATGCTATATGTCGTATATTCCACTAAAATTGTTAGAATAATTTCAAATAGCTTTTTATTAGTTGTTTTGAAGCTGTAAACTTTGGGCTCCTGTCTCTCAGCACAAACAAACAAGTTGTGCCACTACAGCGGTATTTGAATAATTCTAAATTCTTCTTGTAAGGGAAATGCAAATGCAAATCAGTTTGTATTCAAATGATCCCCTTCATCAATTTTACTGAGACCTACATATGATTAAATCATTGGACTTTGGACTGGTGAAAACCTTGCTGTTTGTTTTCTTTCTGATTGTATTTCTGAGATAAAAACATGGATGAATAATAACTTTCTGTGCCTGAACAGCGGGTAAACTGAAGTTATGCTTATAATCTCCCGTCATCCAATTCTCAAAGCTGGTCCACTGTCTCTGTTTGTTGATGGCTCTGTTCTAGAGACTCAAAGTAAGATGAGGAACCTTGGAATAGTTTTTTATACCAGCCTTACATTTGATTCTTTTGTTCAGAGCACTGTTAAAACATATTTTTTCACCTCAGAAATATAGCTAGACTGCATTCCATGCTAAACTTCTCTGTGGCTGTAAAGCTGATTAACTCATTTGTTGTCACTCGGCTGGATTACTGTAACGTCGTTTTAGCCAGAGTTTCTAAATCCACAATCAGTAAACTCCAATACGTACAAAACTCTGCCGTGAGGATCCTGACTGGGACAGGAAATGTGATCATATTACTCCTGTTCTGGAGTCCTTGCACTGGCTACTGTTCAGGTTCCATGTGGATTTTAAGATTATGATGCTTATATAAAAGGGACTACATTACTACATTGGCTCCTTATTACTAATCTGCTTTATTAATCCCTTACACCCAGACTGCACTCCTCACAGTGTAATCTGTTAAGTGTTCCACAAACACGCTTAAAATCTATGGGTGACAGGTTTTTTCTGTCTCGGCTCCTTCACTTTGAAACTCTCTTCCTCCTGAACTCAGGGAAGCTCAGACCTTTGGCATTTTTAAAGATCTACTCAAGACACAATTTTTTAAACTCGCATTTGACTGCTGATGTCTTTTATTATTATATATGACAAGAACTATTGTTATTCAACATACTTATTATTATTAGAATGATAATAATTCTTCTTCTTCCCCTTTTTTGGAAGCAATCGGAATGTTGGCATTCCCTGTACGGAAGCTCAAAGTCGGAAAATTTCCCATAGACTTGCATTGAGTTGCGAAAGAATTGGCGCTGCATGGCCAGATCTGAAAGAATTGGCTCTCAAAAGTATTGGCACCCCGCCTGGCTGGCTCTCCAAAGTATGTGCGCCGTACACGGCAGACTCTAAAACACATTGCTGCACTACATGGTCGGCTCTATCAGTACTGGCGCCCTCTCTGTTCGGCTCTGAAACTATTTCCGCCCTAAACTCTCAAAAGTATTGGCGCCCTTCGCGTCCAGCACTCGAAAGAATTGGCGCCCTACACGTCCGGCTCTCGAAAGAATTGGCGGCCTTAGCTTCCAGCTCTCAAAAGTATTGGCGCCCTACGTTGTCAGCTCTCAAAATTATTGGCACCCTTCACGGGCAGCTCTTAAATGTATTGGCACCCTATCCGAATTTTTGCAACGCAAGCACCACACATTTTCTTTCGAATCTGTCCAGCTTTCGAAAGTATTGGCGCCCTTTTTTCCACCTCTCAAAAGTATTGGCACCCTTTTTTCCACCTCTCAAAAATATTAGCGCCTTATGCATCCGACTCTCAAAACTATTGGAGCCCTTAGCGTTGGCTCTAAAAAGCATTGGTGCACTACACAGCTTGCTCTAACAGTGCTGGCGCGATTAGCGTTGGCTCTAAAAAGTATTGGCACACTACACAGCCTGCTCTAACAGTGCTGGCGCCCTAACTGTCCAGCTCTCGAAAGTATTGGCGCCCTTCGCCATCGGCTATGGAAAGTATTAACACCCCATCCCTGTTTCCTCACATCAAGCACCGCTCACATATTCTTCCAGAAATGTACCATTCTAATTATTATTATTATTATTATTATTATTATTATTATTATTATGATGATGATTGTATACAGAAGGGGTGTATTTATTTATAATCGCACTATCCGGTGTCACCCAGATGAGGACGGGTTCCCTTTTGAGTCTGGTTCTTCTCAAGTTTTCTTCCTCATATCATCTCAAGGAGTTTTCCTCACCACCCTCACCTCTGGCTGCTCGATAGAGATATATTCATACATTTAAAATCTATATCCTAAATTGATATATTTCTGAGACAATGTACACTGTTAAACATACTACACTAATAAAACTGAGCTGAATTTTGTGAGGGTGAGTCAAATGAAAACTTTAAATGTGCAACATAAAATAGAATTGACTTTTAAAAAATTTCTAGAGGAAGTCAGACCCCCGTGAAGTGCTGGGACTCTTGTATTGAATATTATCAGCTGTCTTAAGCCTCTTACAAAAGCACAAGTTGTGAGAAAGCATGCAAGTAAATCTCTGCACATGAGGTTGAAACTGCTTTTGGTTAGACATACACTAGAAATATACAGTTACATTACAGGAACACTCATATATTACATATGTGATAGTTTATAGCTCAAATATATTGTCAAATGTGCACTATGGGTCAAGTTCAGCTTGTGTTTGTGATTTTTTTTAAACCCCAAACTATACAGTATAAATCATAATACTGCTCTGGGTCAGACATGATTCTGAAATTGTTTATATGTCTTTATTGAAGTTCTGTTTTTACAATCTGGTGACACCTATGACAAATTCATTGATTAATTAATTAACAAAGGTCTATACTTAAAGCTTTACAACAAAAAGTAACGCCGATATCTACAGTCACCTTCTCTTTATCAAAGCAATCCTGAAAAAAAAACCTAAATCTATCAGATTCGCAAAGACTTTTAGATCTTGCTTCACACTCTCAGGCCCCTCAAACCACATCACCCATACCATGTCATCAATGCACTTTTAGATTTCTAAACCGTGAGCTAATTAGTGTCAGAGCCATCATAAGTGTTGCAGTATGAAAATTACAAAATTGCTGAGGCTCCAAACATGTCTTAGCTGACTGACAACTTTCGAGAAAATAATATGAATGAAATTTTTCACTGAAACATTCCTTTAGTAATGACCTACACATTTTGAATCCATCATTTTATCTAACATGTCTAACACACCACAGAAGTACATGATCTCATGGTTAAAAGCTTAGAGGTCACATGTGTTTTTTCCTGATTTTGTAGTATTTTCTTTCTCCTTGTGAAAGACCTCGCCATCTGATGTCTCTCTCCATTTCAGCGTGGCGGTGGCTATCCCATGATCCTTCATTTTCTGCTGTGTCTGAAGAATAGATTAAGACTTTTATTGAGAAATAATACAGGATAGACACTAATCTCAATTTGTAGAAATGCTAGAGAAAATCAGATTATAATTATAATTCAGTGTGTGTGTGTGTGTGTGTGTGTGTGTGTCACAGCTTAATGAAGATTGAAAAACAGTATAATTATTTAGGATGAGACTCACTTTCTGTAAGATGGCTAACAGCACTGCAGGATTATTCACGTCCTGATCGGATTGAACCTTCATCCTGATGATTTGTCGTTTTCTTGGATACACAACTGCAGAAATGTGCACGTACACATACAATTAAAATTACTTTCTAAAAGCAAATGAAAGTAGTCAAAACATGATACTTAATACAGCTTTAAATCACCTGCTTGACAGAAAAAAGGGAGAACATCTGTGCATGGAGATTTATAGCCTTTACTATTATGTATATTAACACAGTCTTCATTCCCACTGGTTTCATCCAATGCCCAAACCATGAATGTTGAGTTGTTCCCATCTGACCACATCCAGCTGTTTCTGAACAGGCCAAACCAATTAAAAGAACTGAGCTGAGGAATTTTGTTCATTATGATTGAGTTTTCAATTACGTCTCTTGAGCTGGTCAGGTCTGTGTGATATTGCCTACAGTAGTTCTGAGCAGCACTCCATGTTAAAAGAGTAGAATAGTAAATGTACTTGTCAGTGTCCAAATTTTTGTCTGTGAGAATAAAAAAAAAATTGATTAACACTTCTTGAATTTTCAATGTATTTGCATCTATATGAAAAAGGTAAAAAGTCAGCAGGATAAAATCCTTTACATTTTTCTGTACTGGGTTAAAATGGACGGCTGAACCACAGAATCTGTGTAAAGTCAGCAGTAGTGGTAAAAGGGTGAGGCTTATACTCTTTACTCTTTACTTACACTAATGTATTTTATGATGTTTTTGGGAAAAGCCCCAAAACGTTTTTGATCTTTATAACTACGTTGAAAAGAATTGTGGGATTTTCAGACATTGGAAAATGAACACAGATTTTCACAGCACTGCACAAAATGTAAAAGTTTATGAAACTTTTTTACACCAAGGTTTAATGTTTATAAAGCAACCTTTTCTTCTGACAAAACATAAATGAAAAAAAATTATTCTTCCTCACTGTCAAAGCACACGAAGCCAAATTGTTCCCAACATGATCGATCAAACCATCCCTGTGGATTGAAAGCACAGCACTCTTCATATCCGTTTGCGTTGTTCGGCTCGTTGTATTTGCTATTCGGCGGATACGTATACCAGTCTGTCATATTTCCTAGTGACTGGTTTCCAAGGGACCAGCGCCAGGCACTAGTGTTAGTATATAATCCAATCCAAGCATAAGAAATGAAATTATGTTCCTGTGCTTCAGCTTTAATTGCGTCAAGGTCAGACCACCCTGCGATGGTTGCCAGGTCATCGTAGTTGGCTCTGCAGTAAGCCTGAGCGTCAGTCCATGTTTTATTCTCTAGGATCAGAAAGTACTGACGGTTAACAGACTGGAGGCAGGGCACGAATCCTGTGGAGAATATATATATATAAAAAAAAACATTTTATACAGAATTATATCTGTGACAGGAAATAATCTTCCTTGGTATAATTTTGCTAATTGATATTTTTCAGTGTGGAAGATATTTTTTTCTAAAACGCCCTAACGAGCCCAACTCTGCAACTATCTACCAACAGTGGTGGAGTTCAGCACTATTCTAGATTCAATTTGATATTAAAGTTCCTGATATTATGGTTCATGCTGATAGACGTGTCCAGTATCATGCAATACGTCCACCATCGCAACGGAACAAAAGCTACCAAATGCCTCCTTTCTGTAAAACAGATGAAACGATCCATCACATCAGTATTTTAAACCACCGCTCACGCTGACTGCACAGGTTCATCAAGAATGTTCATTAAACTGTCAAGTACGTTTTCATTCAATTTACAAGAAAGTAGGCATTTTTACATTGAAATATTCTTTCTATGCACCAGGTGTCTGATAAACATTTCTCTCACCTGTGAGAAACAGGAGTACGAACAGATGCTGCTTCATTGCTGTTGCGTTCCATAAAAAAATAAAAAATAAAATTATGTGATGAAATTCCCTCCCCAGTCCTGATCAAAACACTGGCTCCAATAAGACTCACTATAATTATTTAAAATGTAAACTTCGACAATGAAACTGTTACAATTACAAATATAATTATGAATAACTCTGCATTATTCTAAAGAACACAAATATACTAATAACAAGAAGTTACCTGAAGTACCAGGCTGTATAAAAATCCCCCCTTATTAAGTGGTAGGAAATAAGTGTACCTACAATGTGCAGAAGGAAAACGATCGGTGCAGTGGCTTTAATGTTTTTCTGGTGTTTCCAGTTATCCAGCTGTATAATACCTGTACTAGTTGCAATGCCTTATGTAGACAACTTGTCCTAATTTCCATACTTTCCTTTCAGGAATGACGAACGCTACTCAAAGTGGATGAAAATGAGCACTGATCACATGTGGGTGCAATGGAAATTGAAGGGGATCATCGGCCTGAACGGTTTCCATGGATACGGCTTCAACTGCTGCATCAGGACAGGTTTGTAAAGCTGTAAAACTCTGCTGAGTTTTATTTTCATTTACTGAATCAGGACTCATACAAATCTAACACTGCATTGGATTAAAGCTCAAAGCAACATAAAGTGTTTGTACATCGTCACGTCACAGCACCTGCTTCATTTCTGTTCTATTTATTAATCTGTGAGTCAAACAAACAACAACAAATGAAACATTTTCTCCTGCTGGAGCTCACCAGTACATATGAGAGAATCCTAACATTCTCAGTGTTTATGACAGAGGCCTTATTATTGAAACTCATTATAGAATGCATAGGTGGTGCCATTTAAGCTGGAGTTCCCAAACATGGAGGCTTTCGATTTAGAAATGGGGTCATGAGAAAAATTCACAATATCCTCCCCTGTTTATTCACTTATTTACAAATTAATATATTATGAATATTGCTCCAAGTTTTTTGCTCTGAAGTTTTTATGTGATACTATTTTGAAATATTACTGGGAGTCTCATTCAGACAAATTAAGTGTACATGATATTTTAGTGTTTTTGCCATCCTGACATCAGTGCAAGTGTAGGAGTCCAGCAAAAACACACCTCCTGATTTAGTGTAAGAAATACAAGCTCTCTCTTCTCATTAGACTGGGATTTGTTTGCTTTATGTTAAGCACTAAACTAAGTTTGGGGTCTAAGTGTTTTCATTTTGTGAGATCAGAACACTATTTGTTGGTGTCTGGAATAGTGAAGGCTACAGCAGGGGGAAGAACTTTCTCTTATAGAGCCCCACAGTTATGGAACAGCCTTCCAATTAGTGTTCAGGACTCAAGACACAGTCTCAGTGTTTAAGTCCAGGCTGAAAACATATTTGTTTACTCAAACTTACCAAGCACAGTCTTACATAACAATCTCTCCCTCTCTTCTTCTGTCGAGACACACATTCCATTTATGGAAATGCTAGTGTTTCTGATCCTTTCTGCTCTCTGGACCTGCCTGATCCATTCGTATGCACTACCTCTGGATGGAGCTCTCATCTACTCCAATTTCAGATTGACACACTCACTGTGGATGCTGCGACTACGGTTGCTTCTAAGGCCCTGATACTGCAGTTACCACATGCAGTTTTGCACTCGGGTCTCCTTTGAACAGTGGACTAATTCAAGAAACAGAAATCATATTAAACCATAATGAAATTTCTTTTTACTTTCACACTATCCGTTATTACCCAGATCTGGATGGGATCCTTTCTGAGTCTGGTTCCTCTCAAGGTTTCTTCCTCTTAACATCGTAGGGAGTTTTTCCTCAGCTCCATCACCACCGGCTTGCTGAATTGGAATAAATTCACAAATTTAAAAATCTGCATCTGTTTATATGTCTCTGTAAAGCTGCTTTGAGACAATGACCATTGTTAAAAGTGCTATACAAATAAAATTGTATTGAATCTTTATGGTGTTTAAGAGGTACCATCCTCCGTAATCTCAATGATGTTTAATATGTGGGGACATCCTCAGCAGCAGCATGTGACTTCCAACTGATGAGAACTTCAACTATAAGTAGGACATCAGGATGGATCGGGCAGGTCCAGAGAGTAGATGGGGTGAGGATCGCTGGTATCTCAGGAGTATCATGTGTAGCTTGACAGAGAGAGAAAGAGAGAGAGAGACAGAGAGAGAGAGAGAGAGAGAGAGAGATTATTAGGTATGCCTATTGCCCCATAATGATTAAGGACAATGTAGTTTGCATCAGTGAAAGCAGGGACTCCGGCAAGACTAGCTATGACACCACAACTAAAAGGGAGAACCAGAAGGTAACACAGACATGAGGGATCTCTGGGACATAAGGAGGCCAGTCACTCCACCATCAACACACTCTACATGAGCCTCAAATGATAGACTGGAGTCAAATATCACTCCAAGGTCTTTAACTGCTGTACATGAGGAAACAGAAAGTTCATCCAGAGTTACTCTGTGATCAGAAAGCTTACTTCTAGCTACACGTGGTACTGGAACAAGTTCTTCTGTCTTGTCAGAATTAAGTAAGAGGAAGTTAATAAACATCCAGTGTCTAATGTCCTTTACACATTACATTTACATTTATTCATTTACACATTCCTCAACTTTATTAAGCTGTTGTCTGTCCTCTGGCTTCGCTGAAACAGGGTTAGGTTTAGGTTTAGGGTTAATCATAGCTGGACAGTTGAGAGGGGTCAAGATCAGGTTTTTTAATCAGGGGTTTAATAACTGCTCATTTAAGTGATTTAGGTACATAGCCCGTGCTAAGGGAAGAGTTGATTATATTTAAAAGCGGTTCAGTTACTCCAGGACAAATCTGTTTAAAGAAACATGAAGGTACAGGATCTAGTATGCAAGTTGATGATTTTGCTGAAGAGATTAATGAAGTTAGTTCAGTCTCTCTAAAGGGGAATAAAACATTCTAAACATTGATCTGATATTGCTATATTATCTTCTACTGGGTTAGTTATAAAACTGTGTGGTTTTAATTAAATAGACTGAATTTCACATCTAATATTTTCAACTTTATCAATGACAAAAAATCTTCACTGTTATGTAATGATTGTGATTGTGTGCCTGTTTCTGTAGTGGTTTTATTCCTAGTTAATTTTGCTACTGTGTTGAATAGAAATCTTGAATTGTTTTTGTTTTCTCCAATTAAGGTGGAGAGATAAATATGGCTTTGGACGACAGTTCATATGAACAGTTATGCTACGATGGTTTTAGCACTACAATTACCACAAACAGTTCTGCACTCGAGTTCAACAAAACAGACTTCATGTAGAAACTGTAATGAATTTCCTGGTTACACAGCTGTACTATGTGTGCATGTAGTATTAGCACATTTATAGAAGGGGTGTATTTATTTATAATCGCACTATCCGGTGTCACCCAGATGAGGGGTGGTTTTGAGTCTGGTTCCTCTCAAGGTTTCTTCCTCCCATCGTCTCATGGAGTTTTTCCTCACCCCTGTCGCCTCTGGCTGCTCATTAGGGATAAATTCATACATTTAAAATCTATATCCTGAATTTATATATTTCTGTAAAGCTGCTCTGGGACAATGTACACTGTTAAAAATGCTAGACAAATAAAACTGAATTGAATTGAATTTAGTGTCCATTACAGAAGTGATGTCTGTCTCCACCTGCTGGTAGAACTCCTCAAACACATCCAGAATTCACTTTCACCCTTCTGTTAGAAATTCCTTAATAATAATTAATAAAAGTATGTTTGCATAAATAGTCCCAAGAAAGTAGATTTGGATTATTCTTCCTCTTCCAATGCTTTATTGTATTTATAATGAACCAGACTTATATAGAATAGAGTCCAAGATGTTTAAGATTTGAATATAAACTTTAAGAAGGAAAATCTTTGGCTGGTCTGAGTGAAAAATGTTGATGGAGGGAGATGCAGACACAAGTATAATGTGTTAGTCATTACATATCACTCATTTGGTTAAAATAAATAATTTCCCACCATAATACTAATTTACCATTGCATAATTATTTGATTGGGGCCGACATGTGTGTAACTAAAGTGTCATGTGATCTCTGAGACAATATGAGGAAGAAACCTTGAGAGGAACCAGACTCAAAAGGGAACCCATCATCATTTGGATGACACCAGGTAGTGTGATTATAAACCATTCCACTTCTAAAATGAACTTGAATATGAGTATAATTAGAGTTTTAATTTTAAGTGTCTTGTATCACAATGAAGTTATTAACTGTTTAATGACTGAGACTTGACTTGCTGTCTTTAGACCATACAAGGGAGAACATCCACAGCCATCCTCCAGGCTATCCATACAGGGCCATCCTCAGCTTCCTCAGTCCTGAACATTAATTGCAAGGCTAGTCCATAACTACTGTAGCCTTCACTATTCATTGTACCAACAAATAGCCTAAACCTTTTGATGGAAGTAAGCATTGCAGATCATAAAAACCACCAAAGTTCGCTCAGGTACTGTGGCACGAGACCGCGTTCAGTGCTTTATAGGTCAATAGTAATATTTTATAATCACTGTGAGATTTTATCGGGAGCCAATACAGTGTGGATAAGATTGCGGTGATGTGATCATATCTTCTGGTTCTAGTAAGGACTCTAGCAGCTGCATTCTGGACTTGGTCCTACTGGAAAATCCAGACAGTAAGGCATAACAATAATCCAACCTAGGTAGCGAAAGCATGAACACATTTTTCTGCATCGTGTAATTCAAGAGTTGTTACCTTGCTGCATGACCAACTTTCCCTTAAGATTCAGTTCATGGACAGATGTCCTGATATTTTCATTTAGAATTTGCTGGTATAATCCAGAGTCATTGCTCCATCAGTGATTGCAAGTTGTCCTGAGCCTGATGCAGTGAAACAGGCCCAAACCACAATCCTACCACCACCGTGTTTCACAGAGGAGATAAGGTTCTTATGCTGGAATGCAGTGTTTTTCTTTCTCTAAACATTCAATTCAATTCAATTCAATTCAATTTTATTTGCATAGTGCTTTTTACAGTAGACATTGTCTCAAAGCAGAAATATCAACACAGTATACAGATATTAAAGGTGCAAATTTATCCCAACTGAGCAAGCCACTGAGTGGCGATGGTGGCAAGGAAAAGTACCTAAGTTGTTTTAAGAGGAAGAAACCTTGAGAGGCACCAGACTCAAAAGGGAACCCATCCTCATCTGGGTAACAACAGATATTATGACATACATAATGCTTCTCATTTAAACCAAAAGTCTATTTTGGTCTCATCCTTCCACAAAACATTTTCCATTAGTCTTCTGGCTCATCCACGTGATATTTAGCAAACTGCAGAAGGGCAGAAATGTTCTTTTTGGAGAGCAGGGGCTTTCTCCTTGCAGCCCTGCCATGTACACCATTGTTGTTCAGTATTCTCCTGATGGTGGACTCATGAACATTAACATTAACCAATGTGAGAGAGGCCTTTAGTTGGTTAGAAGTTACCCTCACGGTGCAATAACGTGAGGATAGTCAGAGTGCCAGAGGGCGCTGACACCTGTACAACCGCTGCTGTAGCGACCTTGTTAAAGGAGGAGGTCTGGAGAAGGAGCCGGTTTTGGACTGGTCCAGCTGCACCCTTCAGCCGAAGCCGAAGTCTGGTGAATGACCACGAGCTATTGTGTGCAGATTCCACTATTACAGTGACTGTGTTGATATTTTACGCCATGCTAGAGAGCTCCAGCGGATTAAAGTGAGCGATCTGACCATCTCCGTTTTCCCGGACTACACAGTCAAGATAGCTCGGGCCCGGGCTGCATTTAACGAGGTTCGGAAATCACAGAGAGACAGCTTGTATAGAGGATATGACCTCACCGAGAGAGAGAGCAGGTATAGAGGTAGAACAGAAGAGGACTGCTCCTTGTGGGGCAGTAGTGGGGAATCTTTGTGGAGCAGATTTGGATCTTTTCCAAGTCACCTGATATGACCGACCCTACAGGTATTAAACAAACCTTTGCCACACAGTGACCTTAATTACAAGTGAGGACGTATAGGAGAGTCTTGTGACTGACGTGACTTGATGTGTTAAAGCAATACACTATAATTTGATAAGATAGTCAGTGTTGTTTACATAAAGCCATTAAATAATTGCATCCTTTATAGTGTCATTCTTTTAAATGTGAAATGTTTGTTGATGTGCAATAATTAATCTACATTAACTACAGTAAAGACCCGATTAATGATCATTTGAAACATATATTTGCCAGTAAAGTATGAGCTCCACCTCATTAAAAGTCACAATGTAGGTGTACAGTCACTGACTGTAGCCTATCTGATGCGCTGAAAAAAGTGTTGGCACCCCTCTACCCCCACCTATTAGTGTAGAGGGAGCACCACTAAGGCAGATATGATTTTGTGTATGTTTGTGAGATGCATGTGCAAGTGGATCAACAGTGTTGAACTGACCACCTACACGGCGACCAGCAGGGTAGGAGTGTTGAAAGTGTAAGGCTGACAAATGTTTCAGAACAAAAGGCCTCACAGTCAGTACATGTACACTACAAAGAGACCTGAATGGCCACTGATTTAAGGGCAGAGATTTGTGACCATGCTATATGTCGTATATTCCACTAAAATTGTTAGAATAATTTCAAATAGCTTTTTATTAGTTGTTTTGAAGCTGTAAACTTTGGGCTCCTGTCTCTCAGCACAAACAAACAAGTTGTGCCACTACAGCGGTATTTGAATAATTCTAAATTCTTCTTGTAAGGGAAATGCAAATGCAAATCAGTTTGTATTCAAATGATCCCCTTCATCAATTTTACTGAGACCTACATATGATTAAATCATTGGACTTTGGACTGGTGAAAACCTTGCTGTTTGTTTTCTTTCTGATTGTATTTCTGAGATAAAAACATGGATGAATAATAACTTTCTGTGCCTGAACAGCGGGTAAACTGAAGTTATGCTTATAATCTCCCGTCATCCAATTCTCAAAGCTGGTCCACTGTCTCTGTTTGTTGATGGCTCTGTTCTAGAGACTCAAAGTAAGATGAGGAACCTTGGAATAGTTTTTTATACCAGCCTTACATTTGATTCTTTTGTTCAGAGCACTGTTAAAACATATTTTTTCACCTCAGAAATATAGCTAGACTGCATCCCATGCTAAACTTCTCTGTGGCTGGCTCTCCAAAGTATGTGCGCCGTACCGGCAGGCTCTAAAACACATTGCTGCACTACATGGCCGGCTCTATCAGTACTGGCGCCCTCTCTGTCTGGCTCTGAAACTATTTCCGCCCTAAACTCTCAAAAGTATTGACACTCTTTCTCTCCGGCTCTCACAAGTATTGACGCCCTTCGCGTCCGGCACTCAAAAGTATTGGCGCCCTTCGCGTCCAGCACTCGAAATGATTGGCGCCCTACACGTCCGGCTCTTGAAAGAATTGGCGCCCTTAGCTTCCGGCTCTCGAAAGAATTGGCGCCCTCAGCTTCCAGCTCTCTAAAGTATTGGCGCCCTACGTTGTCAGCTCGCAAAATTATTGGCACCATTCACGGGCAGCTCTTAAAGGTATTGGCGCCCTATCTGAATTTTTGAAACACAAGCACCACTCACATTTTCTTTCGAATCTGTCTAGCTTTCGAAAGTATTGGCGCCCTTTTCCTTCGCCTCTCAAAAGTATTGGCGCCCTATGCATCAGACTCTCAAAACTATTGGCGCCCTATGCATCAGACTCTCAAAACTATTGGCGCCCTTACCGTTGGTTCTAAAAAGTATTGGTGAAAAGTAAAGTAAATCCCCCCTTATTAAGTGGTAGGAAATAAGTGTACCTACAATGTGCAAAAGGAAAACGATCGGTGCAGTGGCTTTAATGTTTTTCTGGTGTTTCCAGTAATCCAGGTGTATAATACCTGTACTAGCTGCAATGCCTTATGTAGACAACTTGTCCTAATTTCCATACTTTCCTTTCAGGAATGACGAACGCTACTCAAAGTGGATGAAAATGAGCACTGATCACATGTGGGTGCAATGGAAATTGAAGGGGATCATCAGCCTGAACGGTTTCCATGGATACGGCTTCAACTGCTGCATCAGGACAGGTTTGTAAAGCTGTAAAACTCTGCTGAGTTTTATTTTCATTTACTGAATCAGGACTCATACAAATCTAACACTGCATTGGATTAAAGCTCAAAGCAACATAAAGTGTTTGTACATGTTCACGTCACAGTACCTGCTTCATTTCTGTTCTATTTATTAATCTGTGAGTCAAACAAACAACAACAAATGAAACATTTTCTCCTGCTGGAGCTCACCAGTACATATGAGAGAATCCTAACATTCTCAGTGTTCATGACAGAGGCCTTATTATTGAAACTCATTATAGAATGCATAGGTGGTGCCATTTAAGCTGGAGTTCCCAAACATGGAGGCTTTCGATTTAGAAATGGGGTCATGAGAAAAATTCACAATATCCTCCCCTGTTTATTCACTTATTTACAAATTAATATTATGAATATTGCTCCAACTTTTTTGCTCTGAAGTTTTTATGTGATACTATTTTGAAATATTACTGGGAGTCTCATTCAGACAAATTAAGTGTACATGATATTTTAGTGTTTTTGCCATCCTGACATCAGTGCAAGTGTAGGAGTCCAGTAAAAACACACCTCCTGATTTAGTGTAAGAAATACAAGCTCTCTCTTCTCATTAGACTGGGATTTGTTTGCTTTATGTTAAGCACTAAACTAAGTTTGGGGTCTAAGTGTTTTCATTTTGTGAGATCAGAACACTATTTGTTGGTGTCTGGAATAGTGAAGGCTACAGCAGGGGAAGAACTTTCTCTTATAGAGCCCCACAGTTATGGAACAGCCTTCCAATTAGTGTTCAGGACTCAAGACACAGTCTCAGTGTTTAAGTCCATGCTGAAAACATATTTGTTTACTCAAACTTACCAAGCACAGTCTAACATAACAATCTCTCCCTCTCTTCTTCTGTCGAGACACACATTCCATTTATGGAAATGCTAGTGCTTCTGATCCTTTCTGCTCTCTGGACCTGCCTGATCCATTCGTATGCACTACCTCTGGATGGAGCTCTCATCTACTCCAATTTCAGATTGACACACTCACTGTGGATGCTGCGACTACGGTTGCTTCTAAGGCCCTGATACTGCAGTTACCACATGCAGTTTTGCACTCGGGTCTCCTTTGAACAGTGGACTAATTCAAGAAACAGAAATCATTTTAAACCATAATGAAATTTCTTTTTACTTTCACACTATCCGTTATTACCCAGATCTGGATGGGATCCTTTCTGAGTCTGGTTCCTCTCAAGGTTTCTTCCTCTTAACATCGTAGGGAGTTTTTCCTCAGCTCCATCACCACCGGCTTGCTCAATTGGAATAAATTCACAAATTTAAAATCTGTATCCTGTGTTTATATGTCTCTGTAAACCTGCTTTGAGACAATGACCATTGTTAAAAGTGCTATACAAATAAAATTGTATTGAATCTTTATGGTGTTTAAGAGGTACCATCCTCCGTAATCTCAATGATGTTTAATATGTGGGGACATCCTCAGCAGCAGCATGTGACTTCCAACTGATGAGAACTTCAACTATAAGTAGGACATCAGGATGGATCGGGCAGGTCCAGAGAGTAGATGGGGTGAGGATCACTGGTATCTCAGGAGTATCATGTGTAGCTTGACAGAGAGAGAAAGAGAGAGAGAGACAGAGAGAGAGAGAGAGAGAGAGAGAGAGAGAGAGAGAGATTATTAGGTATGCCTATTGCCCCATAATGATTAAGGACAATGTAGTTTGCATCAGTGAAAGCAGGGACTCCGGCAAGACTAGCTATGACACCACAACTAAAAGGGAGAACCAGAAGGTAACACAGACATGAGGGATCTCTGGGACATAAGGAGGCCAGTCACTCCACCATCAACACACTCTACATGAGCCTCAAATGATAGACTGGAGTCAAATATCACTCCAAGGTCTTTAACTGCTGTACATGATGAAACAGAAAGTTCATCCAGAGTTACTCTGTGATCAGAAAGCTTACTTCTAGCTACACGTGGTACTGGAACAAGTTCTTCTGTCTTGTCAGAATTAAGTAAGAGGAAGTTAATAAACATCCAGTGTCTAATGTCCTTTACACATTACATTTACATTTATTCATTTACACATTCCTCAACTTTATTAAGCTGTTGTCTGTCCTCTGGCTTCGCTGAAACAGGGTTAGGTTTAGGTTTAGGGTTAATCATAGCTGGACAGTTGAGAGGGGTCAAGATCAGGTTTTTTAATCAGGGGTTTAATAACTGCTAATTTAAGTGATTTAGGTACATAGCCAGTGCTAAGGGAAGAGTTGATTATATTTAAAAGCGGTTCAATTACTCCAGGACAAATCTGTTTAAAGAAACATGAAGGTACAGGATCTAGTATGCAAGTTGATGATTTTGCTGAAGAGATTAATGAAGTTAGTTCAGTCTCTCTAAAGGGGAATAAAACATTCTAAACATTGATCTGATATTGCTATATTATCTTCTACTGGGTTAGTTATAAAACTGTGTGGTTTTAATTTAATAAACTAAATTTCACATCTAATATTTTAATACTTTATCAATGACAAAAAATCTTCACTGCTATGTAATGATTGTGATTGTGTGCCTGTTTCTGTAGTGGTTTTATTCCTAGTTAATTTTGCTACTGTGTTGAATAGAAATCTTGAATTGTTTTTGTTTTCTCCAATTAAGGTGGAGAGATAAATATGGCTTTGGACGACAGTTCATATGAACAGTTATGCTACGATGGTTTTAGCCATACAATTACCACAAACAGTTCTGCACTTGAGTTCAACAAAACAGACTTCATGTAGAAACTGTAATGAATTTCCTGGTTACACAGCTGTACTATGTGTGCATGTAGTATTAGCACATTTATAGAAGGGGTGTATTTATTTATAATCGCACTATCCGGTGTCACCCAGATGAGGATGGTTCCCTTTTGAGTCTGGTTCCTCTCAAGGTTTCTTCCTCCCATCGTCTTATGGAGTTTTTCCTCACCCCTGTCGCCTCTGGCTGCTCATTAGGGATAAATTCATACATTTAAAATCTATATCCTGAATTTATATATTTCTGTAAAGCTGCTCTGGGACAATGTACACTGTTAAAAATGCTAGACAAATAAAACTGAATTGAATTGAATTTAGTGTCCATTACAGAAGTGATGTCTCCACCTGCTGGTAGAACTCCTCAAACACATCCAAAATTCACTTTCACCCTTCTGTTAGAAATTCCTTAATAATAATTAATAAAAGTATGTTTGCATAAATAGTCCCAAGAAAGTAGATTTGGATTATTCTTCCTCTTCCAATGCTTTATTGTATTTATAATGAACCAGACTTATATAGAATAGAGTCCAAGATGTTTAAGATTTGAATATAAACTTTAAGAAGGAAAATCTTTGGCTGGTCTGAGTGAAAAATGTTGATGGAGGGGATACGCACGACACAAGTATAATGTGTTAGTCATTACATATCACTCATTTGGTTAAAATAAATAATTTCCCACCATAATACTAATTTACCATTGCATAATTATTTGATTGGGGCCGACATGTGTGTAACTAAAGTGTCATGTGATCTCTGAGACAATATGAGGAAGAAACCTTGAGAGGAACCAGACTCAAAAGGGAACCCATCATCATTTGGATGACACCAGGTAGTGTGATTATAATCCATTCCACTTCTAAAATGAACTTGAATATGAGTATAATTAGAGTTTTAATTTTAAGTGTCTTGTATCACAATGAAGTTATTAACTGTTTAATGACTGAGACTTGACTTGCTGTCTTTAGACCATACAAGGGAGAACATCCACAGCCATCCTCCAGGCTATCCATACAGGGCCATCCTCAGCTTCCTCAGTCCTGAACATTAATTGCAAGGCTAGTCCATAACTACTGTAGCCTTCACTATTCATTGTACCAACAAATAGCCTAAACCTTTTGATGGAAGTAAGCATTGCAGATCATAAAAGACCAAAAGTTCGCTCAGGTACTGTGGCACGAGACCGTTCAGTGCTTTATAGGTCAATAGTAATATTTTATAATCACTGTGAGATTTTATCGGGAGCCAATACAGTGTGGATAATATTGCGGTGATGTGATCATATCTTCTGGTTCTAGTAAGGACTCTAGCAGCTGCATTCTGGACTTGGTCCTACTGGAAAATCCAGACAGTAAGGCATAACAATAATCCAACCTAGAAGTGACGAAAGCATGAACACATTTTTCTGCATCGTGTAATTCAAGAGTTGTTACCTTGCTGCATGACCAACTTTCCCTTAAGATTCAGTTCATGGACAGATGTCCTGATATTTTCATTTAGAATTTGCTGGTATAATCCAGAGTCATTGCTCCATCAGTGATTGCAAGTTGTCCTGACCCTGATGCAGTGAAACAGGCCCAAACCACAATCCTACCACCACCGTGTTTCACAGATGAGATAAGGTTCTTATGCTGGAATGCAGTGTTTTCCTTTCTCTAAACATTCAATTCAATTCAATTTTATTTGTATAGTGCTTTTTACAGTAGACATTGTCTCAAAGCAGAAATATCAACACAGTATACAAATATTAAAGGTGCAAATTTATCCCAACTGAGCAAGCCACTGAGTGGCGATGGTGGCAAGGAAAAACTACCTAAGTTGTTTTAAGAGGAAGAAACCTTGAGAGGAACCAGACTCAAAAGGGAACCCATCCTCATCTGGGTAACAACAGATATTATGACATAATGCTTCTCATTTAAACCAAAAGTATATTTTGGTCTCATCCTTCCACAAAACATTTTCCATTAGTCTTCTGGCTCATCCACGTGATATTTAGCAAACTGCAGAAGGGCAGCAATGTTCTTTTTGGAGAGCAGTGGCTTTCTCCATGCAGCCCTGCCATGTACACCATTGTTGTTCAGTATTCTCCTGATGGTGGCCTCATCAACATTAACATTAACCAATGTGAGAGAGGCCATTAGTTGGTTGGAAGTTACCCTCTGTCGCGACGGACTGGCACTCGGCGCGAGGAGAAAGGGGATCGCTCCTTTGCCGTACCGGCACGAAGCAGGCAGCCCCGCGTCGGACTTGGCAGTAACCGGAAGGGACGCCATGCCGGGGAGGACCCACCGATGCCGATTGGAGGATCGGACGGAAGAATTCCACCACTCGCTACCCGGATGGCGGAGATAAAAGGACGCCCTTCCGCCCCGGGAAGATTGAGTACCGACTTACTGAAACGGTTGGCGTCCAAGCAGACCCTCGTGCAGGTATTCACTCGTGCTCCCCTTTTTATTGTGGATGACTAATCCCTCTCTCTCTCTCTCTCTCTCTCTTGTACTTGGCGGAAGGCACCGACACGGACGAGGACCGCCCGGCCCGGCAGCCGACGCGCAAGCGCTGAGGGACTGCCCGAGAGCCCGCAGGCGTCTTCCGGGATTCCCCGACACGCCCCACACTAAGCGTCACGCGCGTCAGCCCGACCCCGCGGACCTACACACACACCCCCGGGACATACACTCTACCAAACCAAAAATAAAGCCTGAGTTTTTGCGCTAACTTCGCCTCCATGTCTCTGTGCATCGCCCATCCCGCTACACCTCACGGTGCAATAACGTGAGGATAGTCAGAGTGCCAGAGGGCGCTGACACCTGTACAACCGCTGCTGTAGCGACCTTGTTAAAGGAGGAGGTCTGGAGAAGGAGCCGGTTCTGGACCGGTCCTACCGGACCCTTCAGCCAAAGCCGAAGTCTGGTGCACTAGCTATTGTGTGCAGATTCCACTATTACAGTGACTGTGTTGATATTTTACGCCGTGCGAGAGAGCTCCAGCAGATTAAAGTGAGGGATCTGACCATCTCCGTTTCCCCTGACTACACAGTCAAGATAGCTCGGGCCCGGGCCGCATTTAACGAGGTTCGGCGTCAACTTCGTGTTATGGAATACTTCATCCAGCTCGGCTTCCCATTACATATAACGGTGTCCAAAAGGACTTTATTTCAGCAGAGGAAGCAGGAGACTCCGTTAAACTCTTAATACCGGGGTGAACTGCATCTCCTACCCAGTGTAGTGTTTTATTTATTTATTTATTTTATTTTTGATTTTATTCTTTATTCTTTTTTTGCACTCGGCCTTCCAGCTCTACAGAATTCGAATTCGTATTGAAGATATTGTCGGTGCATTACTTCGTCTACAATTTGTGGACTCCTTTTAAATCTACTTCTGTATTAATGGGCTTCTCTGTTTTGTTGCTCTGGCTCTGACTTTTGCTTCTTCTTCTTCTTCTTCTTCTTATTATTATTATTATAAAATATGCTACACTGTGGAATATTATTAGTTATAAGTCTTTAAAAGGTAAGGACATTATATTTGTTAAAGTGCGCAGACTATTTATTAGATTTGACGTCAGTAGGGGATTTTTCTCTTACTGTATTTTTTTTTTTGTTTAGGCAATTTTGTCTAGCTTACTCTAGGTCCACTTTGTAGACAACCCTAGGGGTGAAACACTGCTGTCTCCCTTGTTTTATGGAGTGAAAATGAATCACATGAAAATGAATTACATGTAAATGAATCACATGCATGAATATGAGTCACATAAAAATGAATCATATGTAAATGAATCACATGTAAATTAATCATATGAAAATGAATAAATAAACAAAGGCAAAAAGAAGAAGTTACCCTGAGTTCTTTTGTGACCTCGTGGACTATTACACGTCTTGCTCTTGGAAAGATCTTTGTTGGTCTGCACTCCTGGGGACGGGAACAATGGTGTTGAATTTCCTCCATTTATACACAATCTGTCTGACTGTGGATTGGTGGAGTCCAAACTCTTTAGAGATGGTTTTGTGACCTTTTCCAGCCTGATGAGCTTCAACAATTCTTTTTCCTAGGTCCTCAGAAATCACCTGGGCTGTGGCGCAGGTGGTAGAGCGGGTTGTCCACTAATCGTAGGGTTGGCGGTTCGATTCCCGGCCTGGGTGACTCCACATGCCGACTCCACATCCTTGGGCAAGACACTGAACCCCAAGTTGCTCCCAATGGCAAGCTAGCACCTTGCATGGCAGCTCTGCTACCACTGGTGTGTGAGTGGGTGAATGAGTGTGTGAATGGGTGAATGAGAAAAGCGCTTTGGATAAAAGTGCTATGTAAGTTAAGTGCACATTTACCATTACATGCAATGCTCCCTCGTGCGTGACCATTATCTGAAGCTTGTGTAAAATCATGCCTAATTTATAGGCCTGCCGTGATCAGGTAACGTGGCAATTAAGCATGTCGCGTGATATGTAAACTTCAGATATGTTTTATCTGAAGTGAAGACGCAATTCACAGGCATGCACCAGTATGATAAAGCTATGCAACGTGTCCTTCACTTCTCAGGGAACTGGGTTACACGCATAACCCAGATGTCCCCTTTCAACGGGAACTCCACGTTGCGTTAGTTGAATGCTGCAGGAATGAGAATATGTCATACTGAGGGTAAGGCCTGTTCAAGAAGACTTAAGCCCGAGGGTCACTGCAAGACACTCGAGCCTGGGCTGGAATTTAAATCCAGGCTGTAAAATAGAATGAATGTGCGAAGGCCACCACGCCAGAGCACACACATTCTGTAAGGATACACCCGTGGACAAAGCCTTCGAGGAGGCAACCCCCCTAGTGGAATGTGTCCTTATGCCCAGAGGTGTAGCGAGACCACGCGCCTCATAAGTGATAGAGATGTGCAGTTTCAACACAGCATCACCCCTGCTGTCGCCACCAAAGCCAACCAGCAGCTGCTCTGACTTACGTCACTGCCTGGAGCGGTGGACATAAAAACAGAGAGCCCATATTGGACACAGTCGGTGCAATTTCTCTTCTTCCAGTATGAGGAACAGAGGAGAGCAGAAAGCTTGCAACACCACAGGCTTTGCAGCAGATGTAGGCATTTTAGGAATATAATCTGGCCTAGGATACATGGAGGTCTTGGCTAATCCAGGGGTAAAGGCAAGGCAGGAAGCAGCACATCTGCAGACCACGCATACCTTCCTGGGACCTTTCTGTGGTCCGGAAAAGTCTGTCACGTGCCACATTTGAGCCCTTAGTATCAGCCTCTGAAAAGACTCTAAAGGTAGCTCTTCTGCTGGCCCTGGTATGCATATCCCTCGAAGTTAGAGTCTGTTGCCCCACAGAGGCTCCATCAATAGGGGCATGGCTGGCCAAAATGGTGGCCACGTAGACCCTGATTGTAGGAGGAGCCAACCCTGCTGAGAAACATTCTTGTAAGAACTCCAGGACTGTAGCTATTGCGCTGTTCGCTGGGCCTACCTTACGTTCCTCATACCATGAGACAAAAAGTTGCCACTTGAGTGGACGAAAATCCACAATTGCGTCATGGATGCCGTTTTTGCATTTTTTTTCACAACCTCAGTTGTGAGACCAGAATCTATGAGCTGGTGTCTCTCAGGGGCCATATTCACAGTTTCCATAGTTCTGGCTGAGGGTGATAAATCAGCCCTCCGGCATGAGACAGTAGATCCCTGCAGATGTGAATCTCCAAAGGAGTGCCGTCTATCAGGGATATTGTCTCTGAGAACCATATTCAAGCTGGCCAATAAGGTGCTACTAGCAGCAGATGTAGACCATCTTGGCGAACTCTCGCTAGAACTTGTGGGAGCAGAGTGATTGGAGGAAAACCATATAGATGTGGCCACATGTGCACCATGGCATCCAGCCCTAATGGTGCAGGAGGAGTGAGGGTGAACCACAGCGGGCAGTGTGTTGTCTCCTCAGAGGCGAACACATCCAATCCCACTTTGTCAAACCTCTATGGACTCCATATATATGGAGTTGTGATGGAGCCACCAATCCCTGGGCCTCAGCCCATGCCTCAACAGGACGTCTGCCCCCACATTCCAGGTGCCCAGAATTTACATTGCACTCACTGGCAATACTTTCCCTCTGCCCAGAGAAGAATTAGGTGCACCTGTGTTGTCTGTAAACACACGGTGACCTCACAATTGAGGAAGAAAGAATTTCAGTGATAGAAATATGGCCTGCATTTCTAGGCAATTTATATGCCACTCCAGATGAGGGCAGCTCCAGAGACCATGAGCTGGACAGCTGTCTAAGACTACGCCCCAGCCCATGAGGGAGGTGTCTGTCATTACCGTCTTGCACAAAGGAGACACCCCTAGAATGTGACCCAAGGCCAGAAACCGGGGACATTTCCAAATTCTCAAAGCATGTAGGCATTGCTGCATGACACTGATTACTCTCAGAGGTTTCATCCTTGGTTGAAACCCCCGACCTTTCAGTCACCACTGAAAAGTTGTGGTCTCATGTGCAATAGGCCCAATGGTATGAAGTTGGCTACTGCTACCATAAGGTCCAACAGTCTCTCATAGAGACTGGAGGGCATGCCAAGATCCAGCTTTATCTTGCTCAATGTTGATAGGATTGACCCTACGCATGTTGGGTCACGCCCTCATCATAGTAGAATCCTTATAACCCCTAGAAAAGTTGTCCACCACACTGGAGAAAGCATTCTTTTCTGAGGTTCAACCTGAGCCCCAAGCTCTTCATGTGGGTAAGAACAACATCTCGATGTTGAACCACCAGTTCCCTGGATTGTGCTAGAATTAGCTAGTTGTCCAGGCAGTTTAGTACACGGATGCCCTGGAGTCACAACTGAGCCAGAATGACATCCATGCACTTTGTGAAGGTGTGAGGAGATAAAGCTAGCCCAAAAGGAAGAACCCAATCTTGGTATGCGTTGCCTCCAACTCGGACCCCAGGAACTTCCTGTGACTGGGCGATATTTCTATGTGGAAATATGCACCTTTTAGATCTATTGTCACAAACCACTCCTCAGACTGAATCTGTTTAATTATAAGTTTGGGCATCAGAATCTTGAACCTGTATGTCCAAAGAGTACAGTTCAGATGAGGCAGATCTAAAATTGGCCACATACTCCTCTATTTTTTGCGGACCAGGAAATAACAGCTGTAAAAACCTCCCTCCCTCAGGAAACGGGATTCTATGGTGTTCAATGGCCCCTTTGTCCAAGAGAGATCTTACTTCCTGTGCTAATGTCAGGATCTGATCTGTGTTGACTACTGTGGTGAGCACCCATCTGCACCGGGGGGGAGGGGTGGGCGGGTTGAGCTCTAAACTGGACCTAGTAACCCTTTTCCACGGTAGACAGAACCAATGGAGACACATTTGGCAGTAGTTTCCGTGCTAGTTTCCAGATGGTCTTAAAGTGACGTTAACTTTTCCATATTCTATTGGAGGGAAAGCATCAGATTTTCGTTGCCCTGTGACAGCTCGCTGAGCAGAGAACACTGAAAACTTGGGACAACCTTGGCTAGGTGAGGGCCCTACAGTAGCACTGGGGGCTAACTGCCCTAACAACCTCATGTCCCCTGATATGTCCCTCCACGGCTCCTCAGAGCCATTTTTTTTTGCCTGCTTCGCCTTTATGACTATTCTGAGCTCAGGCCTAGTAGCAGGTCGCGACTGTGGCTGCCCGGTTCCCCTGGCTGTCTGCGGGGGTTAGCGGGCTGCCATACTCGCCTTCTGTGCCTCCCTCACACTAGTGCTGGCTGAACTCAACACAACAGCGAGCTCACTCAGAAGGTCTGCTTGGAAGGCCTGCAGCATTGTCATTGTCTACAGTGATCCACAAGCAAGATCCACTACTGCATATGCCTTGCCCATCAATGCCACAGTGGCCTTACATGGCTTGGATGGCAAAGCCGGCCCCCCTAAATTACCTGCCGTCGATGGAGAGAGGTAGCTCGCTAGCGCCTCCTCCACCTTCAGCATAGCTAAATAGCCATACCATTCATTCCCCACGATGGCCAAATAATCCGACATCATGGAGTTATAAATGCGGCTTATGCATGTTTTTCCCACAGAAACCTGATATTTTGTCATGCACTTCTGGAAGAAAGGGGTGTTTTCTGCAGTTTGAGGGATTTACTTTCACTGGGGAGAAAAAAGCTCATCCAGCCTTAGTAATCACTTCAAGCAGCTCTTTATATGTTGCTCTCCATCCCTAGACACTTGACACAGGAAGTGTGCACTACCCCCCGTGATGAAGCGGGAGCAAGGCATAACACACTTCCTGAATTCTCTCACTCATCCTTTTCCCTCTCGCTCATTCTTTTTTTTGTTCTCTTTTTTAAAGGGATAGAAAAGTCCAGAGATTTTGAGAAAAGTTAGAGAGGAAATTAAGATTCTTTTTGTTTTCGTTAAACAAACGACCGACATGCAGTCTCGCTGAAGATAATAACTGACAGCGCGTTTCACAGGTGTCATTTACATATCACGTGATGCGCTTAATTTCCACGTCACCTGATCACGACAGGCCTATAAACTAGGCATGATTTTACACAAGCTTCAGATACTGGTCATGCGTGACGGCGCTCCCGCAGTGCTCAGCTAACGCAACGTGAAGTTCCCTTTGAAATGGAACTTATTTGTTTGTGTTATGATACATTTCCACAAACATATGTGGTTAAGATCAGATTATGATAGATCTTTGTTATTTAAATAAAACAGGGCATCACTCAATCCCATTGATTGAAAACACCTGACTAATTTCACCTTCAAATTAACTGCTAATCCTAGAAGTGCACATACTTTTACCACTCACAGATATGTAATATTGGATCATTTTCCTCAATAAATAAATGACCAAGTATAATATTTGTCTCATTTGCTTAATTGGATTAGGCTTAGTGTTAGGGTTAGGGTTAGCCCCAGGAAAGATGTGGAATGAATGACACCCTGATGTTGATGCTCACTTGCAGAGATAAGATTTTGGTCGATTACAACAAAAAGTGAGTGTCTTTCATTATTATTATTATTATTATTATTATCTTCATCATTTTGCTTTAAATGCGCTAAGGGCATAAGCTAAGCTAAGCTAAGCTAATTAGTTGCTTGCGCTTTAGCCACAGAGAGCTGGCTGCAATAGCAAAGAGCACACACTGCTTCTCATTCATCTCATAGGATGTGATGCATTTATACACTGGTGAATTTAATATACAAATGCTCTCCCTCCAGAATGTTTAATTTCAGCAGCAGGAAAACTGCTTTGTTGTCAAAAGTGGAAATCCATCTGTGCCACCCATCTTACTATTGCAAACAGTAGTAGGGAAGCCTAGTGGTGACTTCATAGAAGAGCAACTAGTGACTTGCAAGCGCAGACCTCCCCCTATAGAAACCACATTGCTCTCACTCTCACTAACCCTCTGTAGAGTCTAGGTGTGCACCTCTAATGCTGCAATCTTCTCAAAGAACTAATAACTAATATACATTCATCACAAATAAAGCTCTTACTAACAATGGAGGAAGAATGACTAAACATAAACATCCTGAACTCAACACACTGAACACGCTGAATGTTTGCCATGATGAATGTTAACGTAACTGAGTCAAAGGATTGTGGAGATGATTTTAAGCAGATCCAACATGGATGATCTCTGCTTGCAAAGCGTTCTTCAAGAAAATGTAAATTTGGGGAAAAGTGAAGAATACCACATGACAGTTACAGAAACACACTGTACACATGCTGTGACTGTTCTTACATGTTAATGATGAGTCTTTAATCACAAAAATTACAGCACAGTTAAATTCTTTTCTTCGCATACCCAAGCATGTCACGAAGTTAGGGTCAGAGCGCAGGGTCAGTCATGACACAGCCCTGGGAGCAGAGAGGGTTAAGGGCCCTGCATACACCCACACACACCTACATACACCTGCATACACCCACACACCTGCATACACCCATAAACACCTGCATACACACACACCTGCATACACCCATAAACACCTGCATACACCCACACACACCTACATACACCTGCATACACCCACACACCTGCATACACCCATAAACACCTGCATACACACACACACCTGCATACACCCATAAACACCTGCATACACCCACACACACCTACATACACCTGCATACACCCATACACACCCACACACACCTACACACACCTGCATACACCCACACACCTGCATACACCCATAAACACCTGCATACACACACACCGCATACACCATAAAACCTGCATACACCCACACACACCTACATACACCTGCATACACCCATACACACCCACACACACCCACACACACCTGCATACACCCACACACCTGCA
>CM022773.1:426658-449158 GCA_012411365.1 Ameiurus melas | reverse complement strand
CAACCCAATCTCATCTCCAACTCAACCCAACCTCATCCCAACATTATACCCATTCGAGCCTCACCTCCAACCTCATCCTCAACCCAGCCTCATCCCCAACTTAACCTCATCCTCAACCCAACCATATCCCCAACGCAACCTCAACCTCATCCCCAACCCAACCTCATCCTTAACCCTGCCTCATCCCCAACGCAACCTCAACCTCATCCCCAACCCAACCTCATCCTTAACCCTGCCTCATCCCCGACCCAACCTCAACCCAGCCTTATCCCCACCTCAACTCAACTTCATCCCCAACCTCAACTCAACCTCATCTCCAACTCAACCCAACCTCATCCTCAACACAACCCAACTTCACCCCCAACCTCAACTCAACCTCATCTCCAACTCAACCCAACCTCATCCCCAACACAACCCAACTTCATCCTCAACCTCAACCCAACCTCATCCCTTACCCAACCTCAACCACGTCTCATCCCCAACCTCAACCCAACCTTATCATCAACCAACTATATCCCCAACCTCAACCTCATCCCCAACCTCAACTGGGCTGATGTTGAGTTGGGGATGAGGTTGGGTTGAGACTGGGCTGAGGTGGGGATGAGTCTGGGTTGAGGTTGAGTCGGGGATGAGGCTGGATTGAATTTGGGTCAAGTTGGGGATGACGTTAGGTCGGAGATGTGGTTGGGTTGAGGTTGCTTGACCGAACCTCAACTCAACCTCATCCCCAATCCAACCCCAACCCAACCTCATCTCCAACCCAACCTCATTCTCAACCCAACCTCATCCCAACCTCATCTGCAATCCAACCTCAACCTCAACCCAACCTCATCCCCGACCTAACCTCATCCCCAACTTGACCCAAATTCAATCCAGCCTCATCCCCGACTCAACCTCAACCCAGCCTCATCCCCACCTCAACCCAACCTCATCCCCAACTCAACATCAGCCCAGTCTCATCCCAACCTCAACCCAACCTCATTCCCAACCCAACCTCAACCCGATCTCATTCCCAACCTCAAATCAACCTCATCTCCAACCCAACCTCATCCCTAACTCAACCCAATCTCATACAAACATCAACCAACCTCAACCCAACCTCATCCCCAACTCAACGCAACCTCATCTCCAACCCAACCTCATCCCCAACTCAACCCAACCTCATCCCCAACTTAACATCTGCCCAGACTCATCCCAACCTCAACCCAGCCTTATCCCCACCTCAACCAACTCAACATCAGCCCAGCCTCATCCTAACCTCAACCCAGCCTTATCCTCACCTCAACCCAACCTCATCCCCAACTCAACCCAACCTCATCCCCAACTCAACCCAACCTCATCCCCAACTCAACATCAGCCTTATCCCCACCTCAACCAACTCAACATCAGCCCAGCCTCATCCCAACCTAAACCCAGCCTTATCCCCACCTCAACCAACTCAACATCAGCCCAGCCTCATCCCAACCTCAACCCGTCTTATCCCCACCTCAACCCAACCTCATCCCCAACCTCAACCCAACCTCAGCTCAACCTAAATCATCCCCAACTCAACCCAACCTCATCTAAAACCTAACCTCATCCCCAACTCAACTTCAACCCAGCCCATCTCCACCTTAACCCAACCTCATGCCCACCAACCCAACCTCATCCTCAACCCAACCTCCTCTTCAACCCAACTCATCCCAAATACCCAACCTCATTTTCAACCCAATCGCTCTTAAGCTCAACCCAACCTCATCCCAACCTCAACCCAACCTCATCCCCAACTCAACATCAGCCCAGTCTCATCCCAACCTCAACCCAACCTCATTCCACCCAACCTCAACCCATCTCATTCCCAACCTCAAATAACCTCATCTCCAACCCAACCTCATCCCTAACCAACCCAACCATACAAACTCAACCAACCTCAACCCAACCTCATCCCCAACTCAACGCAACCTCATCACCCAACCTCATCCCCAACTCAACCCAACCTCATCCCCAACAACATCTGCCCAGACTCATCCCAACCTCAACCCAGCCTTATCCC
The DNA here is from genome assembly GCA_012411365.1 of Ameiurus melas. Classification (NCBI taxonomy): domain Eukaryota; kingdom Metazoa; phylum Chordata; class Actinopteri; order Siluriformes; family Ictaluridae; genus Ameiurus; species Ameiurus melas. The sequence continues at coordinate 447,126 of CM022773.1, read as the reverse complement.
CACCTCAACCAACCAACATCAGCCCAGCCTCATCCTAACCTCAACCCAGCCTTATCCTCACCCAACCCAACCTCATCCCCAACTCAACCCAACCTCATCCCCAACCAACCCAACCTCACCCCAACTCAACATCAGCCTTACCCCACCTCAACCAACTCAACATCAGCCCAGCCTCATCCCAACCTAAACCCAGCCTTATCCCCACCTCAACCAACTCAACATCAGCCCAGCCTCATCCCAACCTCAACCCAGTCTTATCCCCACCTCAACCCAACCTCATCCCCAACCTCAACCCAACCTCAGCTCCAACCTAACATCATCCCCAACTCAACCCAACCTCATCTAAAACCTAACCTCATCCCCAACTCAACTTCAACCCAGCCTCATCTCCACCTTAACCCAACCTCATGCCCAACCCAACCCAACCTCATCCTCAACCCAACCTCATCTTCAACCCAACCTCATCCCAAACATACCCTACCCAACCTCATTTTCAACCCAATCGCATCTTTAAGCTCAACCCAACCTCATCCCAACCTCTCCTCAACCTCATCCTCATTTTCAACCACAACCTAATCTTTAACCTATTTTTTTATATCCAACCGTATCCTCACCCTCATTCTCAACCTCATCCCAAAATTTATCCTCAACCTCATCCCAAAATTTACCCTCAACCTCATCCCTAAACTCATTCTCAACCTCATCCTCAATCTCATTCCTAAACTCATCCTTGACCTCAGCCCATCCTCAACCTCTGCCCTACCTCAACCAAAGCTTTGCCCAACCTTATGAACATCATCCCAACTTCTTCCTCAATCCCATCCCTAACCTCATTCCCTTCCTCAATTTCATCCCCAACCTCAGCCTCATTTTTAACATCAACCCAAGCTCATTCTCATCCCAAAATTAATTCCAAAAATCATCCACTACCTTATTCCCAGATAATGTTTCTATATGAAAACTAAACAGTAAAAATGGTTAAAGTGTCACATATTTCTATCAGTACATTTGGTCCCCATAAAGAGATGTACAACCCCCCCAAAAAAAAATGACAACATGCATCTGAAGTATTTATATACTTGCTTTATGTACTTTTTCTCAGAGTAAGTGAAATTATTCTGCAAAACCCTGAACACAGAATTAACACCAGTCACAATGTGAGTTTTGTTCAATTGTATCTCATTTAACATACCCCATGCTGAATTAATACACACTTTACATACAAACACTGTTCACACTGGTGACTTAAATTAACACTGTGTTAATTCCACATGGTGTTTTGGTAGCACATCATTGGTGTCCAATTCCACACCTGATTTATTGTTAATAAGTACAAATACCTGAACACTCAAACACCAGATACTTTTTATATTAAACATATTACAAATTTGATTTATTCTGGATTTTTTTATAGAGTTAAAATTGTAATAATTAGTGACATTTATAGTCAAATCTGTGGCAAGGGATCATCAGAACAAAAACTTGCCTGCACTGCCATTTAAACTCTTGGACACAAACCTTTCCTGTGGCATGTTAAATATGAAAGAAAAATAAACTACACTGGAATTTACATCTCAATACCACACCCTAACTTCATCAAAGCATCACATAAAGAAAAAGAGGATGGCAATACTATTTAAAACCATTAAAAAAACAACAGCAAGCAAAGAAAATAGATTAACGATAAAGTAAAAAGTAAAACACAAAAACCGTATTAAAATGTTTGGCACCCCAAATGTGTTGAAAGGTCATGGGATTTTAAAATGGCTGATGTTTAACCATTTAGACACACCCCTTTCCTGTATAAAAAAAACGTATTACTAACAATTCTCTCCCTAATAGATGCTTTTAACACTGCTTTAGCTTTGCCTCGTTACATGACCCTGACCCTCTGCTGATGTCTGATTGTTCAGAATCACAGATAACAGACAGATTAACACTGTGAAACACACACCTCCTCTAAAGCCCATCTGGAAAAATCCTCGGGCTCGTGTGTTCATGATTTTACAAGTTGGTTTTACTGAGTGCAATCATAAAGCCATTTCCTACATTAGCATCCCACTGTTCAGCCCCAGCAGCAGAGTCTGTGTTCAAACACTCACATTACACCATCGCTGTGATTTAAGCCCAATGAGTGTGTGAGGGCTGATTTACTCAGAACCACTTAACTCTCTCTCTCTCTCTCTCTCTCTCTGTCTCTCTCTCTCTGTGTGTGTGTGTGTGTGTTTAAATCCAAATGAATACTCTTTTGCAGTTTTTAATGTATTTTTACTCCTGAGTAATCTAACAGAACTCGAGCTCATTATATGGTTGGATAGTGTATGAGGACTGAAAAGTGTGAAGTGAGAGTGTGAAGGTTCAGGAGCAGATGTATGATGGCTTTCTTTAGTATGATTCAGTGCTCTTTAGTATGATGCAGGACTTTATTGCATTCATGACTTTAAACAGTAATCAGCTAGTATTCAGAGTCGAATTTACGGCAGTGTTTACATGAGGAAAGTTGCTGGTTTTCAGATTCGGGTTACCGGCTGCTTAATGAGATTTTCTGAGAAACACATTCAGATTATTAACATCACCGGCATGCAGTTCACGCCTCTGAGGTTGGCAGAATTTTCTTGAGTAGGAGTAAAAAAAGACAGGTGTATTTAATAGTGTGTTTCTAGACCACCATCTTTAAACACAAACCCTCAAATTTAAATCTGAAAATATCAGGATAGGAAATACAGACTGAAAAAAAAAGAATAATATGAAGTTATGCGAGTGAGAAGTTTGTAAGTGTTGAAATAAATCTAGCAGGAGTCTTGAACATCAGTGATACATCACTGCATGAATAGTGCTAGCTGTTACATCACATTAATCACTGAACAAAATGGCTCCCATTCTCATTTTTCAGCAGCACAGAGAATAGCACTTGATCCAGCACACGCTGTTATTATACCATTTATTTTTTATACTGTGCTCTGACAGTTACTCTTGTGCAACAAATTGATGAAGCCATGATCATGACATGTGTCCACAGTGTGAAGGATAATCTGACCCAGCGCTCGTCTGCTACGCTTACAGAGAAACTTCATTCATTTTATTCATAAAATTCACTGTTTGAAATAAACTATGTTTCTTAAGATGCATCTTCTCTAATGTCCTCCATGTTATTTTAAAGGGATAATGATATTAATTAATAAATAGTATCATATTTATGTATTTCATAAATCTCCGGGAACCGTCACCTTATCATGGAGGAGAGGTTTGTGTGTCCTTATGAACCCGAGAGCTATGTTGTCTGGAACCTTGTGCTCCTGGTAGGGCCTCCCAAGGCAAAGTGGTCTCAGGGGAGGGGCCAGACTAAGAATGGTTCAAAGAAACCCTCATGAAGAAAGCAAAGAGAGAAGGAGTCACCCTGCCCAGAGGAAGCCTGGGGTCCCCGTCTGGTGCCAGGCCCAGAGGGAGGGCCTGACTGCGAGCGCCTGGTGACTGGGTTTGCCAAAGCCCAAAAAGCAACGTGGCATTCCCTTCTCCATCCTATGGGCCCACCACTTGTGGGGTGAACTGTGGGGTCAGGTACGCTGCTTTGGGACACTTCCGGAAACTGTAATATTGTTTAATTAAAGGGCCCTAAGTGAGATGTTTCTTCATAGTCTGAGTGGTGCAGTTTGGGTCACTGGACATAACACACACACACACACACACACACACACACACACACACACACACACACATACATACACCTATCTACTGAATGCTTCATCACTCTGGCGCTCAGGTCACAGTTAATGAGCACTCTGCCTGTGGAGTTACAGAAATTAATAACACACAGATTTAAGTTTCTATTAGAGAGGAGAGAAAAGAGACAGGATTTATGTCCTCCATTACAGACACAGACACAGAGAGAGGGAAGCATGGCATGATGTGTGTGTGTGAGAGAGAGAGAGAAAGAGAGAGAGAAAGAGAGAGGGGGGTTCAGGTGTGATATATGACCAGAGAGATGTGTTAACATAATCACACACCATGTCACGAGGATGGCCAGGTGTGGAGTGAGTGTGTCGAGTTCAGGCGTGTGACGAGTGTCCGTGTGTTTCATTACGGATCCAGTCTGGCTTCATGAGTGACTGATTCCACTAATTACCTCACAGGAGAGAGCGACAGAGAAAGAGACAGAGAGAAAGAGAAAGAAACAGAGAGAGAGAAAGAGAGAGCATGGGAGAGAGATAGAGAGAGAGAGAGAGAGAGAGAGAGAGAGAGAGAAAGACTGGAAATGAAATAAGTGCTTTTTTCAGAATTTACCCATTCATCTCATTGTCACATTTCTGTCTCTCTATCCTCTTATTATCCCTTCAGACTTCATCTTTCCATCATCTTCTCCACCTTAATCCTAATTCTTCATTTACATGTATCCATCCTCTTATTTACACTCCTCAATCACTCATTCATTTCCCTTCCCTTCCTGTTTTCCTGGTGTGTGTGGTGGCAGCAGGCTGAGAAGGTCATTCCAGACATCTCTAACCCTATGTTCCAACATCTCCTGGCGGACTCTCAGACTTCCCCAAGCTGACTGTGACATTCTCCACACCAAATAGAGTCGTGTTCCAGAGGTATCATTTGTCATAAAATTATATTCATCTTTAATAACTGATGAAATTACAGTTCTCTGTGTCTCTGTGTCTCTGTTTCTCTCTCTCTCTCTCTCTCTCTCTCTCTCTCTCTCTCTCTCTTTGCATGTGTGTGTGTGTGTGTGTGTGTGTGTGTTCTCTTTTTTATCTCACACTACAAATTTATTACAATTCAAAGGGGCAAATTTTCTGACAAAGTGCAGCAATAAGTGAAATGTTTAATTGCAAAGATGGCATCTGCTTAATTGAATTAGCAGCCGACAAAGCAATAACACAATTCACATAATGACACACACACACAGAGGGACTGCAGATAAGCAGCAAGTGTATTTGAGGAGAAATGATGAGAACGACAGAAATGGCGCCGTTTCGCTGAAGGACACAATCCACCATGTCAAAGAGAAAAAGTTGCTGAGTTAGTCTTATTTTAGTGACACGAAAAGAAAGGAGCAGATTTACAGAGCAATGGAGCCCCACGCTGGGCAAATCCTCTGCTTCAGGGGACGTGTGAGGAACTGCATGAAAGCTGAGGCTTGAGCCCCAATGGAAGAAAAGTATTGACATAAATTCCACAATCTCTAATGTTAACTTTAGTGAAAGTTGGTTGTTGGGAGAAATACTGTGTCCTCTGCTTATTTATTATTTATTGTTTTTAATAATAGATATTAATCAGTTAGATACAGGTTGATGTTTCTGTGTCTAATGTTAGCAAGAGTTAGCTAAGTTGTCTACAGTGTTGGTGAAGTTGCTAACATTAGCAGTAATGTGAGTTTGTTAGAAGAAAATAAATTTGTGACATTTTGGAGAAGGTTTACTGTGTATATAACTGGCTCAAAGAGGGGCTTCATATACCCACCCAGGGGCTTCCTTTGCCCAAACAGGGACTTCTACTGGCCACCCAGGGGCTTCCTTTGCCCCTGGGTCAGAGTTAGTATAAAGTGTAAAAGACATTAGACACTGGATGTTTATTACCTTCCTCTTACTTAATTCTGATAAGACAGAAGAACTTGTATTAGGACCACGTGTAGCTAGAAGTAATCTTTCTGATCTCACAGTAACTCTGGATGTTTTTTCTCTTTCATCATGTAAATGACCTCGGAGTGATTATTGACTCCAGTCTATCATTTGATGGTCATGTAGATAATATTAATAGGATAGACTTCTTTCATCTCAGAAATATTTCTAAGATAAGAAATATGATGTCACTACATGATGCAGAAATATTAGTTCATGCTTTCGTCACCTCTAGATTGGATCATTGTTTATTGCAGATCTGGAGAGTTCATGGGTACAGAGTGTTTGGGATGTTTGGATGCTGTCGTCCTCTCACCCTCATGCGTTCACTCAGGTTTGCTGATGGTTGAGATGGCTGCTGCTTTATATCCCAGAATGCCTTCATGACTGTGTTACCTTCTGATCCAGATGAGGATGGATTCCCTCTAGAGTCTGGTTCCTCTCAAGGTTTCCTCCTCGTGTTCTTTCAGGGAGTTTTTCGATCGCCTCAGGCTTGTTCATTAAGGATACATTTATTAATGTAAAATTTTTATCTAGACTTCTGTAAAGCAGCTTTATGAAAATGTTAATATTTAAAAGCACTATACAAATAAAATTTATTTCAGTTGAATTGAATTGAACTGCCCAACACATGGATTCTTTCTTCTGTTAAGCAGCAGCTTGTTTGGCCCAAGTGAAGGCTTCCTTCTTTCCAAGCAGGGGCTTCTTCTTCCCCTCATACAAGGGATCATTTCCTCAGCCAGGGGCTTCCTCTAAGCAGGGACCTGTTCTGCCTGGCTTTGGGCTTCACATCATCTGCAGGCCTACAGACAGTACTGGATTTAGAGCCTGACTTTGTGTTCACTTCTTTCTGAATAATTACATTTATTAAACGCCTGATCTGGGCTATGGACAGAATCCTATAGAACATTGTTTGTCATTGTCTAAAAGTCGTACATCACTGAGACTGGACTTTGGTTATAATAAAGAATCAGTTTCTTCATTCATCTGAGGTTCTTTATCTCTGCTATTGAGTGGTGTGAGATTTCATGACATTTAAACCTCATAGCTATAAATCTGTACAAATTAATTTTACAAAGTAGGAATAATTCTCCACTTCGTGATTTTCCAGGTAATTGTTGTCTTTTGCAGCAAAAGTCTTTTTTGTATAAATAATATTAGCAAACACAGCATGATGGATCTGTAAAAAGTTTTTTTGCTATGGGTCACATCACGTCGTCTCCGTCACCTCTTCACTGGGAGCACATTAGAAGGAACAACAAAATAAAATAAAGTTTATAAAAAGAGCCTGATGCCACAAGGTGATTAATGGGCTCTTATAACAACTGTCATATAACCTGATGTATCCTCACATAGCACGCAATATCTGCCAGTTTACAAAGGTCTAAAAAAAAACCTCGTGAAATGGAATATTTGATGTCATGTTGCTAATGGAGCATGAGCTCCTCATCATGTGACACAAACATTCTGGTTCTTTGGAAATGGAACCTGCTGGATATTCATTTGTCCTGTGATAAACGATTGATGCCCAGATGGGAGAAGACCTGAAAATATTTTATTACAGATGAGAAACAACACTGACATTATGAAACATCTAATAACCCTACAGAGACCAGTTTCTCAGATTAAATCTCAGCAGTGTTGAAGGACAGCAAGCTCCACATTCTGGACAGAAAAGAAAGAATTGTGTGGGAAAGTGAAATGAAGGAGGATGCCTACGCTGGAACAGAACATTTTCAAAACACAGGGCGGTGATATGATACATCTAAACCTAATGGCTTTATACACCACCTCAAACACCCCGGCCTCCAATGTAATAGGTGTCATGATGTCATAAGTCTGACATTACATTTAGCAGAGCTGATAAAGAATCTCAGAGAAATGGAAAAATGTGTTCGACAGTACAGCAGAAGAGGTTTGACTCACTGAAGCTAAAAATTTCTGAAGGGACTGAAAATAATTTTTATTGGCTCTAATTTGTCTGTAAAAGCTCGATCTGTCCGTTTAACATGGATTACAGCAGAGCCCTTAATATTAACAGTCCTGACAGGCTCCATTTTCACTCTGTTCTTGTCTGAGACCTTTAGAGCTTCGGCTCCTGAGGATTGAGAGAGCAAGAGTCACATAGCCTGCATACAAAACGATGCACAGAGCAGATTGATCACAGAAACATAAAAAAAATTGAAATGAAACAAATGAAAGTAGATAAATACAGATAAAAAGAAAGATCAAAAGTACCAAATACAGATAAAGAACAAAAGACATAAAAACAGATCAAATGGTCTCAATGTTCTGAAGCCCACAAGCTCCTCCTCCTTGTCTGAATCCCACAAGCTCCTCCTCCTCTCCTGAAGCCCACAAACTCCTCTTCCTCTTCTGAATCCCACAAGCTCCTCCTCCTCTCCTGAAGCCCACAAACTCCTCTTCCTGTTCTGAATCCCACAAGCTCCTCCTCCTCTCCTGAAGCCCACAAACTCCTCTTCCTCTTCTGAAGCCCACAAGCTCCTCCTCCTCTTCTGAAGCCCACAAGCTCATCCTTCTTTTCTGAAGCCCACAGGCTCCTACATTTATATTTACAATTATACATTTTTCAAAGTGCGCAGAGTAGAGGTGTAAGTGTAATTTTATTTATTTATTTAAAAAAATTTTTTTGGGGGGGTTGGGTAAGTATTCAGGGAAGAGGTGGAACTTTATCTGTTTTTTGAAGATGGTGAGAGATTCTGCAGTCCGGATTGAGGTTGAAAGTTCATTCCACCACTGAGGAACAGTTAGTTTGAATGTTCTTGAAAGGGACCTTGAGCCACACTGAGTAGGTACTAATAAGTGTCAGTCGCTACTCGATCGCAGATTGCATGAGGGAAGCCTTCAGGAGAGAGTTGAGGTACGAGGGTGCTGTTCCAGACAAGGTCTTGTAGGTGAGCATGAAGGCCTTGAATTTGTGGAGGAAGATGAAGAGGGGTGTGGCTTGAGTTCTCTTGGGCTGGTTGAAGATGAGGCGTGCTGCTGCATTCTGAATCATCTGAAGGGGTTTGATGGAACTGGCCAGGATGCCTGAGAGTATTGAGTTGAAGTAGTCCAGTTTTGAGATAATAAGGACCTGGACTAATATCTGTGTAGCCTGTTTGGTAAGGTAGGGTCTGATTTTCTTGATGTTGTACAGGATGAACCTACAGAACCTACAGCTCCTCCTCCTCTTTCAGAGCCCACAAGCTCCTCCCCCTATTCTGAAGCACACAAACTCCTCCTCCTATTCCAATCTTTAATAATGACTAATGGAATTTTCACTGACCACGAACTGATGTTGCTTAAAGAATAGAACTCAAAGTGTGTTCTATAAATGTGATATGATGAGAAACAGATGTTCTCCCATTGCTGCGTCTTCAATCTCTAGAAACTTTGTTCTGTGAAGGAATTGTTGATTGCTGATTGGCTGTTGACCTGACTGATGGATTTTATGTCTCAGAAACAGGTTTGCTGTAGTTGTCTTGTGATTTAAATAAATAAAAATCTTCTGAAGAGGAGAGAACCCTTTAGCAACACTGACCAAGACGAGAAAGCTGATATTAGAGATCAATCTCAGACATTATTACTGTGCTACTGGTTTGGAGGACAAATGAGACGAGAACAGAGGAAATGAAGGAGCTGAGAGTGGAATAACAAACTTTACACAGTTACAGTTTACTGAAAAAACCCACCACACTGATAAAGTGAACTGTCTGTCTGTCTGTCTGTCTGTCTGTCTGTCTGTCTGTCTGTCTGTCTGTCAGTCTCCTGTACACATGGGGTCATTCCATGTCAATTTAGATTTCAGGGCTGTTGCTACATATCTTTTTGTTTGTTGCTTGTGAAAACAAAGTCTGTAAATTATTATCTTTATCTTACCTTAAAAAAAACATCTGCCCGGGATTTCTACATTTGAGGAAATGTACTTTAGTTTCATTATGACGTGTTTATGGTCTAATACTGCATTATGTGTGCACATATTTGCATTGCTTTAATCCGCTCTGCAAGTCCTTCACGTACACTGATTGGTCAATTATAAAAGGCTTGCAGCAGCTATTGTCCAAATTCCTGCCTCTCAGCCCTTATCCTTCTGTCAGCGAACACGTGAAGGTGAAGTGATGTTGTGCTCGGTGTTAAACAGTTTCTCGACAATAGCAGCGAATGCCAGCTGTCTTGAGTCGAGACACCACCCATGACCATATAAGGTCTTTTTAAACTCAATCTCATCACATTGCTTCGTGTTACATGGCCATTCAAATGTGTAAATGGTGGCAGAAGGTTCACTCGTGGCAGCTGATATTTAATTTTATTCAATGAACTTTCAAAAGAATGAAGGAAAAAAATGTAAAACGTGAAACTAATGAAACAAAAAAGTTTGTCTTCTGAATTTCTTGTTGCTGGGAATAAAATTTCTGGAGATATTAAATCCCAGATAAGATACAATTTGATGTGTGATGATTTTAGAATTCAGCCAAAATTCTTTACTTTTGTTTTAGGTCACAAGCAACAAATAGAAAAAGGATAAACAAAATCCGAGACATGCAGCAACAGCCCTGAAATCTGAACCGACATGGAACGACCCCGTGTTATTGGGAGCAGCAGCAGTGTGTGTGTGTGTGTGATGTGTATCTGAGCTCAGTGTTACGAGCAGGTCATGTACGTTCGCTCTGATAAACACTGAGCTGCTGCTCGGCTTCATTAATCTCACACAGCCTGTTAGCATCACAGCTAAACCTTCAGCAAGACAACTGTGTTTACCTCACAACCAGAGACAGGTATAGGAATGTGTGTGTGTGTGTGTGTGAATACTGAATAGGGCATGTGGTTTGGGATGAGCCCACAGTGGACTGTTTGTGGCCATTAAGTTCCTCTCTAATTGCACTAATTAGGGCTCTAGTGCAGGCAGCAGGGATACATACAGAAAACTGCACATCACTCACTTGGTGTTCTTGCCCTCTTCTCCATTCTTCCTCCTCTCCTCCTTCATCCCTCTCTTTGTTCTTCCTCCTTTCCTCTGTCTTCTCTCTCTTTGCCGCAGGTGAGAGAGTGACAGAGAGATGGATAGAGCCATATTTTGGGAAACGGAATATCGATAAACTGAGAGGAGGAAAAACGTGAATAGTGACTACAGCTCTTAAACAACGGCACTGAAAAACGAGCCGTGAGGAGCACGATTATCAACACACACACACACACACACACACACACACACACACACACACACAAACACATACACATCGTCAGTGTGATTGATGTCACCCAATAAAGAAACGAATGCAAAGAAAAAGCTGTGAGGCCAATTTTCATAAAGAGCTATGAAACGAAAACATGTTTAAGAAAAGAATTGCATGTTTAGAGCAGAAACTGGAACAAGCCGAGAACTTTAAGCTAATATGCTAGTCACTTTAGCTGCACTATTAGAATGTAGAATTATTAACCACTACACCTTTACTAAATATTCATAGAGTCTTTGTGTTCCGAGTCTGTCACAACGTGAGGGTTCACAACGAACTCGGCGGGAGGATGTGTACATGAACGTACCTTTAATGGTCAAAAACTGGAACTGACGTTAGCCTAGATGTTTAGGTATGTAGTTACTTACTGTCTGAAAAAAGCTTGTATGTTCTGCTGCACTTTTCTACACTTGGCTGCTGTCTCCATTTCTTACAGACTGAGCTGCTTAAATATATCAGCCAACCTGCGTTGAGTATGGGCGAAACCAAGTGTACAATTGGAGGGGACACACACCAACCTTAACAAATGGAAATGTATTAAAAAAGAATAGACATAAATAAATAGATAAATAAAATAAATAGAATAGATGGAGAAAAGGCAGATCCGTTTGCAAGGAAAATTAAAGCGAGACATATAGAAAATATTTTCTTCGGTATATTGGGGACCGATTGGTATTTTCCTCAACATGTCCCCCCCAAAGAGTGCGTGGTTATGCCCATGACTGCACTATGTGTCACATGACCACCTTCACCTATTCATGTTTGGTAATGAGCACACTTGTGTATATATAGCCATTGTTTATGCACTGTTTCTCTGTCTTTCGTTGTCTTAGACTTCTGTCTTCCATGTCATGGTGTTCCCTTTCAAAGGGAACTTCGAGGTTGTATTTAGCATAACAGTGTGGGAGCGCCTTGCGTGCGTGACCGGTATCTGAAGCTTGTGTAAAATCATGCCTCTACTTAAAGGCCTGCCATGATCAGGTGACGTAGCAATTAAGTGCGTCACATGATATATATATGGCACCTGTGAACCACGCCGCCAGCGTGGTTCTTTTCAGTGAGACTGCATGTCTGTTGTTTGTGTGACACAAACGCTTAATTTTTACTCTATATTTTCACAAAATCTTAAAACTTTTCTATCCCTTTTTTACAGAAAAAGAAAAGAAAGGAGAGGGAAGTCATGAGTGAAAAAGAATTCAGGAATTGTGTTACGGCTTGCTCCCGTTTCATCATGGGAAAAAGTGCACACTTGCTGGGTGAAGTGTTTAGGAGTGTAGTATGCAATGGCAGCCTCGAGAGTCAGCGCATGGTAATGCCTACATTAAGCAGCTCGGCTCGCAACTCGCGTTCTTCTCGGAAGACGAAGTGAGTTGGTTTTCAGAGCCTCGCGAATTTGGGTAGGCAGCTGCCGTCTCATTTTCGGGGTGTCTCTTATGGATCTGGAAGAGGAGCCTCTATCTCTTTCTCTGTCTCTGCTGGATTTTGGAGTTCACGTCGCGACTCCTTCCTCCACTACAGAAACCCAAAAAGGAAAAAAAACACACACACACACACACACACACACACAAAAGTAATAGTAATAATTCCTCTCTGACTCCGAGGAGCCAGAAGGATGTTCTATAAACTGAGAGAAGCATATAAAGAGCTGCTTGAAGTGATTACTAAGGCTGGATGAGCCTTTTTCTCCCCAGTGAAAGTAAATCCCTCACACTGCAGACTCCCCTGTTTTCCAAAAGTGCATGACAAAATATCAGTCTTCTGGGGGAAAAACATGCATAAACCATATTTATAACCCCACAATGTTGGATTATTCAACCATTGTGGGGAATGAACGACATGGCTATTTAGCTATGCTGAAGGTGGAGGAGGCGCTTGACAGCTACCTCTGTCCATCAACGGCAGGTAATTGAGGGGTTTTGCATTCAAACCACAGTATAAGGCCACCACGGCATTGGTGGGCAAGCCTATGCAGTCGTAGTCTGGCTTGTGGGTCACTGCAGACAATGACACTGTTGCAGGCCTACCAAGCAGACCTGCAGAGTGAGCTCGACATACTGCATTCGACATACGGCATTCAGAAAAGCCAGTTCCTTCCCTGTTATCTCGAGCTCACCCGGGCATCTACAAGTGGAGCCTGGGCCAGCACTAGTGTGAGGGAGACCCAGAAGGTGAGTATGGCAGCCAACCAACCCCCACAGACAGCCAGGGGAACCGGGTGGCCACAGTCGCGGTCTGCTACTAGGCCTGATCTGAGAATGGTCATAAAGGCCAAGCAGGCAAAGAAGAGTGGTCCTGAGGGGCCGTGGAGGGACGTATCAGGGGACATGAGGTTGTTAGGGCAGGCTTTCCATAGCCAAAGCGGTCCACAAGTTTTCAGTATTCTCTGGTCAGCTAGCTGTTACAGGGCAACGAAAATTTTATGCTTTCCCTCCAATAGAATGTGGAGTAATTAACGTCACTAAAAGACCATCAGGCAGTGTGGAAACTACTGCCAAATGTGTCTCCATGGATTCTGTCTACCGTAGAAAAGGGTTACCGGGTCCAGTTTATAGCTCGACCCCCCCCTGTTTCAGATGTGTGCACAGTAGTCAGCACAGACCAGAGCCTGACATTAGCGAAGTAAGTTCCCTTTTGGACAATGGGGCCATAGAAAATGTACCCCGGTCCCTAAGGGAGGGAGGTTTTTACAGCCATTATTTCCTGGTCCACAAAAAAGATGGGAGTATGTGGCCAATTTTAGATCTGCATCATCTCTTCAGACATACAGGTTCAAGATGCTGACGCTCAAACTTATCGTGCCACAGATTCAGTTCGAGGACTGGTTTGTGGCGATAGTTCTAAAAGGTGCATATTTCCAAATAGAAATCGCTAGCTTTATCCCCTCGCACCTTCACAAAGTGCATGGATGTCACTCTGGCTCCATTGTGTCTCCAGGGCATCTGTGTACCAAACTACCTGGATGACTGGTTAATTCTAGCACGATCCAGGGAACTGGCGGTTCAACATCAAGATATTGTTCCCGACCACATGAAGAGCTTGGGGCTCAGGTTGAATCTCAGAAAAGTATGCTTTCCCCAGTGCACTTTTCTAGGGGTTATAAGGATTCTACGACAATGAGGGCGTGTTTATCCCCAACATGCGTATTGTCAATCCTATCAACACTGAGCAAGATAAAGCTGGATCTTGGGAGACTATTAGCATTTATTGGCCTATTGCATGGGAGACCATTCAGTGGTGGCTGAGAAGTTGGGGTTTCATCCAAGGATGGAACCTCTGAGAATAATCAGTGTCACGCAGCGATGCCTACATGCTCTGAGAATTTGAGTGTCCCTGGTTTCTAGCCTTGGGTCACACTCCAGGGGTGTCTCCTTAGCACAAGACAGTAATGAGAGACACCTCCCTCACGGGCTGGGGCACAGTCTTAGACAGCTGTCCAGCTCACGGTCTCTGGTGTGGCCCTCATCTGGAGTAGGGTGGCTCCATCCACAAGTGGTTTGGGCAAGCGGGATGGCATGTGTTCGCCTCTGAGGAGACTACACTCCTCCCGCACAGTTAGGGCTGGACACCTTGGTGCACATGTGGCTGAGGTCACATCTGTAGGCTGTTCCCCCATCGCTCTGCTCCCACAAGTTCTAGCGAGAGTTTACCAAGACAGTCTGTCTGCTGCTAGTAGCACCTTATTGGCCAGCTCAAATATGGTTCTGAGAGATAATATCCCTCCGATATGGCACTCCTTGGGAGATTCTCATCCGCAGGGATCCACTGTAGACTCAATGAACTGCGCAATAGCTACAGTCCTGGAGTTCTTACAAGAACGTTTCTCAGCGGGGTGGGCTCCTTCTACAATCAGGGTTTACTTGGCCACCGTTTCGGCCAGCCACGCCCCTGTTGATGGAGCCTCTGTGGGGCAACATCCTCTAACTTCGAGGTTCATGCGTGGTGTCAGACAGCTGAGGCCCATCTGCAGACCGCGCATACCTTCCTGGGACCTTTCTGTGTTCTTGGAAGGTCTGTCAGGGGCCCCATTTGAGCCCCAAGAGTCAGCCTCTGAGAAGCTTCTGACTTTAAAGGTAGCTCTCCTACTGGCCCTGACATCTCTCAATCGAGTGGGAGATCTACAAGCTCTCTTTGTTGCCCCTTCCTGCCTTAACTTTGAGTGCCTACATTAGCTGCCCACCCTGTGGCGTTGCAGGCTTTCTGCCCTCCTCCATTCCTCACACCGGAACAAGAGAGGATACACCTGCTGTGTCCAGTAAGGGCTCTCTGTACTTATGACCACCGCTCCGGCCAGTGGCGTAAGCCGGAGCAGCTGCTGGTCTGCTTTGGCGGCGACAGTAAAAGTGTTGCTGTGTCAAAGCAACACATCTCAAATTGGCTAGTGGAAGCAATCTCTATTTCTTACGAGGCGTGTGGTCTCGCCACGCCTCTGGGCATAATGCATTCCACTAGGGTGCTCGCCTCTTCGAAGGCTTTGTCCAAAGGGGTATCCTTTGCAGAATGTGTGTGCAACTGCAGGGTGGTCTATGCCACACACATTCATTCATTATTACAGCCTGGATATTCATTCCACACTGGGCTCGAGTGTCTTACAGGTATTTTTGATCAGGACGTACCCTCAGCATGACGGAGTGGGTATTCACATTCCCACACTGTTATGCTAAATGCAACGTCGAAGTTCACTTTGGAAGGGAACGTTGGGGTTACACATGTAACCCTATTCCTTGAGAAGGGAACAAGATGTTGCATAGCATTGTCATACCAGGGTAGGCCTGTGAATTGCGTCTTCACTTCAGATAATAGAGGCTGGAAGTGCGGTTTACAGGTGCCATATATACATCATGCAACACGCCTAATTGCCACGTCACCTGATCATGGCAGACCTATAAGTAGAGGCATGATTTTACACAAGCTTCAGATACCAGTCACGCATGCAAGACACTCCCATACTGTTATGCTAAATGCAATGTCTTACGCAAATACATGCATAACCCAAACATTTTGCCTAGTTGTCTATGTGTCTTTGTTTTGTTGTTTGTTAATTTAATAAACGTAATATAATCTACGATTGCTTCCGAAACACATACATGATACGTGACATCAGTTACTTACGCAGTAAAAAGTGTCATTTGCTGAGTGCGCATTCTTGCGCTCTCTCTCTCTCTCACTCACACACACACACACACACACACACGTTAGCCTAACATGGAGATCTAAACAAACCATCGTCACATGCTGTGGCTGCCAAAATAGTATTTTTGGTGTTTGAATGTAAACAAATATTTTTTTCCATAATGTTACAAGATAGTAAGAACTGAACTGTCACTTCATTTATTAAGTTCTTCCACCAAAACAAAGTGGGCTGGTCTTGCTGTTGCTGTATTATATTTCACATTATTTCATTCAGACTAAAATGATGGTGCTGTTCAAAAAACACAAAAAACATTCTGCCTCCCTTTCTTTATACATAAAATAAGACAAGTTAGTTTCTGCGCTTAACAGTTTGTGTTGTGGTGCTCTGCGCCAACGCTGATCACCTGAATGGTGGGTTGCACTACCTAATATGCAGGTATAAAATGCATTCTCGGTCAGTGCCACCTACTGTGCAATAGGTGAATTAGCTGAAGGTGATCAGTCGTTTCGTTTTATGTGTGAAAGCACCGTTTGTTTCGCTGTACCGCATTGTGCTCAGTGTGTAAGGACCTTAATGCTAAGACTTAATTCAAACAGAGAATATTCATAAATTATATTAGTCATGTGAGGAGTTCTGGTCAGAGGTGTTAGATGGACTGTTAATCGCCCACGCAAGTTTTGTTTAATGGACGCTTAAAGGTAACAAAGCTGTCAGTGTATGACGATCAGAAAAATTTGGATTTATAATACAACTTGCCTCGGATGTGTCGCTGTGTGTAGGACAACCAGACCCATAAAATATAAAACTTTTCGAACTAGGCTAGTTTGGAGTCGCTAGTCAAGAGGGGACACAGCTAAGCTATCATTGTATGGGTTTAGCTGCTACAGAGTCATGTAGAGTTCATTATCTTTCCTTCTGCACTGCTCAGATCATGTTCACGTAAACTGGAACTCGTATAGACATTTAATCACCTTGTTTTCCTGCTCAGCATCAGAGGATGTTTCAGTTTCAGTTTCAACACCTTTACTGCTTTAAAAATAAAAACCTGCTGTATGTCAATTTTTCCTCACACTGACTGTGAGCTAGTGTTTGGCAGAATTGAGAGAGTGTCAGCCAATAAGACGCTAGTATTTTAACATATTTTCCTGTAAACACTGTGTAATTGGTCTCACCTCCGTTCATCGACAATATAAAATTACATCAATATAAAACTTCTTTTACTGACATTCTGTTACGTCATGAAAATCCGCTGGAGAAGTGGAGAATAATTCAGGGATAAAGAAAAAATCTTTGGTGCTGCAGCCCCCAATGACCAGGCTACGTTACGCCCCTGGTTCTGGTCTCTGATTGGTCAAATACAGGAGATGTTCCACCAGAGGGAGCTGCTGTTCCAGTTTTTTCCCCAGATTAATGATTTCTGTAAGGGGATATTAGAGTAAATATTGTGAGCAGTGCTGGATGGTGGAGTTTGCAGTGTTGGCTCAGCGAGTGTTAGACACTTCTGAGCAGCAGGAGAAGGCGACGTGTCTCCGGCACTGCGTGGTGCTCACACTGGGATGCGTTTTAATGAACACACTCTGTCTATTTACCTGTCAGAGGAACCGAAGCCAAGAAGCCATTTGATCTTCCTGTATGTGTGGCTTTGATCTTAGCCTACTTTATTATTTCCTTTTCATATCTCACAACTTTTTGCTGTACAGTCTTGTCCTTCTTTAAGTGGAATCTTCCAGAAAGTGAAGCCTTGTGAAATGGTCTGGATAAACTGATAAATATGCTTACATATTAAATACCAAATTTAAGATTTCTTGATTCCTTTCCGCAGGAAGATGGTTAGGTGGATAGCATGGCTAACATTAGCATTACCTCTATATGTTATGATAGAATTACATCTATATCACTTCTGTCAAACGTTTTTCAATTCAATTCAATTCAGTTTTATTTGTGTAGCATGTTTAACAGAGCAGCATTACAGAAATATATACATTCAGGATATAGATTTTAAATGTATGAATTTATCCCTAATGAGCAGCCAGAGGCGACAGTAGTGAGGAAAAACTCCCTGAGATGATATGAGGAAGAAACCTTGAGAGGAACCAGACTCAAAAGGGAACCCGTCCTCATCTGGGTGACACTGGATAGTGTGATTATAAATAAATACACCCCTTCTATAAATGTGCAAATACTACATGCTGAAATAGTGCAGTTGTGTAAGCAGGAAATTCATTACAGTTTCTACATGAAGTCTGTTTTGTTGAACTTCTCCACTGTTCACTGATGGAGACTCAAGTGCAGAACTGTTTGTGGTAATTGTAATGCTAAAACCATTAGAGCATAACTGTTCATGTGAACTGAGGTCCAAAGCCATCTTCATGGGTTTTAAGTGGTACCATCCTCAGTAATCTCAATGATCTTTAGTCTGCACCATGTGGGGACATCCTCAGCAGCAGCATGTGACTTCCAACTGATGAGAACTCCAACAAGAAGTAGGACATCAGGATGGATCAGGCAGGTCAGGAGAGCAGAAAGGGTCAGGATCACTTGTATCTCAGGAGTATCTCATGTGTAGCTCGAAAGAGAGAGAGAGATAGGGAGAGAAAGGGAGAGAAAGGGAGAGAAAGGGAGAGAGAGGGATAGATTATTATTCATGCTTACTGTCCCGTAATGGTTAAGGACAATGTACTTTGCATGAGTGAAAGCAGGGACTCCGGCAAGACTAGCTATGACACCACAACTAAAAGGGAGAACCAGAAGGTAACACAGACATGAGGGATCTCTGGGACATAAAGTGGCTAGTTAACCACAACACTCTATGCCTGTGATCCTCTAGATCTGCTCCATTACCTAAGAACAAAACTATTCACAGAAAGCTTGAGTAAACAAATATGTTTTCAGTCTGGTTTTAAACACTGAGACTGTGCCTGAATCCCAAACAATAATTGGAAGGCTGCTCCATAACTATGGGCCTTTGTAAGAGAAAGCTCTTCCCCTGTTGTAGCCTTCACTATTCCAGGTACCAACAAATAGCCTCCACCTTTTGATCTATGTAAGCATGACCGATCATAAAAGACCAAAAGTTCACTCAGATACTGTGGTGTGAAACCATTCAGTGTTTTATAGTTCAATAATAGTATTTTATAATCACTGCGAGATTTCACTCGGAGCCAATGCAGTGTGGATAAGATCGGGGTGATGTGGTCGTATCTTCTGGTTCTCGCAAGGACTCTAGCAGCTGCATTCTGGAGTTTGTTTATGCTCCTACTGGAACATCCAGACAGTAAGGCATTACAGTAATCTAATCTAGAGGTGACGAATGCATGAACCAGTATTTCTGCATCATGTAGTGACAATATGTTTCTTATCTTAGAAATATTTCTGAGATGAAAGAACGCTATTCTAGTAATATTATCTACATGAGCATCAAATGATAGACTGGAGTCAATAATCACTCCAAGGTCTTTAACTGCTGTACATGATGAAACGGAAAGTCCATCCAGAGTTACTGTGTAGTCAGGAAGATTACTTCTAGCTACACGTGATTCTAATACAAGTTCTTCTGTCTTGTCAGAATTAAGTAAGAGGAAGTTAATAAACATCCAGTGTCTAATGTCTTTTACACATTTCTCAACTTTATTAAGCTGCTGTCTGTCCTCTGGCTTTGCTGATACAGGCATGTTACGGAACATAGTGGAGTCGGATGCAGATGCAGATCAGAACTCTTTATTCAAAGCAGAACACAAACTCAAAGCAAACGGAGTATAGAGCAAATCCTTCTTGGCATAAACAATGGCGCTACAAACATAAACAGATTTCCCTCCTAATACTAACCGATAAACATGTAAATAATAACAAGCGCTGTGCTCTGAAAACCCGGCGTTTAAATAGCCAACATAATTAGACCTAACATACAAAACACCTGTGCTAGATTATGGTGGTTAAGCTAACCCTTAACCCGGAAGTGCGCGCCCAACCCAAAGTCCTTTCAAATGAAGCCAGAGGCCGCTGTGGCGTGACAATGCAGCTGTGTATCATCAGCATAACAGTGGAGGCTAATTCCATGTTTATGAATAATTTGACCGAGAGGTAGTATATATAAAGTAAAAAGCAGTAGGCCTAAAACAGAACTCTGTGGAACACCAAATTTAACCTCGGTATGCGTGGAGAAGTCTCCATTTACATCTACGAACTGATAAATATCGGTCAGATCAGACCTGAGCCAGGAGAGGACTGTTCCCTTAATGTCAACAACATTTTCTAATCTATCAAGGAGAATAGTGTGATCTATAGTATCAAAAGCTGCACTAAGGTCGAGTAACACAAGCAGCGAGACACAACCCTGATCAGAGGTCAGTAGAAGGTCATTTACTACTTTAACTAACGCTGTCTCTGTGCTGTGATGAGGTCTAAATCCTGACTGATACATTTCATGAATGTTGTTCCTATCCAAGTACGAGCAGAACTGCTTTGTTCAACCTTTTCTAA
>CM022773.1:419158-421658 GCA_012411365.1 Ameiurus melas | reverse complement strand
GTAGAACCACCATAGGATGAGAGTGGGGTCCTGGGTAGGCACAGCTTATATTGCCAAATTGGATTAGACACATAACAGTAATATAATAAGAACTGACTATCAGTGATATAACTTAAAACACAGTCTGTGTTTGTGTTTCATGTGACAGATGAGGGAGTGTCTGTTCCTACCGCGTTAATTGATATCTAAATAAAATCACAGCTCTGTCCTGCACCACACACTGAAGTATCAATAGAACCTGCTTGAGCTCAATCAAACACATCCTTATATACCTTACTTTTAAAAGAGGAAAAATATGAATTCCCCATTAAAGCTCCTAAGATCTGACCAAACACACACACACAAAGAATACCTCTCCCTTTTTAATAATTACTGGGATAGTAGAAAAATTTGCATTAAGAATTCATTTTGTTAAAGTGATTAAAGCTCCCCAAATTGCATATGGGGTTTATTACAAACCTAATCTGCCTGTTTATTTATTTATTTCAGTTGATATGTTCTCTCCTTAGTGAGACATTATTATTTTTTTAAATAACAGATATTCCAAAAACAATCTATGCTCCTCTCAGCTCAAATGGCATTAATATACCAAATATGAAATATGCTGTAATTGTGAATTTTAGGAGTACAATTTTGGTGTCATGATTCCCTCGTGAAGCAGCACGCATGCGCCTGCTTCTTCCGTGTTGACGTCATGTCTTTGTCCCGTCGTGTCATGTTTCAGACGGTCACATGTGTTTTGGAATTGCCCGCAGCTGTTAGCGGTTGCGAGACTAATGATTGGTATGTGTATATATACCGTGAGCCGTGCTTCACACGGCGCGGTTCAATGCATGTATGTATGTATGAATGAATGTATCTCTATAGAACTAGAGTGCGACTATAGTATGTCTTCGTTTCCTGTCATGTTTCTGCCATAGCCTTAGCCTTAGCCTTAGCCTTAGCATTAGCGTTAGCCATAGCCAAGTTAGCACAGTCATAGTTAGTTAGCTTAGCTTAGTTTTTTGGTTATTCATGTTCGTATGTTTGTTTTGTTTGCTCTCCTCGTCTTCACTGTAAATAAAAGTTACCATTCGAACTCCGAATGCATCCGTCTGATCTCCTTCACATCACGGCCCGTGACATTTTGGGCAATATTCTCCAATTTGGTGGGTTGAAATTATGTAAATTACAGAAGATTTAATCATTTACCAGACAAGAAGTAATCTTTATAATCTAAATATTATTTACCATAGGCAATGTGTCAAGCATAGTCAGTTTCATGTTGGAATAAATTTTTTGTATCATTCCACAGAGCACAGTTAGAATAGATAGATAGAATTAATAAATCCTTCACTCCCAATATCCATCCTAGCCCAACCCCATGAACCACCTATCCCCACAGTCTGTGATTCCCACAGTACACAATTCCCACAGTCTTTCCATCCCAATGTCTGCTATTCCCAGTCCTCTATTCCCACAATCCACAATAGATACAGTCCACCACTCCTGCAGTTCTCTATTCCCACGGTCCTCATCACCTACAGTCCACAAATCCCACAGCCCTCTAATCCCACAGTCCTCATCTCCCACAGTCCACCATTCCCACAGTCCACCATTCCCACAGTCATCCATTCCCATTGTCCTCTTCTCCTAAAGTCCACCAATCCCACAGCCCTCTAATCTCACAGTCCTCCATTCCTATTTCTTCTATTCCCACAGTCCACTATTCCCACAGTCCAATTTTGCCACAGTCCTCTATTCCCACAGTTCACCATTCTGACAGTCTACCACTCCCACAGCCCTCTATTCCAACAGTTCAATATTCCCACAGTACACCACTCACACAGTCCTTTATTCCCACAATTCACCATTCCCATAGTCCTCTATTTCAACAGTCCACCATTCCCACAGTTCACCAGTCCTACAGTCTTGTATTGCTACATTCCACCATCAGTCCTCTTCCTCTATTCCTTCAGTCCACCATCCCCATAGTCCCTTACTGCCACGGTCCTCTATTCCCACAGTAAACCATTGCTACAGTCCTCTATTCCTGCAGTCATCTGTTCCTAAAGTTTGCCATTCCCACATCCCTTTATTCCAGCAATCCTCTATTCCAGCAGTCCTCTATTCCTTCAGTGCTCTATTCCCACAGTCCTCTAAAGTTCACTATTCCGACAGTCTACCACTCCCACAGTCCACTATTCCCACAGTCCTCTATTCCCACAGTTCACCATTCCCATATTCCTCTATTTCAACAGTCCACCATTCCTTTAGTACTGTATTGCTACTGTCCACCATTCCCACAGTTCCCCATTCCTACTGTCCTCTATTCCCACAGTCCTCTATTCCCACAGTCTTTTACTCCTAAAGTCCACCACT
Organism: Ameiurus melas; assembly: GCA_012411365.1. Lineage (NCBI taxonomy): Eukaryota > Metazoa > Chordata > Actinopteri > Siluriformes > Ictaluridae > Ameiurus > Ameiurus melas. The sequence continues at coordinate 419,297 of CM022773.1, read as the reverse complement.
CCCCCAGACCTCTATCCTCACCATCTATTCCCACAGTCCACCATTCCCAAAGTCCTCTATTCCTACAGTCTGCCATTCCCACAGTTCTTTATTCCCACAGCCCTCTATTACTACAATCCACCATTCCTACAGTTTGCTA
>CM022773.1:394158-401658 GCA_012411365.1 Ameiurus melas | reverse complement strand
TTATTCCCCATCCTCTTCACATGCTAGCCTTCATTCAATCATTTTTACTCAGGGTTTTGATTTGATGTTCTGTGCTTCTGGAACAACAGCAGACACACCAAACGTACCCAAGCAGCTCCACTTACACCCCCTGGTGTTATTATTTTGTCCTGTGCGTTCCAGTGTGGCCATTTTCCTTTTATTTTTCTCTAACCTATGGGCAATGGCTCTCCGCTGACTCAGTGTTGAGCTGCACAGTGATTTGAGAGAAAAGTTCACACGACTGACCAGAGCAGAGCGTGTGTTCTCTCTCTCTCTCTCTCTCTCGCTCACACACACACACACACACACAGTACACAAGGGGAAACCTGCCAGTGGTATCTCCTTCATAAATAATTCTATAATATAAAGACACACAGAGAGGATGTTAGGTTTATGATCACTGTGTTTACGAGGAGATTTCACCAGTGATGTCAGTTGGTATTATATGGAGATTAAATATGATCTCATGGACCTTAGACATCACAAACCTTTAAATTTTATTACAAAATTAATTTAAATCAAATTGAATAAAAATCTTTAATTTGCATTGAAGTAAAATTAAATAAAAAAAGCTCCCTGTGGACATTTCCATCTGTTTTATTGCTGATATGGTGAACTTATATAATTGTGTAGGGTGTATGGAAGGAGTCTCCAGTGTCAGCGCTGTGTCAGAGTCAGAGGTGAAGCTGTAACTTTAATGTTCTCTTTCATCTTCAGCACAGAGGAGTTTACACTTTTTTACAGTTTCTCACTAACACCACTATGTGTTTTGTACATAATATAGTATAGTATATATAATATATGGATATAGATACAGTATAGTATATATAATATATGGATATAGATACAGTATAGTATATATAATATATGGATATAGATACAGTATAGTATATACAATATATGGATATAGATACAGTACAGTATAGATATGGATATAGATACAGTATAGTATATACAATGTATGGATATAGATACAGTACAGTATAGATATGGATATAGATACAGTACAGTATATACAATATATGGATATAGATACAGTACAGTATAGATATGGATATAGATACAGTACAGTAGATATAATATATGGATATAGATACAGTATAGTATATATAATATATGGATATAGATACAGTATAGTATATATAATATATTGATATAGATACAGTACAGTATATATAGTATATGGATATAGATACAGTACAGTATATACAATATATGGATATAGATACAGTACAGTATAGATATGGATATAGATACAGTATAGTATATATAATATATGGATATAGATACAGTATAGTATATACAATATATGGATATAGATACAGTACAGTATAGATATGGATATAGATACAGTATAGTATATATAATATATGGATATAGATACAGTATAGTATGTATAATATATGGATATAGATACAGTTTAGTATGTATAATATATGGATATAGATACAGTACAGTACATATAGTATATGGATATAGATACAGTATAGTATATAGAGTATATGCATATAGATACAGTATAGTATATACAATATATGGATAAAGATACAGTATAGTATATATAATATATGGATATAGATACAGTATAGTATATACAATATATGGATATAGATACAGTATAGTATGTATAATATATGGATATAGATACAGTGTAGTATAGATATGGATAATATATGGATATAGATACAGTATAGTATATATAGTATATGCATGTAGATACAGTATAGTATATACAAGATATGGATATAGATACAGTATAGTATGTATAATATATGGATATAGATACAGTATAGTATGTATAATATATGGATATAGATACTGTAAAGTGTATATAATATATGGATATAGATACAGTATAGTATATACAATATATGGATATAGATACAGTACAGTATAGATATGGATATAGATACAGTATAGTATATACAGTATATGCATATAGATACAGTATAGTATATACAATATATGGATATAGATACAGTACAGTATAGATATGGATATAGATACAGTATAGTATGTATAATATATGGATATAGGTACAGTATAGTATATATAGTATATGGATATAGATACAGAATAGTATATATAGTATATGGATATAGATACAGTATAGTATATATAGATACAATATAGTATAGATATGGATATAGATACAGTATAGTATGTATAATATATGGATATAGATACAGTATAGTATGTTTAATATATGGATATAGATACAGTATAGTATATATAATATATGGATATAGATACAGTATAGGGTGTACAATATATGGATATAGATACAGTATAGTATATATAGTATATGGATATAGATACAGTATAGTATATATAGTATATGCATATAGATACAGTATAGTATATACAATATATGGATATAGATACAGTACAGTATATATAGTATATGGATATAGATACAGTATAGTATGTATAATATATGGATATAGATACAGTTTAGTATATATAATATATGGATATAGATACAATATAGTATGTATAATATATGGATATAGATACAGTATAGTACATATAGTATATGGATATAGATACAGTATAGTATATAGAGTATATGCATATAGATACAGTATAGTATATACAATATATGGATAATGATACAGTACAGTATATATAGTACATGGTTATAGATACAGTACAGTATAGATATGGATATAGATACAGTATAGTATGTATAATATATGGATATAGATACAGTATAGTATATACAATATATGGATATAGATACAGTACAGTATAGATATGGATATAGATACAGTACAGTATATACAATATATGGATATAGATACAGTACAGTATAGATATGGATATAGATACAGTACAGTAGATATAATATATGGATATAGATACAGTATAGTATATATAATATATGGATATAGATACAGTACAGTATATATAGTACATGGATATAGATACAGTACAGTATATACAATATATGGATATAGATACAGTACAGTATATATATGGATATAGATACAGTATAGTATATATAATATATGGATATAGATACAGTATAGTATGTGTAATATATGGATATAGATACAGTATAGTATGTATAATATATGGATATAGATACAGTTTAGTATATATAATATATGGATATAGATACAGTATAGTATATATAATATATGGATATAGATACAGTATAGTATGTATAATATATGGATATAGATACAGTTTAGTACATATAGTATATGGATATAGATACAGTATAGTATATAGAGTATATGCATATAGATACAGTATAGTATATACAATATATGGATAAAGATACAGTATAGTATATATAATATATGGATATAGATACAGTATAGTATATACAATATATGGATATAGATACAGTATAGTATGTATAATATATGGATATAGATACAGTATAGTATAGATATGGATATAATATGGATATAGATACAGTATAGTATATATAATATATGGATATAGATACAGAATAGTATATATAGTATATGGATATAGATACAGTATAGTATATATAGTATATGCATGTAGATACAGTATAGTATATACAAGATATGGTTATAGATACAGTATAGTATGTATAATATATGGATATAGATACAGTATAGTATGTATAATATATGGATATAGATACAGTAAAGTATATATAATATATGGATATAGATACAGTATAGTATATATAGATACAATATAGTATAGATATGGATATAGATACAGTATAGTACATATAGTATATGGATATAGATACAGTATAGTATGTATAATATATGGATATAGATACAGTATAGTATGTTTAATATATGGATATATATACAGTATAGTGTGTACAATATATGGATATAGATACAGTATAGTATATATAATATATGGATATAGATACAGTATAGTATATATAATATATGGATATAGATACAGTATAGTATGTATAATATATGGATATAGATACAGTATAGTATATATAATATATGGATATAGATACAGTATAGTATGTATAATATATGGATATAGATACAGTATAGTGTGTACAATATATGGATATAGATACAGTATAGTATATATAATATATGGATATAGATACAGTATAGTATATATAGTATATGGATATAGATACAGTATAGTATATATAGTATATGCATATAGATACAGTATAGTATATACAATATATGCATATAGATACAGTATAGTATGTATAATATATGGATATAGATACAGTTTAGTATATATAATATATGGATATAGATACAATATAGTATGTATAATATATGGATATAGATACAGTATAGTACATATAGTATATGGATATAGATACAGTATAGTATATAGAGTATATGCATATAGATACAGTATAGTATGTATAATATATGGATATAGATACAGTTAAGTATATATAATATATGGATATAGATACAATATAGTATGTATAATATATGGATATAGATACAGTATAGTATGTATAATATATGGATATAGATACAGTATAGTATGTATAATATATGGATATAGATACAGTATAGTATATATAATATATTGATATAGATACAGTATAGTATATATATATAATATATGGATATAGATACAGTATAGTATGTATAATATATGGATATAGATACAGTATAGTATGTATAATATATGGATATAGATACAGTATAGTATATATAATATATGGATATATATACAGTATAGTATATACAATATATGGATATAGATACAGTATAGTATATATAATATATGGATATAGATACAGTATAGTAAATACAATATATGGATATAGATACAGTATAGTATGTATAATATATGGATATAGATACAGAATAGTATATACAATATATGGATATAGATACAGTACAGTATAGATATGGATATAGATACAGTATAGTATGTATAATATATGGATATAGATACAGAATAGTATATATAGTATATGGATATAGATACAGTACAGTATAGATATGGATATAGATACAGTATAGTATGTATAATATATGGATATAGATACAGTATAGTATGTATAATATATGGATATAGATACAGAATAGTATATACAATATATGGATATAGATACAGTACAGTATAGATATGGATATAGATACAGTATAGTATGTATAATATATGGATATAGATACAGAATAGTATATATAGTATATGGATATAGATACAGTATAGTATATATAGTATATGCATATAGATACAGTATAGTATATACAATATATGGATATAGATACAGTACAGTATAGATATGGATATAGATACAGTATAGTATGTATAATATATGGATATAGATACAGTATAGTATGTATAATATATGGATATAGATACAGAATAGTATATACAATATATGGATATAGATACAGTACAGTATAGATATGGATATAGATACAGTATAGTATGTATAATATATGGATATAGATACAGAATAGTATATACAATATATGGATATAGATACAGTACAGTATAGATATGGATATAGATACAGTATAGTATGTATAATATATGGATATAGATACAGAATAGTATATACAATATATGGATATAGATACAGTACAGTATAGATATGGATATAGATACAGTATAGTATGTATAATATATGGATATAGATACAGAATAGTATATATAGTATATGGATATAGATACAGTATAGTATATATAGTATATGCATATAGATACAGTATAGTATATACAATATATGGATATAGATACAGTACAGTATAGATATGGATATAGATACAGTATAGTATGTATAATATATGGATATAGATACAGAATAGTATATATAGTATATGGATATAGATACAGTATAGTATATATAGTATATGCATATAGATACAGTATAGTATGTATAATATATGGATATAGATACAGTATAGTATGTATAATATATGGAAATAGATACAGTATAGTATATATAATATATTTATATAGATACAGTATAGTATGTATAATATATGGATATACAGTATAGTATATATAGTATATGGATATAGATACAGTATAGTATGTATAATTTATGGATATAGATACGGTATAGCATATACAATATATGGATATAGATACAATACAGTATAGATATGGACATAGGTACAGTATAGTATGTATAATATATGGATATAGATACAGTATAGTATATACAATATATGGATATACAGTGGTGTGAAAAAGTGTTTGCCCCCTTCCTCATTTCCTGTTCCTTTGCATGTTTGTCACACTTAAGTGTTTCGGAACATCAAACCAATTTAAACAATAGTCAAGGACAACACAAGTAAACACAAAATGCCATTTGTAAATGAAGGTGTTTATTATTAAAGGTGAAAAAAAAATCCAAACCATCATGGCCCTGTGTGAAAAAGTGATTGCCCCCCTTGTTAAAACATACTATAACTGTGGTTGTCCACACCTGAGTTCAATTTCTCTAGCCACACCCAGGCCTGATTATTGCCACACCTGTTCACAATCAAGGCATCACTTAAATAGGAGCTGCTTGACACAATAAGGTCCACCAGAAGAAACTTAAAAGCTACACATCATGCCGAGACCCAAAGAAATTCAGGAACAATTGAGAAAGAAAGTAATTGAGATCTATCAGTCTGGAAAGGGTTATAAAGCCATTTCCAAAGCTTTGGGAATCCAGCGAACCACAGTGAGAGCCATTATCCACAAATGGCGAAGACATGGAACAGTGGTGAACCTTCCCAGGAGTGGCGGGCCGCCCAAAATTACCCCAAGAGCGCAGCGACGACTCATCCAAGAGGTCACAAAAGACCCCACAACAACGTCCAAAGAACTGCAGGCCTCACTTGCCTCAAGTTAAGGTCAGCGTTCATGCCTCCACCATCAGGAAAAGACTGGGCAAAAATGGCCTGCATGGCAGAGTTCCAAGGAGAAAACCACTGCTAAGCAAAAGAACATCAAAGCCTGTCTCACTTTCTCCACAACACATCTTGATGATCCCCAAGACTTTTGGGACAACATTCTGTGGACCAATGAGACAAAAGTGGAACTAGGTTGTAGGGTGTGTTCCTGCTTCAGGAAGGAAGAATACTGCAGTTCATAAAGGAACATTATAATTTCCAACAGTAAAAATATGGTGGTGGTAGTGTGATGGTCTGGGGCTGTAGCGCCTTGCTGCTTCAGGACCTGGAAGACTTGCCGTGATAAAAGGAATTATGAATTCTGCTGTCTACCAAGAGATCCTGAAGGAGAATGTCCCACCATCTGTTCGTGTACTCAAGCTGAAACGAACTTGGGTTCTGCAGCAGGACAATGATCCTAAACACACAAGCAAGTCCACCACCGAATGGCTGAAGAAAAACAAAATGAAGACTTTGGAGTGGCCTAGCCAAAGTCCTGACCTGAATCCTATTGAGATGTTGTGGTATGATCTTAAAAAGGCCGTTCATGCTCGAAAACCCTCTAATGTAACTGAATTAGGACAATTCTGCAAAGATGAGTGGGCCAAAATTCCTCCAGGACGCTGTAAAAGCCTCATTGCAC
>CM022773.1:361658-389158 GCA_012411365.1 Ameiurus melas | reverse complement strand
TCATTCATCTTCTATATATTTCGCTGTATCTCAAATCAAACCTCCTGGCCCAGCACTAGATATAGGGAGAAATTCACAGGTACTTCTGAAAAATGTATAATGTTAAAAACACCATAAACATAATTAAAACAGACTCTATTCAGAATGAAAGCATGTGCCCTTCATAAAGGGCACTAGATTAACACGCGACACCCCTCGTGCCCTGGATTAATTAAACTATATGAAAGATGACAGGAAATAGATTGATTTTTGTGAAAACTAGAACACTTACAATTTTGTGTAATACTACTGACATCATGAAAACTGGGAATATTGGAGCTGGGAATAGAGGATACTGCTAATAGAAGACACTGGGAATAGAAGACACTGAGAATAGAATACACTTGGAATAGAAGACACTGGGAATAGAGGACACTGGGAATAGAATACACTGGGAATAGAAGACACTGGGAATAGAGGATACTGGGAATAGAATACACTGGGAATAGAATACACTTGGAATAGAAGACACTGGGAATAGAAGACACTGGGAATAGAATACACTGGGAATAGAATACACTTGGAATAGAATACACTGGGAATAGAGGACACTGGGAATAGAATACACTTGGAATAGATACATTGGGAATAGAGGATACTGGGAATAGAATACACTTGGAATAGAAGACACTGGGAATAGAAGACACTGGGAATAGAAGACACTGGGAATAGAATACACTTGGAATAGAATACACTGGGAATAGAAGACACTGGGAATAGAATACACTTGGAATAGAAGACATTGGGAATAGAGGATACTGGGAATAGAATACACTGGGAATAGAAGACACTGGGAATAGAATACACTGGGAATAGAATATACTTGGAATAGAATACACTGGGAATAGAAGACACTGGGAATAAAATACACTTGGAATAGAGGACACTGGGAATAGAAGACACTGGGAATAGAGGATACTGGGAATAGAATACACTTGGAATAGAATACACTTGGAATAGAATACACTGGGAATAGAATACACTTGGAATAGAAGACACTGGGAATAGAATACACTTGGAATAGAGGACACTGGGAATAGAATCCACTTGGAATAGAAGACACTGGGAATAGAGGATACTGGGAATAGAATACACTGGGAATAGAATACACTTGGAATAGAAGACACTGGGAATAGAATACACTTGGAATAGAGGACACTGGGAATAGAATCCACTTGGAATAGAAGACACTGGGGAAAGAAGATACTGGGAATAGAAGACACTGGGAATAGAGGATACTGGGAATAGAATACACTTGGAATAGAATACACTGGGAATAGAGGATACTGGGAATAGAATACACTTGGAATAGAATACACTTGGAATAGAATACACTGGGAATAGAAGACACTGGGAATAGAATACACTGGGAATAGAAGACACTGGGAATAGAAGACACTGGGAATAGATCCACTTGGGATAGAATACACTTGGAATAGAAGACACTGGGAATAGAATACACTTGGAATAGAGGACACTGGGAATAGAATCCACTTGGAATAGAAGACACTGGGGAAAGAAGATACTGGGAATAGAAGACACTGGGAATAGAGGATACTGGGAATAGAATACACTTGGAATAGAATACACTGGGGAAAGAAGATACTGGGAATAGAAGACACTGGGAATAGAGGATACTGGGAATAGAATACACTTGGAATAGAAGACACTGGGAATAGAGGATACTGGGAATAGAATACACTGGGAATAGAATACACTTGGAATAGAAGACACTGGGAATAGAATACACTTGGAATAGAGGACACTGGGAATAGAATCCACTTGGAATAGAAGACACTGGGGAAAGAAGATACTGGGAATAGAAGACACTGGGAATAGAGGATACTGGGAATAGAATACACTTGGAATAGAATACACTGGGAATAGAGGATACTGGGAATAGAATACACTTGGAATAGAATACACTTGGAATAGAATACACTGGGAATAGAAGACACTGGGAATAGAATACACTTGGAATAGAGGACACTGGGAATAGAGGATACTGGGAATAGAATCCACTTGGAATAGAATACACTTGGAATAGAAGACACTGGGAATAGAATACACTTGGAATAGAGGACACTGGGAATAGAATCCACTTGGAATAGAAGACACTGGGGAAAGAAGATACTGGGAATAGAAGACACTGGGAATAGAGGATACTGGGAATAGAATACACTTGGAATAGAATACACTGGGGAAAGAAGATACTGGGAATAGAAGATACTGGGAATAGAGGATCCTGGGAACATGGAATTCTGGGAAACAGGGCTCTGAAAACATGGGATCCTTGAAACATATATCCCAGAGAAAAGTTTTGGTGATAAAATTTGCCTTTATACAAAAAACTTAAGCTGAGCCAGTCACCTGACATGTGTGTGTGTGTGTGTGTGTGTGCGCGTTCTCTCTTTCTCCTCCAGTCCACGTCTCTGTCTGTCTTTCAATTAAACTTCAGTCCCGAGTGAATAATGAGTGTGTGGGTTTCCGGTGTGGAACTGAAGCGTACATTGTGATAAAGCAGCGAGACGTTTAAAACCGGCAGCGGGCGACTCGCTCCTTATCAGCCAGCCTTCTCTCCACAAAGGGAACCACTATCTCACTGCACTAATTAGGGAGCTGTTAACATGTGCACTTCTCTTTCTCTCTCTCTCTCTCTCTGTCTCTCTCTCACTCTATCTCTCGTTGACAGCTGCTTGGGAATTTATTTCAATTATGTCTCGTCCTCGTGTTAACTCTCTCTGAAACTCGCGCTGCGTTCCAATAACGTGCTCTAATAATGTTGTTAATGCGCCCTCCTCGATTTACCGTCTATATTTCCCCTATGCTGAGTCCCCTTGGTCATTATAAGGGCAGTTATATTATTGTGTTAGCATGTTAGATGAGGACTGAGTCCACATTGAGACATTATAGACTTCAGGAGCACTTACCCAGAATGCATGGCAGTTCACAAACTAGTTTTTAGCAAGTTAGCAACACAATATCAATGGATGTTAAATCAACTAACATCAAACAAACAGTACCAGTGCTGGTTTTAAATGATACAAAATATAAATAAGTTATTTTATCATGCTAGTTAGTTAGCGGCAGTGTTAGCATGTTGATAAGACTGTCTGAAAGTAACAGTAATACTGTCAGTGGAGATCACCGTAGCTGGGTTGTTGTACGAGTGTGAGAACTGAAGTGTGTACATGTGAGAGGTGAAGTAGACGATGTGTGTTCAAAACTGTATGGCAACACAGGCAATGTGAGGGAATATTTCCTCACTTCTTTACAGGAAGTTCACTGTGTCTCTTCCTCTCATTGCTTGTTTCTTCACTAATGAAGTTCTATATGCCCTGTGAGAGGAGTGTGCACTCTGCTTCTTCCTTTCCACTTAATGGGCAGTGCGTTCTCTCCATTTAGAAAACAATAAAACCGCCATCTTAAGCACACACACACTCTCTAATTACCACCATATCTGACTTTATGGGGTGGGACGAGCTCACCATTTAGTGCCAAATAAAACTCCTGAAATAGAACCACAACGGCAGATTCATAACACACATCCAGTCGAGCTTAAAGCACAATAATAACGCCTTCGTCTCTTTTCTATTTTATATACAGATGAAAGGAAACTGAACATCTGGAGGAGAAACACACACAAATAAAACCATGAGTTATGTAGCAAGATATGAGAAGTGGATTAGCCTCACCTGTAATTCAGGGAAATTAAATTGCCAAGAGTGAATAATGATCTGATAATCATGGGGCGTGGCCAGACAAATGTTCCCCAAGTGATAGCTGGCCCTGGGTAAACCAGGGCAGAGCTTAGATTAAATTTAATCATCAGTAGCGTTTCTGTAAATGTCTGCAGCTCAGTGTAGTGCTTAGCATAAAATATCAGCTTTAAGGAAACAATAAAATAGTTAGCTCAGTTAGTCAGTTATTTTAAGTAGCACTGAACTAATGCAAATAACAGCCTGGTATTAGCAAGTTTGAGAACTCTGGCCAAAGAACTCTGAGAATAGAGAATTCTTATAATAGAGGACTAGGAATAATTTAGGAATAGAGGGACTATGGGAATAGAGAACTTTGGGAATAAAGGACTCTGGGAATAGATGACACTGGGAATAATGGGCATTGGGAATAGAGGAGTCTGGGAAAAGAGGACACCTGGAATAGAGAAGACTGAGAATAGAGGACACTGGGAAAATGAGCACTGGGAATAGAGGATTTTTGTGAATAGAGTATACAGGGAATAGAGGACACTGGGAATAGAGGACACTGGGAATAGAAGACACTGGGAATAGAAGACACTTTGAAAAGAAGACACTGGGAATAGAGGGTACTGGGCATCCCAGGACACTTATGGTAAAGAGTAGGGGTATAACCCCGGGGTCCTGACCAAATTCCCCCACTGACCCTTCTCTATCACCTCCTAATAATTTCCATCTCTGAACTGACTACATCACTGTCTCCTCTCCACTAATAGCTGGTGTGTGGTGGGAGTTCTGGAGCAATGTGTCTGCCATCACATCATCCAGGTGGAGGATACACCACCACTAGTGGTGATTGAGGGGATCCCCCCCAAACCACCCCCCCCCCCCACACACACACACACTATGAAAAGCACTTTGAGTGTCTAGAAAAGTGTTATATAAATATAAATATAACTGTAACTGTCATTAGGGTTAAACCATAACCACTAACCCTAACCCTGACTGCGTTATACCTCGTCACCGCCACACTGTACTTTACAATGTGGTTGTACATTTTAAACTTGAAATGAAAGATATTTGGAAAACAGTTAGTTGTAACTGTTACTATTTATATTTTAGTCATTGTGAGGTGTGCACTAGGGTACGCTCAACCCTTTGATGATGCAGTAATGAATTAAAAGAACATGTTTGTTTGTTAAATGTATTCCTCATAAATGCCACAATTATGTCTGAAGTTGAAAAATGAAAAGTGATTGGGCTTTTTTCAGGTTTATCACTCCCACTAATCACATTAGCAATAATATTAAAGCTAGCAATAACAAGTTCAGATTTCATTATCATGGTATACTGATACATTGATCCATCATCAAACTGCTGGTCTGCTAAACCCCAGAGGCTCCTGGCTTGTTTTCTCTTATTGTTTATCTGGAGCTCTTTGTTCTCCATAAGTGCTTTATTAAGAGAGAGAGAGAGAGAGAGAGAGAGAGAGAGTGTGTGTGACCTGAGTACCTGGTTCATGCATTCTGCTTCTCCTGGTGAAGGTGGTGGTGGCATAGGAGATCTGTCCAGACTCTATCCAGCTCATTCTCCAGCTTACTGTTTAATCCCTCCTGCAGATCCTGGGTCTTACCATAAGGCATCTTTATGAGGTTATGATCCAGAGCCATCTCAAAGCAGCAGACAGTAGCCAGCACTGTGTGTATGTAAGGCTAACTGTATCTAATCCATACTCCATCTCACACTCACTCAGTCTCCACGTTCCCGAATCCAGTTTCCATTGCAAGGTTCTTATTAGTTGTAAAATGTCAATCACATGTCTGCTGGCTGACTGCCATTGCACCCCCACCCTTCATCCTGCAGGTGGTGAGACCCCAAGGTGGCTCCATGCCTCAGGTTACATGTCTATTTGGGTCACTAGATGCTCACCTGTGGACACCTATCCACAGGCTCACGAGGTGATTCTCCAGAATCCTGATCAGGTCAGGTACAATTAACCGTTAAAAAAAATAATAATAATAATTTCTCATGGGGATGTTTAGGATCGCTCTTTTTCTGACCTCTTCCCCTAGATTCACTAAGCATGGCCCAACTGAGAGCATTACACTGTGGAGTACATCAGTATTACAAGCACCTGGAGAAAGGTGTTCGAAATTTACAGAGTAAGTGATTATTTTGATCTTTGTGTTATTACCACAGTGTTAACAAGATTTATTCACTACACAGTTCACTTTATTTTTCAAAAGTGGTCAGAACACACATTTATTTCATGCTTGAAATGTACTAAAATTTCTTCCACTATTGATCCGCTGATTTTATCCATCTCTAGACATCTTCTGACCACATTGAAGAAGATGATGATGATCCTCTGTGAGATTATGTAATGAGAATAAAACATCACATTGTGAAACACAATCACACACACTTCATGTCCTCAGGCCTTTACACTCAGTAATGTATGAGCTGATGTGGGATTTGTGTTCTAGCAGTTCAGTAGGTGGTGTTACTACACAGAATGGATTTAAGTGTGTCATGAAGAGTTTTAGTATTCAGAATTAATTGCAGATTTTAAACTTTTTTTCATGTAAGATATTGACTTGAGCTTTGAGCTGTAAGTCTGTACGTTCAGTGCCTCTGTAGGATAATTACAGTAAATAACAATAGTTCACTCTGACTTTTATGCTTGGACAATAACAGTAATAATGTTTCATTTGTATAACATCTTTCTCACAAACACAGTCATTTTACAGTAAGAAAGAAAAAGAAAACTACAAAAATAGTAATAAATAAAACAAACAGACTGGTTAGCAGAGACCATTAAAAGCTACAGCAGCAGAGCTAGTCAAAGTCCCACTGCCATGACCCTCACAGTCCACGCAGAGCCAGAACACACACACACACACACACACACACACACACACAACACATACACACACACACACACACACACACACACACACACACACACAAATCATCTGGCACCAATCAGTCGCAATACAAGGTCAAGGACAAGTACAAATGGAACAGACATAGCAAAAGTCACTAAACTCGATCCACGGCCAGCAGGGAACAACCCAAACTCGGAAGACCCCACTGCCTAAATCCCGGCATGCTGGAGCCCCGCCACAACTGGCAACCAGCCAGCAAACCAGCAACACAACAAGGGCAGTATCCTCTGTCACTTCCTGAAATCAAGGCAATGGAGGTGTTTGTTAAAGAAGGCTACACATGGTTATATAAAAATAATGTAGACCTATGTATATTAAGTAAGTACCGTTATGCTTTTGCTTTAGTGCTTGAACGAGTACATGAGGCTACATTGGACAGTAAATTAGTCCTTCATACCATTTATAATCGTATCCACACACAGAGAAATATGGAAGACTGCACTGTCTCAAACAGTCACTAGGTATATTTCATAATGCCATATGGACTGTCAGTGGTCCTCTGTTTTCCATACTGCATATAAGTAAAGCGCTATGAAACATGGTACACGAAATGAACAAGAAATGTTGGGGATTATCATACATCCAGAGTTCTGGCCTTCGCTAAGTCTAACTGTAGGTTTATTGAAGGCTCAGATCAGGACTTTACCCCTCCTCACTACCTAACCCTAACCCTAACCCCTCTTCACTACCTAATCCTAACCCTAATCCTAACCCCTCTTCACTACCTAACCCTAATCCTAACCCTAACCCTAACCCCTCTTCACTACCTAATCCTAACCCTAACCCCTCCTCACTACCTAACCCTAACCCTAACCCTAACCCTTCTTCACTACCTAATCCTAACCCTAATCCTAACCCCTCCTCACTATTACCCCTAACCCTAAGCGTAACCCCTCCTCACTACCTAATCATAATCCTAATCCTAACCCCTCCTCACTATTTACCCCTAACCCTAACCCCTCCTCACTACCTAATCCTAACCCTAACCCTAACCCCTCCTCACTACCTAATCCTAACCCTAACCCTAACCCCTCCTCACTACCTAATCCTAACCCTAACCCCTCTTCACTACCTAATCCTAACCCTAATCCTAACCCCTCCTCACTATTTACCCCTAACCTAAACCCAACCCCTCTTCACTACCTAATCCTAACCCTAATCCTAACCCCTCTTCACTACCTAACCCTAATCCTAACCCTAACCCTAACCCCTCTTCACTACCTAATCCTAACCCTAACCCCTCCTCACTACCTAACCCTAACCCTAACCCTAACCCCTCTTCACTACCTAATCCTAACCCTAATCCTAACCCCTCCTCACTATTTACCCCTAACCCTAAGCGTAACCCCTCCTCACTACCTAATCATAATCCTAATCCTAACCCCTCCTCACTATTTACCCCTAACCCTAACCCCTCCTCACTACCCAATCCTACAACCTAACCCCCTCCTCACTACCTAATCTAACCTAACCCTAACCCCTCCTCACTACCTAATCCTAACCCTAACTCCTCTTCACTACCTAATCCTAACCCTAACCCTAACCCCTCCTCACTACCTAATCCTAACCCTAACCTTCACTACCTAATCCTAACCCTAACCCTAACCCCTCCTCACTACCTAACCCTAACCCCTCTTCACTACCTAATCCTAACCCTAATCCTAACCCCTCCTCACTATTTACCCCTAACCCTAACCGTAACCCCTCCTCACTACCTAATCATAATCCTAATCCTAACCCCTCCTCACTATTTACCCCTAACCCTAACCCTAACCCCTCCTCACAACCTAATCCTAACCCTAACCCTAACCCCTCCTCACTACCTAATCCTAACCCTAACCCTAACCCTCCTCACTATTTACTTCAACCCTAACCCCTCCTCAGTACCTAACCCTAACCCTAACCCCTCCTCACTACCTAACCCTAACCCCTCTTCACTACCTAATCCTAACCCTAATCCTAACCCCTCCTCACTATTTACCCCTAACCCTAACCGTAACCCCTCCTCACTACCTAATCATAATCCTAATCCTAACCCCTCCTCACTATTTACCCCTAACCCTAACCCTAACCCTAACCCCTCCTCACTACCTAATCCTAACCCTAAGCCTAACCCCTCCTCACTATTTACCCCTAACCCTAACCCTAACCCCTCCTCACTACCTAATCCTAACCCTAACTCCTCTTCACTACCTAACCCTAACCCTAATCCTAACCCCATCCTCACTATTTACCCATAATCCTAACACTAACCACTCCTCATTACCTAAACCTAACCCTAATCCTAACCCATCCTCACTACCTAACCCTAATCTTAACCCTAACCCCTCTTCACTACCTAATCCTAACCCTAATCCTAACCCCTCCTCATTACCTAACCCCAATCCTAACCCTAACCCCTCCTCACAACCTAATCCTAATCCTAACCCTAACTGATCCTCACTACCTAACCCTAATCCTAACACTAACCCCTCTTCACTACCCAATCCCAAACCTAATCCCTAACCCTCCTTATTTACCCCCTAACCCTAACCGTAACCCCTCCTCACTACCTAATCATAACCCTAATTCTAACCCCTCCTCACTACTTACCCCAACCCTAACCTCAACACCCTACTACCTAATCCTAACCTAACCCCTCCTCACTACCTAATCCTAACCCTAACCCTTCTCACTACCTAATCCCTAACCTAACCCTAACCCCTCCTCACTACCTAATCCTAACCCTAATCCTAACCCCTCCTCACTATTTACCCCTAATCCTAACCCTAACCCCTCCTCACAACCTAATCCTAATCCTAACCCTAACTGATCCTCACTACCTAACCCTAATCCTAACACTAACCCCTCTTCACTACCTAATTCTAAACCTAATCCTAACCCCTCCTCACTATTTACCCCTAACCCTAACCGTAACCCCTCCTCACTACCTAATCATAACCCTAATTCTAACCCTCCTCACAATTTACCCCTAACCTAACCCTAACCCTCCTCACTACCTAATCCTAACCCTAACCCCTCCTCACTACCTAATCCTAACCCTAACCCCTTCTCACTACCTAATCCTAACCCTAACCCTAACCCCTCCTCACTACCTAATCCTAACCTAACCCTAACCCCTCCTCACTATTACCCCCTAACCTAACCCTAACCCCAACCCTCCTCACTACCTAATCCTAACCCTAACCCTACCCCTCCTCACTACCTAATCCTAACCCTAATCCTAACCCCTCCTCACTATTTACCCCCTAACCCTAAACCCCTCCTCACTACCTAATCCTAACCCTAATCCTAACCCCTCCTCACTATTACCTCAACCTAACCCCCTCCTCACTCTACCTAATCCTAACCCTAACTCCTCTTCACTACCTAATCATAACCTAATCCTAACCCCTCCTCACTACCCAATCCTAACCCTAACTCTCCTTCACTACCTAATCATAACCCTAATCCTAACCCCTCCTCACTTTTTACCCCAACCCTAACCCCTCCTCACTACCTAATCCTAACCCCTAACCCTTCCTCACTACCTAATCCCTAACCCCTAACCTAACCCCTCCTCACTACCTAATCCTAACCTTAACCCTAACCCCTCCTCACTATTTACCCCTAACCCTAACCCTAACCCAAACCCCTCCTCACTACCTAATCCTAACCCTAACCCTTACCCCTCCTCACTACCTAATCCTAACCCTAATCCTAACCCCACCTCACTATTACCCCTAACCCTAACCCCTCCTCACTACCTAATCCTAACCCTAATCCTAACCCCTCCTCACTATTTACCCCAACCCTAACCCCTCCTCACTACCTAATCCTAACCCTACTCTCTTCACCTAATCACTAACCCTAATCCTAACCCCTCCTCACTACCTAATCCCACCAACCCTAACTCTTCTTCTACCACAATCACAACCCTAATCCTAACCCCTCCTCACTATTGCCTAACCCCTAACCCTAACCCCTCCTCACTACCTAATCCTAACCCTAACCCTAACCCCTCACTATTTACCCTAACCCTAACCCCTCCTCACTACCTAATCCTAACCCTAACCCTAACCCCTCCTCACTATACCCCTAACCCTAACCCTAACCCCTCCTCACTACCTAATCCTAACCCTAATCCTAACCCCTCCTCACTATTTACCCCCAACCCTAACCTAACCCCTCCTCACTACCAATAATCCTAACCTAACCCTAACCCTCCTCACTACCCTAATCCCTAACCTAACTCCTCCCACCTAATCCTAACCCTAATCCTAACCCCTCCTCACTACCTAATCCTAACCCTAACTCCTCTTCACTACCTATTCCTAACCCTAATCCTAACCCCTCCTCACTATTTACCCCTAACCCTAACCCTAACCCCTCCTCACTACCTAATCCTAACCCTAACCCTAACCCTCCTCACTACCTAATCCTAGCCCTAACCCTAACCCTCCTCACACCTAATCCTAACCCTAATCCTAACCCCTCACACTATTTACCCCTAACCCTAACCCTAACCCCTCCTCACTACCTAATCCTAACCCTAATCTAACCCTCACCACTGTACTTTCCCTAACCTAACCCCTACCTCATACTACCTAATCCTAACCCTAATCCTAACCCCTCCTCACTACTTACCCCAACCCTAACCCTAACCCCTCCTCACTACCTAATCCTAACCCTAACCCTAACCCCTCCTCACTACCTAATCCTAACCCTAACCCCTCTCTTCACTACCTAATCCTAACCTGTCTAACCCCTCCTCACTATTGCCTAACCTAAGCTAACCCTCCTCACTACCTAATCATAACCCTAATTCTAACCCTCTCACTATTTACCCTAACCCTAACCGTAACCCCTCCTCACTACCTAACCATAACCCTAATCCTAACCCCTCCTCACTATTTAACCTAACCCTAACCTAACCCTCCTCACTACCTAATCCTAACCCTAACCCCTCCTCACTACCTAATCTAACCCTAACCCCTTCTCACTACCTAATCTAACCCCTAACCCTAACCCCTCTCACTACCTAATCCTAACCCTAACCCTAACCGCTCCTCACTACCTAATCCTAGCCCTAACCCTAACCCCTCCTCACTACCTAATCCTAACCCTAATCCTAACCCCTCCACACTATTTAACCCTAACCCTAACCCTAACCCCTCCTCACTACCTAATCCTAACCCTAACCCTAACCCCTTCCTCACTATTTACCCCAACCCTAACCCTAACCCCTCCTCACTACCTAATCCTAACCCTAACCCTAACCCCTCTCACTACCTAATCCAAACCCTAACCCCTCTTCACTACCTAATCCTAACCCTAATCTAACCCCTCCTCACTATACACCCCTAACCTAACCGTAACCCCTCCTCACTACCTAATCATAACCCTAATTCTAACCCCTCCTCACTAGCCCCAACCTTAACCCTAACCCCTCCTCACTACCTAATCCTAACCCTAACCCCTCTCACTACCTAATCCTAACCCTAACCCCTTCTCACTACCTAATCCTAACCTAACCTAACCCCTCCTCACTACCTAATCCTAACCCTAACCCTAACCGCTCCTCACTACCTAATCCTAGCCCTAACCCTAACCCCTCCTCACTACCTAATCCTAACCCTAATCCTAACCCCTCCTCACTATTTACCCCTAACCCTAACCCTAACCCCTCCTCACTACCTAATCCTAACCCTAATCCTAACCCTCCTCACTACTTTACCCTAACCCAACCTAACCCCTCCTCACTACCTAATCCTAACCCTAATCCTAACCCCTCCTCACTATTTACCCCCAACCCTAACCCTAACCCCTCCTCACTACCTAATCCTAACCTACCCTAACCCCTCCTCACTACCTAATCCTAACCCTAACCCTAACCCCTCCTCACTACCTAATCCTAACCCTAACCCCTCTTCACTACCTAATCCTAACCCTAATCCTAACCCCTCCTCACTATTTACCCCAACCCTAACCCTAACCCCTCCTCACTACCTAATCCTAACCCTAACCCTAACCCCTCCTCACTACCTAATCCTAACCCTAACCCCTCTTCACTACCTAATCCTAACCCTAATCCTAACCCCTCCTCACTATTTACCCCTAACCCTAACCGTAACCCCTCCTCACTACCTAATCATAACCCTAATTCTAACCCCTCCTCACTATTTAACCCTAACCCTAACCCTAACCCCTCCTCACTACCTAATCCTAACCCTAACCCCTCCTCACTACCTAATCCTAACCCTAACCCCTTCTCACTACCTAATCCTAACCCTAACCCTAACCCCTCCTCACTACCTAATCCTAACCCTAACCCTAACCGCTCCTCACTACCTAATCCTAGCCCTAACCCTAACCCCTCCTCACTACCTAATCCTAACCCTAATCCTAACCCCTCCACACTATTTACCCCTAACCCTAACCCTAACCCCTCCTCACTACCTAATCCTAACCCTAATCCTAACCCCTCCTCACTATTTACCCCTAACCCTAACCCTAACCCCTCCTCACTACCTAATCCTAACCCTAATCCTAACCCCTCCTCACTATTTACCCCAACCCTAACCCTAACCCCTCCTCACTACCTAATCCTAACCCTAACCCTAACCCCTCCTCACTACCTAATCCTAACCCTAACCCCTCTTCACTACCTAATCCTAACCCTAATCCTAACCCCTCCTCACTATTTACCCCTAACCCTAACCCTAACCCCTCCTCACTACCTAATCCTAACCCTAATCCTAACCCCTCCTCACTATTTACCCCTAACCCTAACCCTAACCCCTCCTCACTACCTAATCCTAACCCTAATCCTAACCCCTCCTCACTATTTACCCCAACCCTAACCCTAACCCCTCCCACTACCTAATCCTAACCTAACCCCTCCTCACTACCTAATCCTAACCCTAACCCCTCTTCACTACCTAATCCTAACCCTAATCCTAACCCCTTCCTCACTATTTACCCTAACCTAAAGCGTAACCCCTCCTCACTACCTAATCATAACCCTAACTCTAACCCCCTTCCTATTTACCCTAACCCTAACCGTAACCCCTCCTCACTACCTAATCATAACCCTAATTCTAACCCCTCCTCACTATTTAACCCTAACCCTAACCCTAACCCCTCCTCACTACCTAATCCTAACCCTAACCCCTCCTCACTACCTAATCCTAACCCTAACCCCTTCTCACTACCTAATCCTAACCCTAACCCTAACCCCTCCTCACTACCTAATCCTAACCCTAACCCTAACCCCTCCTCACTATTTACCCCTAACCCTAACCCTAACCCCTCCTCACTACCTAATCCTAACCCTAACCCTAACCCCTCCTCACTACCTAATCCTAACCCTAATCCTAACCCCTCCTCACTATTTACCCCTAACCCTAACCCCTCCTCACTACCTAATCCTAACCCTAATCCTAACCCCTCCTCACTATTTACCCCAACCCTAACCCTAACCCCTCCTCACTACCTAATCCTAACCCTAACCCTAACCCCTCCTCACTACCTAATCCTAACCCTAACCCCTCTTCACTACCTAATCCTAACCCTAATCCTAACCCCTCCTCACTATTTACCCCTAACCCTAATTCTAACCCCTCCTCACTATTTAACCCTAACCCTAACCCCTCCTCACTACCTAATCATAACCCTAATTCTAACCCCTCCTCACTTTACCCTAACCCTAACCCCTCCTCACTACCTAATCCTAACCCTAACCCCTCCTCACTACCTAATCCTAACCCTAACCCCTTCTCACTACCTAATCCTAACCCTAACCCTAACCCCTCCTCACTACCTAATCCTAACCCTAACCCTAACCCCTCCTCACTATTTACCCCTAACCCTAACCCTAACCCTAACCCCTCCTCACTACCTAATCCTAACCCTAACCCTAACCCCTCCTCACTACCTAATCCTAACCTTAATCCTAACCCCTCCTCACTATTTACCCCTAACCCTAACCCCTCCTCACTACCTAATCCTAACCCTAACCCTAACCCCTCCTCACTACCTAATCCTAACCCTAACCCCTCTTCACTACCTAATCCTAACCCTAATCCTAACCCATCCTCACTACCTAACCCTAATCTTAACCCTAACCACTCTTCACTACCTAATCCTAACCCTAACCCTAACCCTAACCCTTATTACCTAACCCCAATTCTAACCCTAACCCCTCCTCACAACCTAATCCTAATCCTAACCCTAACTGATCCTCACTACCTAACCCTAATCCTAACACTAACCCCTCCTCACTACCTAATCCTAATCTGAACCCTAACCCTCCTCACAACCTAACCCTAACCCCTTCTCACTACCTAACCTTAATCCTAACTCTGTTCACTCTCATTTTTTCATTTCATTAACGTAGTTTTAAGACTTTGTGTGTATCTATGTGTTTTGGGATCTTTCTACTTTTTTTCTTGTTCCTTTTCATGAGCCTTTTGATCTTGTTTGATTTATATGACCACCCATGTTACACCTACGCTATTGACTCTAGAATTTGGAGTGTCTGTTGTGCTCATAACACTTCATTAAATCTCCAAACCCCTGTCAGGTCTGTCCTGTTCCACTGACAATGTTCCTGAAAGAGTTCCTCGGATCCTTACTAAGTTCCAAAATATTTCACAAATTCCTGCAAAAGTTTTTAAAAATGTTTATCACACACACACACACACACACACACACACACACACACACACACACACACACACACACACACACACACACACACACACTCACACATACACACACACACACACACACTCACACATACACACACACACACACACACACACACATACACACACACACACACACACACACACACACACACACACACACACACACACACACACACACACACACACACACACACACACACACACTCACACATACACACACACACACACACACACACTCACACACACACACACACACACACACACACACTCACACATACACACACACACACACACACACACACACATACACACACACACACACAGAGTAATGGCAGTTTGACTGCCACTTTATTTCTCACTCAGATCCTCCAGGGGAAATAAACTCCATCACTAATTACACTCATCTACTCAAGATTAGCCAAGAACCAAATTATCCGTTTACACTTATTCCCTCTTTTCTATCTCTTTACCATTTGTCTAATATCACAGAGCATTCCCTCCATGCCTTAACTATTTAACTTAACTTTTACATTTTATTATAACCCTTAAACCCTAACTCTTCATCCTCTAATTCAATTCAATTCAGTTTTGTGTAGCGTGTTTAACGGTGGACGTTGTCCCCGAGCGGATTTACATAAATATATCAATTCAGGATATAGATTTTAAATGTATGAATTTATCTCTTATGAGCAGCCAGACGCGACGGTCGTGAGGAAAAACTCCCTGAGACGATACGAGGAAGAAACCTTGAGAGGAACCAGACTTGAAAGGGAACCCGTCCTCATCTGGGTGACACGAGATAGTGTGATTATAAATAAATACAGGTTAGAGAGCGGTCAGGATCACTGGTATCTCAGGAGTATCATGTGTAGCTCGACAGAAAGAGAGAGAGAGAGGGAAAGAGAGAGAAAGAGAGGGAGAGAGAGGGAGAGAGAGGGAGAGAGGGAGGGAGAGATTATTAATTATGGTTATTGTCCCGTAATGATTAAGGACAATGTACGTAGTATGAGTGAAAGCAGGGACTCTGGCGAGACTCGTTACGAGTTCATAACTATCCCTAAAACCTTACTTCATCCATTAACCATAATCCCTAATTTAATTAGATGAAACAGTTAACTTTAAACACTAATCTTTATCAGCTGAAACCTAAACAATAACACTACACTCCTCCTCTACCATGACCAGGCATGTCCTCGATACACCTGACCCTAACACCTGACATGCTGGAGCGAGTTTTCATTTATTTGTTTTCTTTACAATGATATTTCGTTAAACATCATTTAAAATCTGTATAAATTTCGACACTTCTGCGATGTCATGTTCTTCACTAGCAGCAGATAAAGGCAGCTAATTTCTCCTTAAACTCTTTTTATAGACTTTCAGAGAGATCAATAAGTGCAATCTTTCTGCATGTTCAATTAGAGCGCTGTGCCAGAATCCGCCTCTGAATCCGGGCTTTAAATTTCTCCTTATACAGAAGGCAATATAAGATCAATATGCGCTACACTACAAATTTCTGCTTCATAAACTTTTATATTTTATCTCTGTTATCTGTTATAACCCCACCCAACAAACACGCTAAAACTTTACACTGTACAGTTGATATGTTTATCATTTATAGTTTATATCACTTAAGATAGAATTAAACTTCACAAAAAGAATAAAATTACATTTTTATTATTATTATTATTATTATTATTATTATTACTTTACATGTCTGTTAGAACATTTTGTTTGGGGGATTTTTTCACAAAATCTTTATTTATATGAATGATATGTTTATTTTAAATTGTCGCAGCTTTACAATTAAAATGACTGTTCATTTAGTCTTTATCTAAAATGACAGTCTTCTAATCCTAAACCTTCTCCCTAATCCTACAAATTAACATCATTTCTAACATCTTATTTTAACACCTACCATGTTAGATTTTCTCCAAACAGTAAAGATAAACCCTAACCCTAAACTTTAACCCTGTTCCCTATTGCTAACTCAAAGACCTTAACTCTAACCCACACCAGAGTTGGGAGGGTTACGTAAAAATGTATTCCATTATAGATATAAATGACTTCATTAAAAAATGTCATCAGTAACGTAATCCAAGTATTTTGATGTGAAAGTCATGTAATCTGATTATTTTTGGATTACTTCAAGGTCAGATATGTAAATATAGTCAAGAGAAAAAGCAATGTGATCTAAAATACTTTTATTTAGAGCTTAAAAACATGTTCACTGTTTGAATTTGTTTTAATAAAATAAAAAATGTGTTGCTCAGGTGAGTCACGACTGGCAAGAGAGAACCAGAACTATCCTCATGCAGCTGTTTATATTGTATTCTGTTAAAAGCAGGACTACAGACAAAACATTCTATTAAGGAGCCATTGGCCCCTTTAAGAAAAAAAAGAAAGAAAGAAAAAAAAACCCACAAAATGATGTTTTTAAGTGCCTCATAAGACTAAGATTAAAATTTTAAAAAGACTTCATTTCAGTCATCCTGTCATGTGTGAATGTCTGGCCTCCTTTTAAAATGTCAGCATTTTCATCCATGTTCATTTAAAGTGAGAACTGAACGTCTTTTCTGACTTGAGAACTAAATACAGTCATGAAGAATTGTTCTTCACACAGAATCTGAGCCGTGTCTCTGACTTCACATGGACACTGAGTGGAGCTTGGCCTCCTCCTCCTCTGTTCTGCAGAAATCCAGCATTTGACACATGGTTCAGGATCAAATTCTTCCCACTGGCCCGTCTGTGCCGATCCGGATCGAGTCTCCCGAGGTTGAATTATGTACTTCTGATTTTATTCTGGTTTGAGCTGAAAAGCCACGTTCACACCGAGCAGCCAACATCAGTAGGACAAGCAATATCTCAACTAGATGCATTCTGCTCAGAGCACATGCTGTCATTGTCACACGTCTTCCACACATTCAGTCCATTCTTCTCAGATATCCGTTACTCCCCAAGCCTGTCCCTAACATCTAACATCTACCTCCTGTCCCTAACATCTACCTCCTGTCCCTAACACCTAACATCTACCTCCTGTCCCTAACATCTACCTCCTGTCCCTAACATCTAACATCTACCTCCTGTCCCTAACACCTAACATCTACCTCCTGTCCCTAACATCTACCTCCTGTCCCTAATATCTAACATCTACCTCCTGTCCCTAACACCTAACATCTACCTCCTGTCCCTAACATCTAACATCTACCTCCTGTCCCTAACATCTACCTCCTGTCCCTAACACCTAACATCTACCTCCTGTCCCTAACATCTACCTCCTGTCCCTAACATCTAACATCTACCTCCTGTCCCTAACACCTAACATCCCCTTCTTTTCTAACAACAACAAACCCCCCACCAAATTCAAGCCCCTAACGTCTAACCCCTAATTCCTAGCTCTTAACTACTAGCCCGTAACTCCCAACCCCTAACACCTAGCCCCTAACTAATATCCCCTAACTCGTAGCCCCTAACTCCTAACCCCTAACTACTAACCCCTAACTCCTAGCCCCTAAGTCCTAACCCCTAACTCCTAGCCCCAACTCCTAGCCCTTAACTCCTAACCCCTAACTCCTAGTCATTAACTACCAGCCCCTAACTCCTAACCCCTAACTACTAGCCCCTAACTCCTAACCCCTAACTACTAGCCCCTACCTCCTAACCCCTAACTACTAGCCTCTAACTCCTAACCCCTAACTACTAGCCCCTAACTCCTAACCAATAACTCCTAACCCCTAACTACTAGCTCCTAATTCCTAACCCCTAACTACTAGCCCCTAACTACTAGCCCCTAACTCCTAACCCCTAACTCCTAACCCCTAACTACTAGCTCCTAACTCCTAACCCTTAACTATTAGCCCCTAACTCCTACCCCCTAACTCCTAACTCCTAACTACTAGCCCCTAACTCCTAGCCCTTAACTCCTAACCCCTAACTCCTAGTCCCTAACTACTAGCTCCTAACTCCTAGCCCTTAACTCCTAACCCCTAACTCCTAGTCCCTAAATACTAGCCCCTAACCCCTAACTCTTAACCTCTAACTACTAATTCCTAACTCCTAGCCTCTAACTACTAGCTCCTAACGCCAAGCCCCTAAATACTAGCCCCTAAATACTAACCCCTAACTCCTGGCCTTAACCTGTCATTTCAACTGTGACCATAAACTCTTCCCCTAAGCCTTAGCACCCAACAGTATGAGTAAAAGCCCCTGTGTGGTGTTGAGGATGTTATAGGAGTACATGGTGTCTCTGGCGAACAGGTTTCTGCTCTAATGGATCCTGTGAAGCCACCTCAGTAATGAAGCCATTAATATTCGGTTCAATATTTATGTATTTGCTCTCTGAGTGTGTGCATCACATCTGAATGGAGACGAGCGAGTCGAGGATTCCTCTGGGACAAAAATAAATCAATTTTAGTAATGAATCGCTCAACATGCTCAGCAAACTGCCCTCAGATAATCATCTCAGAAAAAAGGAGAGTATCCTTTTGCCGAGGAGATTAGACTTATTGAATAAAAAAGGCTCTTCAGGAGAGGGCAGCATAAATCTGCAAAATTATACAGCATTAGCTGCATCAAACTTTAACCCTCACTACTTAGGCATGTCCAGCTTTCTCCAGGACGGAACTTCAGATTTTATTGCAATACCAAAAAAGTGGAATATTTCATTTGAAATGCCCAAAATGTCTACTTTAAACCTTAGACATTTATCTGAAGAAGTTCATTCTGACTGCGGATTCCTAAAAGTAGATAAAGAGAACCCAATTAAACAAATGAGACAACAATATTATACTTGGTCATTTATTTATTGAGGAAAATGATGCATCTGTGAGGAGTAAATGTATATACACCTCTAGGATTAGCAGTTAATTTGAAGGTGAAATTAGAGTCAGGTATTTTCAGTGAGTAGGATGAAGATCAGGTGTGAGTGAATGAGTCTCCTGTTTAATTTAAAGAACAAAAGACCTATCAGAGTTTGATCTTCACAACACATATTTGTGGAAGTGTATCATGGCACGAACAAAGGAGATTTCTGAGGACCTCAGCAAAAGAGTTGTTGAAGGTCGCGCGTGGCTCACAGGTGCCATATATATATATATATCATGCGACGCGCTTAATTGCCACATCACAAGATCATGGCAGGTCTATAAGTAGAGGCATGATTTCACACAAGCTTCAGATACCAGTCACGCACGCAGACTGTAAAAGGTCACAAAACCATCTCTAGTTTGGACTCCACCAATCCACAGTCAGACAGATTGTGTAGAAATGAAGGAAATTCAGCACCATTTGTCCCCTCCCTGGGAGTGTAGACCAACAAAGATCTCTCCAAAAGCAACACATGTAATAGTCCACCAGGTCACAAAAGAAACCAGGGTTACTTCTAAGCAACTAAAGGCCTCTCACACATTGTCTAATGTTAATGTTCATGAGTCCACCATCAGGAGAACACTGAACATCAATGGTGTGCATGTTAGGGCTGCAAGGACAAAGCCACTGCTCTCCAAAAAGAACATTGATGACCTGCAGTATACTAAAGATCACGTGGACGAGTCAGAAGACTACTGGAAAAATGTTCTGTGGATGGATGAAACCAAAATAGATCTTTTTGTTTAAATGGGAAGCGTTATGTTTGGAGAAAGGAAAACACTGCATTCCAGCATAAGAAGCTTATCACATCTGTGAAACATGGTGGTGGTAGTGTCATGGTTTGGGTCTGTTTCACTGCATCTGGACCAGGACGACTCACCATTATTGATGGAACAATGAATTATGAATGATAACAGTGGATCCTAAAGGAGAATGTCAGGACATCTGTCCATGAACTGAATCTGAAGAGAAAGTGGGTCATGCAGCAAGACAATGATCCTAAACACACAAGTCGCTCTACCAAAGAATGGTTAAAGAAAAATAAAGTTAATGTTTTGGAAGGGCCAAGTCATCGGTGTTATGACCTTAATCCAATAGAAATGTTGTGGAAGAACCTGAAGCAAGCAGTTCATGTGAGGAAACCAACCAAGATCCCAGAGTTGAAGTTGTTTTGTACTGAGGAACAGGCTAAAATTCCTCCAAGTCGAAGTGCAAGACTGATCAACAGTTACCACAAACATTTATCTGCAGTTATTGTGGCACAAGGAGCTCACACAATAATAGATCATCCATCTTCTATACCGCTTATCCTTTTTCAGGGTCGCGGGGAACCTGGAGGAGACTCAGGGAGCTCCCAGGGAGCATCGGGCATATGGTGGGGTACACCCTGGACAGGGTGCCAGTCCATCACAGGGCACAATCACATACACACTCACACACCCGTTCATACACTACAGACACTTTAGACACGCCCATCAGCCTACCATGCATGTGTTTGGACTGGGGGATTTAACCGGAGAACCCGGAAGAAACCCCCGCAGCACGGGGAGAACATGCAAACTCCACACACACAGAGTCGCGGTGGGAATCGAACCCTCAACGCTGGTGGTGTGAGGCGGATGTGCTAACCACTAATTCACAGTTCGCCCTAATAAATATAATATAAGCATAATATATCAATAAAATAAATAAATTGAAAGTTAAAATGTGAATTCATTTATTTGGGTTAAGGGGCAGCCGTGATGGTAGAGCAGGTTGCTCAATAATTACAGGGTTGGGAGTTCGATTCCCGGTCCTCATGACTCCACATGCCGAAGTGTTTTTGGGCAAGTGTCTGAACCCTAAGTTGCTTGTGATGGCAGGCTAGTGCCTTGCATGGCAGGTCTGCTACCATTGGTGTGTGAGTCTTTGTGTGTGTGTGTGTGTGTGTGTGTGTGTGTGTGTGTGTGTGTGTGTGTGTGTGTGTATGTGAATGAGAAACAGTGTAACGAGCTCTGTAGAACCAGTAAGGTTAAAAAACTCTCTATATAAATGCAGACCATTTACCACTGATATATATTCAAGACTCTGCACTGTTTGTAGATGCCTATTTAAATGTAAGCGAAGGTGATATTGATGATATAGATATAAATGGTGATTTCTCCATGCGTACTGAGGTTACTTTTGGAGTTCCCCAGGGTTCTGTTTTAGGCCCACTGCTTTTACCTTAATATATTTACCCTAGGACAAATTATTCAGTAAACATGGAATTAGCTTCCACTGTTATGCTGATGATACACAGCTGTATGTGTCAGCGAAGCCAGAGGACAGAACAGAAGCTTAGTAAAGTGGAGGACTGTGTAAATGACATTAGATGTTGGATGTTAACTAACTTCCTTTTACTTAATTCTGATAAAACAGAAATACTTTTATTAGGCCCACGTGTAGCTAGTAATCTTCCTGACTACACAGTAACTCTGGATGGTCTTTCTGTTTCATCATGTACAGCAGTTAAAGACCTCGGAGTGATTATTGACTCCAGTCTATCATTTGATGCTCATGTAGATAATATTACTAGGATAGTCTTCTTTCATCTCAGAAATATTTCTAAGATAAGAAACATATTGTCACTACATGATGCAGAAATACTGGTTCATGCATTCGTCACCTCTAGATTAGATTACTGTAATGCCTTACTGTCTGGATGTTCCAGTAGGAATATAAATAAACTCCAGTTAGTCCAGAATGCAGCTGCTAGAGTCCTAACTAGAACTAGAAGATACGACCATATCACCCAGATCTTATCCACACTGCATTGGCTCCCGTAAAATTTCGCATTAAGTTTAAAATACTTTTATTAACCTATAAAGCACTATACGGTCTCGCACCACAATATCTAAGCGACCTTCTGGTTTTATATGATCCGCCACGCCTACTCAGATCAAAAAGATGCAGGCTATTTGATATTACCTAGAATAGTGAAGTCTACAGCAGGGGAAGAGCCTTCGCTTATAGAGCCCCACAGTTATGGAACAGTCTTCCTATTAGTGTTCGGGACTCAGACACAGTCTCAGTGTTTAAATCTAGGCTTAAAACATATTTGTTACTCAAAAAGCTGACTAACACTCACCCACAATCCTAGTCTCTCTCTTTTTGCCCCACACCCACTCTATATGGAGATATTGGAGATCCAGATCCTTCTGCCTCTGGATGAGCCCAAATCTTCTGCTGGGACTACGGCTGCCCTAAGGCCATACATACTTCTCATTTTCACACATTCTGTGTTACATTCACATTCTGTGTTACCCAGATGAGGATGGGTTCCTTCTGAGTCGGGTTCCTCTCAAGGTTTCTTCCTCAAAAAACATCTTAGGAGTTTTTCCTTGCCACCGTCGCCACTCAGTGGCTTGCTCAGCTGGGATAAATTCCATTGTTTTCTACCTGTTTGTCTCTGCTTATCTGTTCCTGTTTGTCTCTCTTTAGATGTTTCTGACTGTTCATACCTGTTTTTTATTTCTGTAAAGCTGCTTTGAGACAATGACTATTGTAAGAAGCGCTATACAAATAAAATTGAATTGAATTGAATTGAATTGATGATATTGATTGCTTTGTACAAATTTGTACAAACGATGCTGCCACCTCCATGCTTCTCCATGCTTTATAATGGTGATAAGGGTATACATAAGTATGCAAACTGATTGTTGTTATTTGTTAGTTATTTTCTTTACTTTTCCATTTTTTCTCCTATTTGTTGGTTGCTGTATCACATTAAAGGTGGAAAAAGATATGACATGATTCACATCAAAAAACCTGCAGTTTTAATAGCTAGCTTAGCTTCTGCTGCAATATGATTACATGAAGAAATATAATGAAAATAATCTGTGATTGGCTGATTCTCGGTAACACAGATATTCCTGTTATCTACAATTCAGGAAAACTGTCAAAATTATTCATCCACTTAAAACTCTTTCATTTTCTTCCCTCTCGTTCTTTTCATCCTTCATTCTCTAACTCCACTCAATATCTGTCCATTCAGAATAACTGTCTGCCTCCTATTTTCCTCTCCGCTCTTCCTCATCTTTATATCTGTGTGCTTTGGGTGACCTAATAGCTTGTGAAGTGGGTGTTTTACAGCGCTGCGTGTGTGTGTGTGTGTGTGTGTGTGTGTGTGTGTGTGTGTGTGTGTGTGTGTGTGTGTCTTGCACTCATTTCTGCTACAAAGTCCAGATTTACGGTTCCTCTCAGTGCAGATGGAGCAAATCTGATGAATCACGGCCCTTGCGTAGAGAAACAACACACACACACACTCTCTCTCTCTCTCTCTCTCTCTCACACACACACACACACGGTGAGAGAATTCAAGGCTAAATCCATACACACCTACCTCTAAAACAATACGCTGTGACGCTCTTTGGGAGTTTCAATGTTCATAAATTGAAGTTTGTCAACAATACACAAGGATACAATACACATGATTTTTAGCTGTAAATCTGTGATTTATAAAATCTGTGATTTATAGATAAAAGTTTTAGATGGAAATAAGAGTTATAGATAAGATTTTTATGTAAAAATGTGATTATGGTCAGTAGCAGTGATGCAGAAATGTAAACAATAATGATAACGATTACGTAACAAATCTCCACATTACCCCGAGTTCACTGTGAACAGTGTGTATGTCTGTGTTTAAGCTGTTTTCTGCTGATTTCCGAATCGTAGTCATGTTCTTTCTTTCTTTTATTTAATCAACATTCATAAATGTAAATGTACTCGAGTTAGCCCGAAGGATCATTTTCACTTTTCACAAATCTATCACAGGTCTTCACTGTATAATCTGACATGGAGACACACGCTATCACACACTCTGTTTACTCACACACACTTTATTCTACAGGATCTCCTCCAGCATGGTATTCTACAGGATCTCCTCCAGCTCTTTATTCTACAGGATCTCCTCCAGCACGTTATTCTACAGGATCTCCTCCAGCAGTTTATTCTACAGGATCTCCTCCAGCACTTTATTCTACAGGATCTCGTCCAGCACGTTATTCTAGAGGATCTCCTCCAGCTCTTTATTCTACAGGATCTCCTCCAGCAGTTTATTCTACAGGATCTCCTCCAGCACTTTATTCTACAGGATCTCGTCCAGCACGTTATTCTAGAGGATCTCCTCCAGCTCTTTATTCTACAGGATCTCCTCCAGCAGTTTATTCTGGAGGATCTCCTCCAGCTCTTTATTCTACAGGATCTCGTCCAGCTCTTTATTCTACAGGATCTCCTTCAGCTCTTTATTCTACAGGATCTCCTTCAGCTCTTTATTCTACAGGATCTCCTCCAGCAGTTTATTCTGGAGGATCTCGTCCAGCTCTTTATTCTACAGGATCTCGTCCAGCTCTTTATTCTACAGGATCTCCTCCAGCACGTTATTCTGGAGGATCTCCGCAGCCTCTTTATTCTACAGGATCTCCTCCAGCCTCTTTATTCTACAGGATCTCCTCGTTTTTATTCTACAGCTTTCTTTTAACTTTTAATCTCTGACTGATTTGACATTCGAATGTTGATGAGTGTTATTTTCTAGGCTCTCAGAACGTATACTCCTTGCTATCAGTCTCTCCACAGCCTGGTTCTGTCCTGATAACAGACTGTACATCTCTAATTTTCTATTTCTCTCTTCTTCTGGTTGTTTTGGTAAATTGTGTTTCTAATCCTTGGCAGTTGCGTAGCGGCATTTGTCGGAAACGTGCAATCGGCCAAGACAAAAGCCAAGTGCGCTTGTGTAGCGTGTGTCCCATCTGCCAAGCGCAGACGCATCTCCAGCGTGTTTCTGATGGATCAGAGTGTTTAATTGCTCCTGAGGGAGCGGACTTTCAGAGGAAGTGCAGGTTCAACTCAGAGCTTCAGGAGAGAACAGGTGGTGAGGAACACACGGGTCTGAAAATAACGTGGAGATAAAAACACTGTCGTCACGTTGCTCAGATGAACCGAGTGCTGTAGAGACATCTCCACGTTTTCACCAGGACTAAAGATAAACACGGTGATGTTCCCCAGCCGGCCGACGCCTTGTCTCTCTGCCAATAAACCGCTCTCCAGTGTGTGAGGCTCCAAACACGCCTTACAAATTTGAACAAAACAATGTTTTCTAATCTATTCTTCTTTCATTTTCTCATCCTCATTCTCGCACTTTCCCTCCCTCTATTGCCTTCCACTCTATTTCTATTACTCTTTTTTATCCTTTATTTCTCTTTCTTTCTCTCCCTCCCTCACCCTGTCTGCCACTCTTCCTCTTTATTTCTTCAATTTTTTATTGATTTATTTCCCTTATTTGATCCATTTCAGTTCCTTCTCTTCTTTATTTTTATTTCTATTTTCTTTCCATCGTATCACTCTGTATTTCTATCTGTTCTTCTGCTTTTGCTTTAATCCTTTCTTTTACCAATTTCTGTCTTATTTTGTCTTTCTTTAATTTCTTTCTTTATTTATTTATTTTCCTTTTCTCTGTTTTTAGGTTGATATAAATCACCAGATCACTATGTTAATGAAAGTCGACGGTGTTAAGTCACTAAACAAGCTTCTGAAAGTGGAGTAAATCTTTAAGAATAGTTGAAAAGTCTCACCTCTTTTTTATTTTAGTGTTCTGAGGAATAAATCCATCTTCTCCACGTGTGATTCTGAGTCACTTCTTTTCTTCTCCAGTTTCCTCTGGTGGTGTTTTTACTGGATTACTGATTCACTTTCACAGCGTCCGACTCCACCTCTATTCCGGCTATGATTTAGACTCTAATTTAAGTGTCACTCACTGAGAAACTCTTTCATTTGGAGATTTAAGAGTCATAATTCTGCATTGTGTGTGTGTGTGTGTGTGTGTGTGTGTGTGTGTGTGTGTGTGTGTGTGTGTGTTGTGTGGAACATCACACTGCATAATCCTGATTCTTCATTTAACGTTACAGAGCTGCAGGATTATGCGGTGACATTAAACACTTTCTCTGCGTCTCAGACTTAATGCTTAAGTGTCAAGTTCAGGGGAAAGTATCAACGCTCTCTCTCTCTCTCTCTCTCTCTCTCTCTCCTAGAAATAACTAAGTCACTTCTAATAAGACTCTGTTATCTAATGAAGCATCATAAAGCGTCTTGAAGCATCCTTATCCTCGTAGCTAGATAGCAGGCAACAGTAGCACAGAAATGTTCGTGCGGTGTGTTTTAGTAGTGCACCTGTATTCAGGACACAGCCCAAAACAGTCATTTAATGATAATGTTTGTAATAATAAGATGAAACAGGTCCAGCC
>CM022773.1:334158-354158 GCA_012411365.1 Ameiurus melas | reverse complement strand
ATAATCTCTTTGGAAGACAAGTGATGTCAGAAAGCTGATGTGTTTGGAGGGGAAGTGATGTCAGCAGGAGTGGAGCCCAGAGGTGAACAGACGCCCCCTGGAGGAGGCCCAGAGGTGGTCATAGCCAGATGCACAGGGAAGGCTTGTATCAGAATAGGGCTGGTCAGAACAGGTTTATTCCCCCTCTGGGACTTGTAGCTGAGGTTTGACAGGATCACATTTAGCAAAGCATTAGTAAAGCATGCTGCATTTTAGGAACTCAAACAAATTCAGATAAAAAAAAAATAAAACAAAAGAAGCATACACAGTGGGAACCTCAAGGAACCTTAATTATCTACAGAGTCAGCAGAACATTCTGCTGCATCAGGGAACTTAAATATCAGTTGGTCAGTGAAGCATGTTAATGGGTCAAGAAATGTGAACACCAGTGAGTCTGGAGCTTTGAATGCTGGGAAACCTGCCAGAAGGGTAAAAGAAGTGAAATAGTGTTGGATAAAAAAATCTGAATTTAAATATCTGCGGTTTAGCAAAAACATGCCAGCGGATCAGGAAAGCGATCACACAGGTCGGGGCACTTGAGCCCTGGTGGGAAACCAGCAGGATAATGGGAGAAACCTGAACAGCCTCCACTGTAGCTACATAGTGATCCGTGAATGACTCTTCTGCAGATGAAACATTAAGAAACACGTCAGTGTGTCAAGAAGCTCGGAGAAGCGTGAAAGTGTGAAGCATGATTTTTTGTAATCCCTGGATCAGAGAAGACTCATGATAAGGCATGAACGTAGTTCCCTTTCAAAGGGAACTTCGACATTGCATTTAGCATAACAGTATGGGAGCGCCTTGCACGCATGACCGGAATCTGAAGCTTGTATAAAAAAATCATGCCTCTAGTTATAGGCCTGCCATGATTAGGTGAAAAGAGAGATAATAATGAGCGAGAAAGAGTTCTAGAAGTGTGTAACGTGCTCCCGTTTCATCACGGGGGAAAAGTGCAAACTTTCTGGGTGAAGTGTTAGCGTTGTAGTATGCAATGGTGGCCTCTAGAGGCTGCGGATGGTAACGCTACATTAGCGCGACTCGCGTTGTTCTCGAAAAAACAAAACAAAACAGAAGCCGAAGCCGAAGCAAGTCGGGTTTCAGAGCCTCGCGGATCTGGGCCGGGTGCTGCCGAGGCAGCCAGCCATCTCAGGTTTGGGGGATTTCTTAGATCCGGAAGAGGAGCTAGAGACGAGCGCTGCTCTATCTCTTGCCCTGCCTTCCGGGTTCGGCTCTCTGCTGGATTTTGAAGTTCGCGTCGCGACTCCTCCTCCCACTATGAAAAGCCAAAAGGGTAATAATTCCTCTCTGACTCTCTTGATGTGTTAAAAACTGAGAGCAGCATATAAAGAGCTGATTACCCAGTGAAAGTAAATCCCTCACACTGCAGAAACTCCCCTGTCTTCCAGAAGTTTATGACAAAATCTCAGGCTTCTGGGGGAAAACCACACATAAGCCATTTTCATAACCCCAGAATGTTGGTTTATTCGGCCATTGTGGGAATGAACGGCATGGCTATTTAGCTATGCTCAAGGTGGAGGAGGCGCTTGCTAGCTACCTCTCTCCACCGTCGGCAGGTAATTACGGGGGCTGGCTTGCATCCAAGGTGGAAAAGAGCACATTGGGGCAAGCCTATGCAGTAGTAGTCTTGCTTGTGGGTCACTGCAAACAATGACAGGGTTGCAGGCCTACCAAGCAGACCTGTTGAGTGAGCTCGCCACATGGCGATGCTGTCTCAAGCTCACCCGAGCATCCACGAGTGGAGTCTGGGCCAGCACTAGTGTGAGGGAGACCCAGAAGGCAAGTATGGCAGCCCGCCAACCCCCGCAGACAGCCAGGGGAACCAGGCAGCCACAGTCGCAGTCTGCTGTTAGGCCTGATCTGAGAATGGTCATAAAGGCCAAGCAGGCAAAGAAGAGCGGTCCTGAGGGGCCGTGGAGGGATGTATCTGGGAATATGAGGTTGTTAGGGCAGGTAGCCTCCAGTGCTACTGTAGGGCCTCCCCTAGCCAAGGTGGTCCCCAAGTTTTCAGTGTTCTCTGGTCAGCAAGCTGTCACAGGGCGATGAAATTCTGATGCTTCCCTTCAACAGAATGTGGAATTGCTGAACCTCACTGTTAAACCTTCCGGCCTGTCAATGCCATCGTGGCATTCAGCCAGTTCCTTGCCCATCGCGTCAAGTTCGCACGGGCCTCCATGAGTGGAGTGGCCAGTGCTGGTGCGAGGGAGACACAGAAGATGAGTGTGGCGGCCCGCCTCCCCCCGCAGAAAGTCTGGGCGACCGGTCGGCCACAGCCACAGCCTGCTAAGAAGCCTGATCTAAGAATGATCATAAAAGCAAAGCAGGCAAGGAAGGAATGGAGCATGAGTCCTGATGGGTCATGGAGGGACATATCAGGGGACACGAGGCTGCTAGGGCAACCAGCCCCCAGTGCTACTGTAGGGCCTGCCCTGGCCGAGGCCATCCCACGTTTTCAGTCTTTTCTGGTCAGTGAGCTGTCACAGGGCGACAGAAATCTGATGCTTTTCCCTCCAACGAAATGTGGAAAAGCTAACATCACTGAAAGACCATTTTGCAGCGTGGAAACTACTGCCAAATGTGTCCCCATGGGTTCTGTCTACCATAGAAAAGGGTTACCGGGTCCAGTTCAGAGCTCGACCCCCCTGGTTCAGAGGTGTGCTCACCACAGTTGTCAGCACAGAACAGAGCCCAATGTTAGCACAGGAAATAAGTTTCCTTTTGAACAAAGGGGCCATAGAACTAAGGGCCATAGAACTAAGCATCCCTAAGGGAGGGAGGTTTTTACCTGGTCCGCAAAAAAAGATGGGAGTATGCGGCCAATTTTGGATCTGCGTCATCTGAACCGTACTCTTCGGACTTACAGGTTCAAGATGCTGACGCTCAAACTTATCGTGCCACAGATTCAGTCCGAGGACTGGTTTGTGATGATAGATCTGAAAGACATATTTCCACATAGGAATATCTCCCAGTCACAGGAAGTTCCTGAGGTTTGCATTTGGAGAAAACACATACCAATTTCGGGTTCTTCCCTTTGGGCTAGCTTTATATATGGATGCTGCTCTGGCTACCTTGCGACTCCGGGGCATCCGTGTACTAAACTACCTGGATGACTGGTTAATTCTAGCATGATCCAGGGAACAGGTGGTTCAACATTGATGTTGTTCTCACACACGCGAGGAGCTTGGGGCTCAGGTTGAACCTCAAGAAAAGTATGCTTTCTTCAGTGCAGAGGACAACTTTTCTAGGGGTTATATGGGATCCTACTACATTGAGGGCGTTTCTATCCCCAACACGCGTACAATCAATCCTATCAACTTTGAGTAAGATAAAGCGAGGTCTGGACATCCCCTCCAGCCTTTACAAGAGGCTGTTGGGCCTTATGGTGGCAGCAGCCAACATCATAATGTTGGGCCTATTGCACATGAGACCGTTTCAGTGGTGGCTGAACCGTCTGGGGTTTCATCCGAGAACAAAACCTCTGAGATTTCAGGTGATGCCTACGTGCTCTGACTATTTGGAGGTGCTCACAGTTCCTAGCCTTGGATCACACTCTAGGGTCTACCACATGACGGTAATGACAGACGTGTCCCTGACGGGCTGGGGTGCAGTCTTAAATGGCTGTCCAGCTCACAGTCTTTGTAGCGGCCCTCATCTGAAGTGGCATATAAATCGCCTAGAGATGCGGGCCGTATTCCTAGCACTGAAATTCTTTCTCCCTCAGTTGAGAGGTCACAGTGTGCTAGTTGTGTCAGACAACACAGCTGTGGTCTCATATATCAACCACCAGGGAGGGTTACGTTCACACCCCCTGTTCAGGCAGGCACAACTAATTCTCATCTGGGCAGAGGGAAAGTTCTTGTCAGTGAGTGTAATGTACATTCCGGGCAGTTGGAATGTAGGGGCAGACATCCTGTCGAGGCACGGGCTGAGGCCCGGGGGGTGTGGTTTGCCCTCACTCCTCCTGCACCATTGGGGCTGGACGCCATGGTGCACACGTGGCCGAGGTCACGTCTATATGCTTTCCCCCCAATTGCTCTGCTCCCACAAGTTCTAACGAGAGTTCGCCAAGACCGTCTAAGTCCGCTGCTAGAAGCACCTTATTGGCCAGCACTCCTTGGAAGATTCCCATCCGCAGGGATCTGCTGTCTCAAGCCGTAGGGCTGATCTATCACCCTCGGCCAGAACTATGGAAACTGTGGGTCTGACCCCTGAGGGGCACCAGGTCATAGATTCTGGTCTCACAACTGAGGTTGTGGAGACCATGTTAAACGTTAGAGCACCATCCACAAGGAAATTGTATGCGCTCAAGTGGCGGCATTTTGTCTTGTGGTGTGAGGAACGTCAGTTAGACAAAGTGAATTGAGCAATAGCTACAGTCCTGGAGTTCCTACAAGAACTCAGCAGGGTTGGCTCCTTCTTCAATCAGGGTTTACGTGGCCAGTCACGCCCCTGTTGATGGAGCCTCTGTGGGGCAGCATCCTCTAACTTCAAGGTTCATGCGTGGTGTCAGACAGCTGAAGCCCATCTGCAGGCCGTGAGTACCTTCCTGGGACCTTTTTGTGGTCTTGGAAGGTCTGTCTTCCAAGACCACAAAAAGGTCCCAGGAAGGTACTCACGGCCTGCAGATGGGCCTCAGCTGTCTGACATTTGAGCCCTTAGAGTCAGTCTCTGAAAAGCTTCTGACTCTAAAGGTAGCTCTTCTACTGGCCCTGACATCTCTTAATCAAGTGGGAGATCTACAAGATCTCTCTGTTGCTCCCTCCTGCCTTGACTTCACCCCTGGACTAGCCTTGCCCACCCTTTGGTGTTCTGCCCTCCTCTGTTCCTCACACTGGAACAAGAGAGGATGCACCTGCTGTGTCCAGTAAGGGCCCTCTGTACTTTTTTCAATTCAATTAAATAAAATTTTATTTGTATAGTGCTTTTTACAACAGACATTGTTTCAAAGCAGCTTTACAGAAATATCAACACGGTATACAGATTTTAAAGGTGTGAATTTATCCCAACGGAGCAAGCCACTGAGTGGCGATGGTGGCAAGGAAAAACTCCCTAAGATGTTTAAAGGAAGAAACCTTGAGAGGAACCCGACTCAGAAGGGAACCCATCCTCATCTGGGTAACAACAGACAGTGTGAAATAGTACAGTATGGATGTAAATGAAGTCTGTATGGTCTTCGGAGCAGCCGCAGTCCCAGTAGAGAAGACTCGAGACTTGAGCTCCATCCAGAGGCTGAAATGATCTGGATCTCCAGTATCTCCAGAAATTCGTGTGTGGCTCGGCAAAGGAGAGAGGGAGAAAAAAGATTATTATGACTGTGAAGTAGTAAAAATAGAATCTAGTCAGGGTAGACTTGGTAAACAAATACGTTTTAAGCCTAGACTTAAACACCGAGACTGTGTCTGAGTCCCGAACACTAATTGGAAGACTGTTCCATAACACAGGGGCTTTATAAGCAAAGGCTCTTCCCCCTGCTGTAGCCTTCATTATTTGGGATGCTGTCAAATAGCCTTCATCTTTTGATCTGAGTAGGCGTGGCGGATCATAGAAAACCAGAAGGTCGCTTAGATATTGTGGAACGAGACTGTTTAGTGCTTTATAGGTTAATAAAAGTACTTTATAGGTAATGCGAGATTTCACTGGGAGTCAATGCAGTGTGAATAAGATCGGGGTGATATGGTCGTATTTTCTAGAACTAGTTAGGACTCTAGCAGCAGCATTCTGGACTAACTGTAGCTTATTTATATTCCTACTGGAACATCCAGACAGTAAGACATTACAGTAACTGCCAGTGGCGTAAGTCGGAGCAGCTGCTCTACTGCTTTGGTGGCGACAGTAAAGGTAATGCTGTGTCAAAGCAGCACATCTCTTCTCGGATAATGGAAGCAATCTCTATGGTTTACGAGGCACGCGGTCTCGCCATGCCTCTCGGCATAAGAGCTCTGGGCGGCTGTGCTGCAGTTGGTAGAGTGGGTTTTCCAAATCGTAGGGTGGGTGGTTCGATTCCCGGCCCGGGTGACTCCACATGGCAAAGTGTCCTTGGGCAAGACACTGAACCCCAAGTTGCTCCCGATGGCAAGCTAGCACCTTGCATGGCAGCTCTGCTACCATTGGTGTGTGTGTGAATGGGTGAATGAGACACAGTGTAAAGCTCTTTGGATAAAAGCGCTATATAAGTGCACATTTACCATTTACATTTAGCTCATTCCACTAGGGTGGTTGCCTCCTCGAAGGTTTTGTCCAAAGGGGTATCCTTGCAGGATGTGTGTGCGGCTGCAGGGTGGCATACGTTCCACATTCATTCTTTCGTTATTACAGCCTGGATATTCATTCCATTCCGCGCTCGAGTGTCTTGCAGTGACCAGACATGTTTTCCTCTGTTTGGTGGATCAGGGAACTCACCTTCCAGAAAGTACACAGATCTGGCAGGTGCAAGTCAACAAATCCGGTCGGTGGTTAGGACCTCCATCATGGACGCCATATAGAATAAATTTACTTTAGTTGGTTCAGTGTATCCTAATTAACCACTGATCTCAGCTTTGAGCTGTTTAGTACCTCTGATCACATTGGTTCCA
Organism: Ameiurus melas; assembly: GCA_012411365.1. Taxonomy (NCBI): domain Eukaryota; kingdom Metazoa; phylum Chordata; class Actinopteri; order Siluriformes; family Ictaluridae; genus Ameiurus; species Ameiurus melas. The sequence continues at coordinate 347,529 of CM022773.1, read as the reverse complement.
CTCTAGATGACTGTTTTTGGGGTTCTTCAACAAACACCGTAATCCTTACATAAATTCATCCAAATAATGAGCTTTATAAATCGTACCACTAAACAATAGAAATGCATTTTTTCTTTAAAATGGGAAAGTGTTGATATATAAATCTGCAGCAAAGGTGAGACTATACCCGTCATAAATCACATGACATCACAATTACATCACCATTACACCATCAGCTAATCCACAACCATCTTCCTCAGTCAATTCCTGTTATTTACTAATGTTATTAGTATACCCAGATGAGGATGGGTTTCCTTTCTTAGTCGGGTTCCTCTCAAGGTTTCTTCCTCAAAAAACATCTTAGGGAGTTTTTCCTTGCCACCGTCGCCACTCGATGGCTTGCTCAGTTGGGATAAATTCCATTTGTTTTATACTTGTTTGTTTCTGTTTATCTGTTTCTGACTGTTTATACCTATTTTTATTTCTGTAAAGCTGCTTTGAGACAATGACTATTGTAAAAAGCGCTATACAAACAAAATTGAATTGAATTGAATTGAATTATTTTGAATGTGTCAGTCAGCTCAGACACGCCCATGGTTTAACAACCTGAGAAAATACTTATCCTTCTTTTTCAAAGAACAAATCGAAGACTGATAAATAGATAGTGAGCCTGTCTCCTTTAGGTCATGAACCATCTGTCACCATGGCAATGGGGTCATGGTAACAGAAGGTTCTGTTGTAATTTGAGTCATCGCTAAATGAGCTGTGACCTGATTGGCTAAAACATCCCAGAGCCAAGTGAGGATGTTAATCAGCTCATTTACATACAAGATCAGCAAATAGCCAATTAGTTTGATTTGAAAAATATTACTTTGTCTGTCTCTCTTTCTGAGAGTGTGTAGACTGAGTGTGTTCATTATAACTGAAGGCTAATGCACATTGTATTTTCTCTACAGTAAAGAGGTGAAGAGGAAAATATCATGTCCAAACTGCGTAAACACAGAAAACTCTCGACTTCAAGAAATAAACTGTAGTTCTGTTATTTAAGAGCTGATTGTGTTCCTCAGCATCACCCTGCATCCATGGACACCACGATAACAGCACATCTCCAGCCAGATTTGGACCAGAATTTAATTGTGTTCTGGACATTTCTGAGATTAATCCAGATTCCAAATGCTGAGAAAACTTTAAACATGGCTGCTTTCATTTGGACGATCTTGACCCACAGTGTCACTCGTCACCAGAGCCATATACAGCTCTGTCAGTGAATGCCTGTGGCTCAACGGCGGGAAAAAAATAAAACACAAACAATCATGGATCACAAAATCTAGTGTGTCAATTCAATTAAAACTATTACAGAATTCACAATTGATGCCCGTTTGTCATGTATAAACCAACCGATGGTCATGTGGTACAACAAGCTCAAATGTCACTGGACAGTGTGGAGCTGAGCGGAAATGCTGAAAACTACACAGCCAGTCTGTTCTCAGTTTTTTTTAACCAAGGTGAAATGGCTAAAAGAAAAAAAAAGACGATGAGTATTGTTCTTTCCAGCAAAAACAGACAGATGAATTTGAATATTTGGAAGTTGTGTTAATAGAAAGTAGTGTTCAGTTTACTCTTACTTACACACTGCGTCCTGTATCGATTTACCGTCTGATGAAGCCATCATAGATGGTTAAATGAAGCCCAAGTGCCACTTACAGGCCCATCAGGTGAAGTGCAGGCTGTTAGGTCAAGAACATGAAAAACGTCAAATGGCCTTTATTACATTACCACTTTTTATAATTATGCAATAATAGTAAAAATAATAACTATAAGAAGAAGAAGAAGACGTATATAAAAATAAAAATATGTTAACTTTCTTTGCAAAAGGTTCCCAACCTCTTTACTCGGTTCTATGAAGGTTCTACAGGAGAAATGTCTGAAGTTTTTTTTTTTTTTTAAACCAACCCTTACCCTTAATATTGCAAAAACATTCCTTGTGATGGAGTCTTCACACCTCCACCTCCAAAACCTTCAACACCTCCCCAAGACTCTTCTCTGGGGTTCGGGCTGTAGCACAAAGCTGCTTACAACTCCAGTCCAAGTCCTTAAAGTTCTTTCCACTTTTTACAGCTCACTATGTCACTATGATATGAATAAATATGCATGAATATGCAAATTAGACAGAGCCTGATGGCCTCCCACCATCCCAAATATTGCTCTGCTAGAGATGGTTAGTCAGTTAGTGTATCCCAAGTTCCTCTCTCTACTCAAACTATCTTTACTCCACTTCAGATCTGAATTCTGCCTGGTTACGAATCTCCTGTCATCTATTCCAAAACCTTTCCTCTCCTCCTCATCCCTCTCTCTGTCTGCTGATCATTTGGCTGCCATATTTGATTTAACCCTCGTGCTGTACAGTTTTATTATAGTTTAAAAAAAATTGCTAGTTTTAATTTTGTTTTGTATTTTGGTTTTCAATTTCCACTTCGTTTCAGTGTGTTTAATTCTGTGTAAATAGTTTTGATTTCATTTTTTATTTTTCAGAAATAATTACTTTGTTTTCCCAGCTATTAACATCGGTAGCAGCTGCAGTGTGAATGTGTATACTTCCTAATATTTAATCTTATTATTTATCTTATCAAATTATCATCTTCATCATCTTCATATTCATCTTCAGAGCTATGTGTGCTCTCCCAGTCACATGGCAGTATTCAAACGTTGTGTTGGGAGACAATAGCTGTTAGCATTTTTATCTGATTTATTATTACAAACTGATCATTTATTCGTATCACAAAATAAATGTTACAAAATAAATGTATGCCAACATCGACGGATCAACTCCGTTCGACCTCTGTTACACCATCCAACTTTTAAAGTACCAAAAGTTTTTTTTGAAATTGTATTTTGTTTGTGTTCGTATTCAGGTGGACGTTACAGTTTAGTTTAGTTTTTGTTTGGAAACTCACGTTTTAATTTTTTTTATTTTTTACACAACAAACAAGTCTTTGCTTCTCGACATTAGTATATTTTACTGAAGAAGAGGGAGAGAGAGTTAGACAGAGAGAGAGAGAGAGAGAGAGAGAGAGAGAGAGAGAGAGAGAGAGAGGGAGAGAGAAAGACAGAGACAGAGAAAAAGAGAGAAACAGAGAGAGAGTTAGACAGAGAGAGAGAGAGAGAGAGAGAGAGAGAGAGAGAGAGAGTGAGACAGAGGGAGAGAGAGAGAGAGATGAGAAAGAGGGAGAGAGAAAGACAGAGACAGAGAAAGAGAGAGAGACAGAGAGAGAGTTAGACAGAGAGAGAGAGAGAGAGACAGAGGGAGAGAGAAAGAGAGTGAGAAAGAGGGAGAGAGAAAGACAGAGACAGAGAAAGAGAGAGAGAGAGACAGAGAGAGAGTTAGACAGAGAGAGAGAGAGAGAGAGAGACAGAGGGAGAGAGAAAGACAGAGACAGAGAAAGAGAGAGAAAGACAGAGAGAGAGTTAGACAGAGAGAGAGAGAGAGAGAGATGAGACAGAGGGAGAGAGAGAGAGAGAGAGAGAGAGAGAGAGAGAGAGAGTGAGACAGAGGGAGAGAGAAAGACAGAGAAAGAGAGAGAAAGACAGAGAGAGAGTTAGACAGAGAAAGATTGAGAAAGCGAGTGAGAGAGAGTGGCTCGTCTTGTCCATCATGTTTTGTCTCGTGTTAGTGCGAGACAGGTGCTGGTGGACTCTGGAGCCCGAGGCAGTTCCTCGCCCAAATCTAATTTACAGAGTGCTGCACTCCTGCGCTTCTCTGCCACATGAAAGCAGACGTGAGGAGCACGAGCGGAGAACCGGAGTTAATTAACTGCCGATCTGGAACCTTTGTTATTGTTAATAGTTTTAGGAGAGTGTGTGTGGACGTAGCAGGTGTAATTTCACACGATTCCCGCAGTGCTTACGGCTCTGCTTTGAAGATAGTACGCTTTTCCCATTCTCTAACAAGACACACACACACACACACACACACACACACACACACACTCACAACACACACACACACACACACACACACACACACACACTCACACACACACACACACACACACACACACACACACATACACACACACACACACACATACACACATACACACACACATACACAACACTCACTACACACACACACTCACACTCACGCACACACACACCGCGCACACATGCACACACACACACTCACACAACACACCAACCAACACACTCACACACTCACTCACTCACACACTCACACACACACTCACACACAGTTATTTGAGACAGCAGTAATCTAATTATTGACCTTATTCTGAATAAGACAATATTGTGATTAAGGTGTTTACACAAGTCACTTTTAGAATACTCCTCTCATGTACTTACCTACTGTACAGTAGCCGAGATACATGTATTTCGTCCACTACAGGCCTATCGTAGGTAAGTACACGGTTTGGGACGCAGCCGTGCTCTCTTGTTTGTCGTCAAACAGTTGAGCGCGGCCGTGTGTGTACGTGTCCTGACGCACAATGCAGTGAAAACTCACACACGACGTTAATAGTGTGATTAAGGTGTGTACATGGCTGTAATACACGTCCATAATACGACTAAAACAGGAACACTCCACATGTATTAATTCCATGTGTGTTTACTTCGGGTATGACCTTAATAGTTCCTTAATCAGAGTATTGACTTAATCAGGTTAATATCAGATTATTGTTGTCGTACTGTCTCTCTCTCTCTCTCTCTCTGTCTGTCTCTCTCTGTCTCTCTCTTCTCTCTGTCTGTCTCTGTCACTGTCTCTCTCTCTCTCTCTCTCTCTTTCTCTCTGTCTCTTCTCCCGCACTCTCTCTTTCTCTTTCTCTCTCTCTCTCTCTGCCTCTCTCTGTGTCTGTCTGTCTCTCTCTCTGTCTTTCTATATTCAATTTTCCAAGTCTGTCTCCCTCTTTGTCTCCATGTTTCTCTCTCTCTCTCCCTCTCTTCTCTCTCTCTCTCTCATGTGTGAATGTCTCTCACCAACACTGAGAGGACTCAGGTGTGTAAAACTTCATTTCTGCTCAACACAGCCGTGTTTTTCTGCCTGATAAAAAGCAAGCGCGAGGGATAATAGGGAGAAAGAGAGGCACACGGGATAGACAGATGTGTTGGCAGAGAGCGAGGGAATGAGGGAAGGGGGTGTTATCTTTCTTTCCGCTGTTCTCCACAGAACAAGCGCTCGCCTTAATTTAGACAAAAGAGGGCAGGGCTCTTATCGCCATGGAGACAGGTGCTTCTAAAGTGAGAGAGTAATGGCTGACTACACACACACATAGAAATATGATGATGTCATCACTAACCCCACTGCTGTGTTAGATTGATCTCGTCAGCAGTAATTAGCCCGGATACACACATCACCACGGTGTGACGAGATTGTTATCATGTGAGAAGTTCGTTATCGCGACAATTCACACGCCACAGAACAAAATCCACAGAATAAAAGTCTATTGTTCAAAAAAATCCTGAATACCAAAATGTCCTGAATGAAACACACACACACACACACCACACACACACACACACACCACACTCACACACACACACACACACACAACACTCAAACACACAGAGCAATTCCATAAAATAGAAATTTTCAGATAATACACTTACAAATTAACGTAATGTTCTGATTAATATGGGCACACGGTGGCTTAGTGGTTAGGACGTTCGCCTCACACCTCCAGGGTTCGGGGTTCAATTCCCACTGGGGCCATGTGTGTAGGCTGGTTGGTGTGTCTAAAGTGTCTGTAGTGAGTGTGTGTGTGATTGTGCCCTGTGATGGACTGGAACCTTGTCCAGGGTGTACCCCACCTTGTGCCCCATGCTCCCTGGGATACACTCCAGGTTCCCTGTGACCCTGAAAAGGAGTAAGCGGTAGAAGATGGATGGATCTGATGTATGGACAGAGTCCACTGGAGTTGGTTTTATTAAAAATTTGATTACACACCTAATTATTAAATGTTGTGGCGGTTGTGGCGCAGGTGGTAGAGCGGGTTGTCCACTTATCGTAGGGTTGGCGGTTCAATTCCCGGCCCGGGTGACTCCAGATGCCGAAGTGTCCTTGGGCAAGACACTGAACCCCAAGTTGCTCCCGATGGCAAGCTATCGGCAAAAAAAAAGCAATTTTTTTTGGATAAAAATTTGTAAGCCACACTAAGCCACCGTGTGCCCATATTAATCAGAACATTACGTTAATTTGTAAGTGTATTATCTGAAAATTTCTATTTTATGGAATTGCTCTGTGTGTTTGAGTGTTGTGTGTGTGTGTGTGTGTGTGTGTGGTGTGTGTGTGTGTGTGTGGTGTGTGTGTGTGTGTGTTTCATTCAGGACATTTTGGTATTCAGGATTTTTTTGAACAATAGACTTTTATCCAAAAAAATAAGTGCACATTTACCATAAGTGCACATTTACCATTTACCATTAAATGACTTTTATTAACAAATATCATTTAAAATATAAAAATGTACAGATGAGTAGCAGCTGGTGTTTATGCTGTTGTTCGGAGAATGTAAGATCGAATCCCGATGATGCCACAGCCATCTGTGTGAAACTGGTCGTGCTCTGTCGGTGGGAGGGGCTTACTCTCCCTTCCCTGTCTATCACAGTCACACTAGCCATTCGTGGGCCTCTGTGAGCTCATGTATGTGAAAGAGGGCAGATAGCGATTTCCTATCGTGTGTTACACAGCACTGTGATGCAGCAGCTTGAAAAGATGCATTTGGCTTCATTCAGAGGAAGCACGTGTTACGACACGTGTTACCGCACGTGCTACGTTTTTACAGCACGGGTTATGCGGCAGTCACACTAGACTTTTGACATGCAAAATTTCTTCTGAGGCCGCTGTGAATATGGGCGGCAACCGGATATGACATCACATGTTAAAATATACCCTTAGTTCCTGTACGCTGCGACACCAGAATCCACTCAACTTCTCTTTTGGTGTTGATTTTATGTTCTTTTAAAATGGTGTTGTGTAAAATGGGATTGTGTGACACTGCTATAATCTTTCTTAAGATGTCACGCTGTGACATGTCGAGCTTCTATTGGTCACACGTCTTTACGTGATTTCAAATCGCAGGGCAGAGTTCACCAAACTTGAACTTTGGAATGCAGTGAAATTTTTTCCCATGAAGCTTGCGTTTCCGCTCTCCAGCAGTTCCATGCGTATGAATGAAAGTCAATGGAATGTAAAGAGTCATGTGGGATCTTTGTTTGCCTTCATCCTCCTGGCTGGTAGCTACTGTATGACAGGAGAGAGCTGACTGGGAACACCAAATTACGGCAGAAAATGAGGGGAAAATAAAATAACAAAACATTCATCTTCTAAAATCTTGATGTTTCTGAGTAAGATGAGATGTTCAGGCAAAAAACACTTTATCATCAGAACTTGACTGGATTGTGAAGAACAGTAATATATCTAAGTAACAGTAATATATCTAAAGGTCTAACTTCTTTAAGGTGGTTTAGGGCACTACACTGAGGGGAAGTGGACGAGAAAATTGTGAGACAGAAAGGAAACACTGTTCGGGTATAAAAAGTTTTGAGCGAGCAGGTTGATGGTGATTATGTCGAACAGTCACGCTGACACACTGAGAAAATCGAGCCAAACCATCCTGCTCCTGCTCATGCTCTGGTTTTCTCTCTCCACTCGTTTCCACTTTGCCGTCTCAAATTCTCAAGTTTTCAATTTTCTCTCAGATCTCGAACGAAGGAGAAAATTTCTCTGCTTCAAAAATTCTTCCATCTAAATGTAAATGCTGAAATAATCATAATAGCATTGCAGAGACATCCTTCAGACCCTCTCCTATTCCGGCCAGTGTGTGTGTGTGTGTGTGTGTGTGTGTGTGTCAGAGAGAGAGAGAGAGAGAGATGGATATGAGGTTAGATCCTGGTTTAATGTACAGTTTATATACAGTGCCCTCCACTAATATTGCCACCCTTGGTAAATATTTTATTGTTTTGAAAAAAAATAAAAATCACAAACATACTCTGCTCTCATGGTTATCAAACAATTGCAAACACAACACAAGTTTATCCAAAAAATAAATAAAACTTTGTTAAATAAATGTGTGCAACAATTATTGGTACCCTTTTTGTGCTACCTCTCTTTGCCAAGATAACAGCTCTGAGTCTTCTCCTATAACACCTGATGAGGTTGGAGAATACATGGTGAGGGATCTGAGACCTTTCCTCCATACAGAACCTCTCCAGATCCTTCACATTTTGAGGTCCACACTGATGGACTCTCCTCTTCAGTTCACCCAACAGGTTTTCTGTGGGGTTCAGGTCAGGCATTTTCAAAGTTTGTGCTATTTTCTTATAGACACTTCCCATTTTGTGAAGCTCAACAACCTTTTGCTGCACATCACAGCTATATTCTTTGCTCTTATCCATTGTTATGAATGACTAAGTGAATTTGGCCGGTGTGTTACCTCATATTTATAGCCCTGTGAAAAATCAAGTCATGGTTGAACAATTTCCTGTTCCTAGTCACCCAGGTGTACTAAAATATATATATGTATCAATGGGAATGTATTACAGATATATTTTTCTCATAAGAATTCATAGGGGTGCCAACAATTGCTGCACATCTATATTTAACAATTATATATATATATATTTTTTAAACAAAAGAACAAAAAGTGAAACAATAAAGATACATTTTCACAGCCTTCATTGCTCATATTTCCCAAGGGTGCCAATATTAATGGAGGGCACTATACACTGTTCATGATTAGTGGATTTTTAAAGGGGGTGGAGACTTTAAATTATGGGCGGTTCTTTAATCTGGCACTCTGGGACACAGAAACTCACGTAATCTCTGCTCATTCAAATTTATAACCTCATCAGAGGTGTTAATAAAATGAATATGAATGAATGCAATAATAAATAAATAAATAACATTACGGTAATATGAATGAATATAATAATCTAAATATAATTTCACTGCTTTTGTTCATTATACAGTTAACGTGTTTGTTAAAGCGTTCTTTAACGATCTACTCTAGGGATAGAACCCTTCTTTATAGAACCTTTAAGGGTTCTATTAGAGAGACAAACTGAAGAATGCTTTAGTCCTAGACAGAAGATATGAGATCCTCAGAGATGTTTATCAGGGCGTCGGTTCAGGACCTCACACTCACCTTTACATCTTAATCATCATTAAACCTGTTAAAATACAATACTTTGAAGCTGCAGTCATATTTTCAGATCATTTAGACTATGGTTAATAATGTTCTTAATGAATTCATTTTACTTTCCATAAAATGAAAAATTGTATAACAACAACAACAACAACAACAACAACATGTAGGTAAATACTATAAATCAATAAACAAAAAAGTAAATGAACCACTGAAGTGACTACAACGTACTCCAGAACCACTTTGTAAAAGAAATTCTTAAAAATACATGTGCCAAAAATATCCATACCCCTAAGGAATATCTTACATAAACAACAAATTGTCATTCTTTAAAATGTTCAGGTTTTAATTTGCTCTCAGTGCCCAGAAACTCTGTTGTTGACTGTCATGTCATATCATGTCTTGTTTTTCCTCCAGGGTAGAAATGTGAGATACACAAGTGTAAATTCACTTTAAACACCACAGAACGTAAGAAAATACAGAACATAAGCAGCTAAAATCCTATTCAACATAACTTAATAAAAAGTCTGAAACATTATCATTCAGTGTGGAGGAAAACACAAGCCTGGACATTACCTGGACAGACCTGGACAGTTAGTTCACTCTGTTCATAGCATGAGACTAAAATCATAAACTCTTTCCTTACGAACAATTGGTTTAGGTCTTGTCTCCGCCCCTGTCCTGTCATTGGTCTGTTACTGATTGGATTCACCTGTCACCTGATTTGTGATTACTTTGCTTTCTTTTCCCTGCATTTTTCTCCACAGTTTGGTCACTTGCAGGTTCCCACTCACCAGTCGAATATCCAGAAGGTTAACACGCGCTTCTGCTGAGACACGTGAAGCCACAGCATTTTTTACTTCTGCTCATGCAGAACACACTCAGAGGGAAGCGCTATCTGCACATACATGAGCTCACAGACACCCATGATTGACTAGTGTTGCTGTGATTGACAGGGGAGATAGAGTATGTCCCTCCCACACAGGGAGCATGACCGGTTTTGCACGAATGAAAGTAGCATAATTGGGATTCGACTCTTCTGAGAACACAGTGGATTCTGATCTGGTCTGGTCTGGCTGGGCCACAGCCGAATGCTTTAAACACTACGCTATCGCCAAGTTATTTTACCTTCTTATGTATAGCCTCTGTGTGTCATGGTTTTTCACAAAGTCTCAGTGAATGTTATTGTGTGTTTCAATGCCTTGTTCCTACTTTTGTGTTCTCTGGTTTTGACCCTCGCGTGTTTGTCTCTCTTATATAAAAAGAGGATTATTCATCTTTAACCTTACATTTCATGTAAATCAGAACAATGTACACAGTCGGGTTTTCCTCCTTTAACCTGAAACACAAGCACACAGCAGTTACGTGTAAAATTAATATTCTATGCCAATCATATATCAATAGATGAGAATCTACTGTTCGTACAGCGTGACTAACGGACCTGGAGGAAGATTTCATATTTAAAAGTCTCTGAAAAGGACTTGGCACGTCAAATAAATCCATCAGCAGTGAAGCTGAGCCAACTTGACATTCACCTGGAGGAAATAAAACTCAGAGTTCAGAGAGAAGGGCAGAACATCCTGACCCTTCAGTGGATAGAAGTTCTGAAATGTCAGGGTCTGTAACTTCGGCACTCTCGCACTCTGCTTATCACTTAAAATCATTTTTAAAATAATAAATAGCGATGTAAATTATTATTATTTGATACAAGAAAAAGGCAACATAAAATAAACCAGTGCCTGAAGTGAGAATGTCTAAAGTAACTGATGAAATTGTGCTGGAGGCAAACTGCACTGGGTGAATTTGGATGTTCTGAGAGCAGATTCGCGTAAAGAGAGTCGTTTTCTTCTGAAAAATCATCACTGTGGATATTTGACTCGAGTCACGTTCACGACGTGTTCTCGTCACTCATTTTTTCTGACTAAATGGCTGTGCGTGTGGTCACAGCTGGATTATTACAGTTTGGATGTGTGGTCAGGGTCTGGTGGACACAGTTCTGGGTCAGTACAGTTGGTGTCAGACAGATCTAAAGCCCAGATGTTCAGCAATGCAGTATATAATGTGTGATAATAAACAAGCTGGCTTGGGAAAAGTCCAGTTTGGACATGAAGAAATGGAGTGTGTTGTTGTTGTTACCTGCAATTTTCCCTGTAAAAAAGTAAATTTTTAGTGAACATAATAACACTTTACATCCAGAACTCTCGTCCAGGACAGAAAACTCTAATGAACATGGTTCTGGATCATTTGGATTCACTCACTGATGAAAATATGTTTTCTGTTTCTCAGCCATCAGCTCGAGTTCCTGCCAACAGCACTGAGTGGAAAGATTGAGTGAGTAATATTTTTTATTTAATTCTGTCGCTCTGTGGTTATAAAAATGTTAAATGGGTCGTTTTGATCCAAACGGAATAAAAGCAGATCACTGACATGCAGAAAAGAGGACGAGGAGTTTTAATTCAGCGCTCCTGAACTTCGCTATTTTCACTGTAATTTATAAATCTGTGTGTTATGAAGCATCTTTATGGCAGTTTTCTAAATGCTGGCTTCATGTCCTCGAATCTTAGCGTAATATTGTACTTTATACTTCTTCTGTTTTGAGTCTCCCTTTGTATTGCAGTTCCCATGATTCACCTGTCTTCTATTAACCCTTGGTTAATGTCTGTGTTGGATGATCTCTTTGATTCTGATCTGTGCTTGTTTATTTGATGTATATTTTCTGGATTAAACTAACAACCTCAGAATACGATTTCTCTTAATAAAACCCATGCTGAGTTTACGCACCCGTGTCCTGCCTCATCAGCTCACATTACATTGACCGTCTTCCCATAAAGAGTTTCTCTTCATCTCTGTCGGTTTCTGCATCACATTTGTAAAGCACAATATACTGTATGAATTAATTGATATGTTAAAGCAGAACATATGATTGTATCATAAAAGATAATAATGAGTAAAGTTTAGTAAACAATGTATTCTGAATGAGGATCTCAGTTTAATGTATTTATTCATAATAGTAGATTTTACAAATTGGCGAGCCAGCCAGGAAGTTTAAAGAGAGTTCCAATCCGACTTTGCTAAAGACCTTCTGTAAGTGATTACTATTAATTTTTGTTAATAATTGTTAATGAAGAGCCCACATTTGATGATTTTGGGGTTTTGTTCTGAATAAAGTGAAAAATGCCTGAGAGTTTTCAAAACGTTTCACAGAAGAACCGAATTGGAGGACTAACAGGCTAACTAGGCTCTTGTCATATCAAAACTGGACTACTGCAACGCACTACTCTCAGGCCTCACAGCCAGCTCCTTCAAACCCCTTCAGATGATTCAGAATGCAGCAGCATGCCTCATATTCAACCAGCCCAAAAGAACCCATGCCAAACCCCTCTTCATCTCCCTCCACTGGCTTCCTGTAGCCGCCCGGATAAAATTCAAGATCTTGATGCTCACGTACAAAACATTGTCTGGAACAGCGCCCTCCTACCTCAACTATCTCCTGAAGGCTTACGTTCCCTCAACCAATCTGTGATCAATCAACGACCCACGCTTAGTAGTACCTACTCAGCCCGACTCAAGGTCCCTTTCAAGAACATTCACACTAACTGTACTTCAGTGGTGGAATGAACTTCCAATCTCAATCCGGACCACAGAAACTCTCACCATCTCAAAAACACAGATAAAGACCCACCTCTTCCGTGAACACCTAACCAACCCATCCAAAAAAAAAAAAAAAAGATTAAAAAGCCTTACTCTGGCATTTACACCTTTACTCTGTGCACTTTGCTTCTTCTGGAACTCAATTAATGGATCTTGTACAGTAGCACTACGTGTATTGTTCTCTGCTTGATATATTGCTTTGCTTGTATTTTCTCATTTGTAAGTCGCTTTGGATAAAAGCATCTGCTAAATAAATAAGTGTAAACAAATAAAGAAAATTAACTGGGACTGAAAGTTAGCACGTAGAATTTCCTCTGGAGCAACAGAAACATTCAAATGTTTTCTAATTTTTATGTCATGATAAAGTGGTCACTATGATTTTAACCATACATTCAGACTCGCCCTTGTCACTTTTAGTTTGTCATTTGTGGGCGTATACTGACTACTGCTATGGGGGCGTGGCCTATCCAGAATGATTCACAGCCTACAGCACACCGTGTGATGTACATGTCACATGCTCAGCTTCGTTCTCAGATTAGATTAGCAAAGAGAGCTAATTGTCCTAGCTACGTACACTCACCAGAGGCAG
>CM022773.1:314158-321658 GCA_012411365.1 Ameiurus melas | reverse complement strand
TAAAGCGGGCCCTCCCCAGTCGCTCCACCAGGTCGTCCACTCGGGGGAGGGGGTAACTATCGAAGTCCGATACCTGGTTCAGCCTCCGGAAGTCGTTACAAAGTCGCATGCTTCCGTCGGGTTTCAGTATGACAACGATGGGACTGGACCAGGGGCTGGTTGACTCCTCGACGATCCCGTCCCTTAGCATTCGCTGTGGACGCCTGGGGGCACGCCCGGATGGCAAAGAGTACATAGGGAAGGAGGAGGTCCCAGTTCTTCCCCTCGTATATATACCACCCACCGTAGCATCCATTTGAGCGTCTGATTGAAGCGCTCTACGAGTCCGTCGGTCTGTGGGTGGTAGACAGACATCTTCAGGTGCTTCACCTGCAACAACCGACACAGATCCGTCATTAATTTTGACACGAAGGGCGGTCAGGATGTCCTTGGGTATGCCCACCCGGCTGAAGAGGAGTACTAGCTCCCTGGCGATGTTGGGGGAAGTGGCCTTGCGTAGCGGCATCGCCTCCGGGTACCGGGTGGCGTAGTCCACAACAACGAGGATATATTCATGGCCCGCTCCGACTTGGGCCAGGCAGACTGCCCAGCATCGGGTCCTCTGGGTCCGTCGCGACGACTTCTTTGCCTCGTTAGCAGGGCCCGTTGGGAAGCTCGGCCAGTCTCTTCCTAGGAGTAGTGGCACCGGAAGGGTGGGGATCACGCCTACATGGAGGGGCCAGGTCCCGGCTGTACTCTGAATCCGCACCTCGGCTGCCGGGATCTCTCGGGTCTCCCCATGGATGCAGGTGACCGCGAGTACTCCCTCCGGTTGAAGCGCCTTGGGGAGAACAGTTGGTCGGGCGAGCCCTCGGGTGGGGCCCTCGGGTGGCTGTTGGAGGTGGAGCGCGCACCCAGCTAGCCATGGTTTCTGGATCGACCGACCGGGCTCTATCTCCGGTTCCGTGGGCATGGGCTCGTCGGAGGGGGTCATCTGGCTTGGTGACCTCCGGCGGGTCCTCCACGGCCCAGGGGGGCGTTGACGGTCAGGCTGGGGTCCTGAGGTACCGAGGGGTAGGGCAGAGGGTAGTTGGTCCCCCTGGCTAAACCCGGGCGTGGCCATAGTGCGCTCTAGCGCCGATCGGAGCGCCTGGGGTGATTCTGGTGCCTGTGCCCCTACGGCCTGTCGTTCTAGGCGGGGTAATGCCCTCAGGAACCGGTCCATCGCCACCTTCTCTGCCACCTCTGTGGCCGTATACTGGTCCGGCCGGAGCCACCGCTTAGTGAGTCGGATCAGGGAGTTTAGTTGTCCGCATGGAGACGGCCCCGGCTGGTAGGTCCAGCTATGGAACTCCATTGCCGCCTGGTAAGTGGTGCAGCCACACCATGACAGGACCCCCTCTTTCATCGTTGGGTAGTCTGCGGCATCTTCCGGTTCGAGGCTGTAGTACGCGATGCGTGCCTCCCCTGTGAGTAACCCGCCAATCGCCCGGGGCCAGTCATCCCGGTCCCACCCCTCCCGGCGGGCAATATTTTCAAAGGTAGGCTACGAGGTCTTCCTCGGGGGAGAGGGGTTGCAGTAGGCGGGCGGAGCTCGCATCTTGGGTCCGGGAGGGGTGTGGAGGCTGCGGGGGTCAGGGTCTTGAGGTCCACCAGCGTTTGGGTGGCGACCTGGAGGCTTTCGGCAAGTTGCTGAGTGACAGTCTGTTGCTGGATGTTTTTTTTTTATTTTATTTTTTTATTTTAGGAGCGGGCCTGTGCTACTGCCCGCATCCTCCACCAGTGTAGTGGGATCAGCCCAGGGGGGGAGGTGTAGCACAAACACGCGGGAGGCAGGTTGTGGTGAGAGACGTGCAAAAACATGGATTTATTTTCCTTCAGTCTGAAGCGGTGTGTGTGTGGGTGTGTGCGTGTGTGTGGGTGGCTGGATAGTCTGCGCGTCGGGTGTCGGTCCGCCACGACCGTGTGTAACTGAATCTATATAAAAGTTTATTGTTACAAATTAAATAATAAATAAAATGAGAACAAAATGTAAGAAATAACTTTAATGCTCAAGAAATAAACGATGTAGTGTTTTAGTGTGTTTAAATCAAACTTGGGTGTGTTTCTGTCCTCACTGTACTTCCTAAACAGAGTAGAATACCAGACCCGCTAAATAGACATGAATATGCTAAACACCGTATGCAAATTAGGAAACGCCCCCACATCCTCCTGCCATCGCTAACAGTATAATATAACTAGCAATATCTAAATTAACTAACTGCTAGTAAATAAACTCAGATGTTTTCAGTCTTGCTTTACATCTTCATTTATTAAAACCTGTATAAAATATAACATTACCATGCGTTACCATGACAACCACTGCCTGTCCGAGATGTGGAACAGCACCATTCACAGCGCTGCATTCGCTCTGAATCTGTACAGCAGAGTGTGTTTCTGCAAGGCGGTCCAGTCCCAGAACTAATTTAGTTTTAGAATAAGCCCAGGTCCATCAAGAACATCATTAAAGCTGGTTCTGGTGTAATCTTTAATATCTGGCCCAGATGTGGCTCAGTCCAGCGGTTAAGGTTGAATATTACTCAAAATAACACCTGATGTCACCACAGCATGCTGGAGAAGAGAGGTCAGGACGCTTCCCCTCCGCACCAGCAGAGGTCACCAACACCAGAATTCAAGTCCAGGTCACTTCAAGTTGTTTTTCTACTATATACGCACATGGTCACAACTGGTTTCAGCATTTAGGAACAAACTGCTTGTACACTTCATCGTGAAACCTGTTTATTTTAAACACTCCTCCCTGCTCTCATCATGTCCACTGATGTCTTTATTTGTACTTTGGACAGAACCTCAGAGAGAACCGTTTTGTCTTAAACTGGATAAACTTTGTGATATTTTGACCAGTGAGAGTGGGTCAGAGAATGCAAATATTTTTTTATTTTAATTTAAATATATAAATCAACATCAAACATCACAGTGACAAGCAACACATCAGACCATCAGAAATCACATCAGATATCAAATCAAACATCACATCAGCCATCACATCAGACATCAAATCAGACATCACATCAGATATTGCATCAGACATCACATCAGATATCACATCAAGCATCACATCAGACATCACATCAGATATCACATCAAACATCGCATCAACCCTCACATCAGACATCACATCAGACACCACTTCCACACTTCACTACCAGGTCTGTGGAAATAATTTCTGTACATCAGATTAACAGCGGCACGTTTTAACACAAACCGAGTCATTAATAATTTATTATTTTTACATTTTTAATATCTACCGTATTTCTAGAATACTGTAGAAACCATCAAAGAATTTGTAATGTATTTAATGATTGTAATGGGAATTGTACTGGTTTTAATGGAAGCTGTAATGGTCCCTGTGGGTGTCTACTGGTAATTTGTTACCTTCTATCGGTGGCACATTATGTCTAGTGGATACCATTAAAGACCAATAATGCTAATGGCTTTAATGGTTAGCTGATGTTTTGTAATGCTATTTGTAGTGGAAACCATTAGAATTTCTGTGATGGATTTGTATTGTTCCAGCAGGAGTGTCCTTTTGAAATCAGTTTGTTGTGTTGTTCAAATGAGTTCTGAAGCGCAATAACGTTTGTTTGTTTGTTTGTATACAGAAACTTTGCTGGTTGGAGTGCTGATATGAAAAAAGGCTCATGTGTTACTAACACTGTAACCATAGCAACACTTTTAGCAGTCTTAGCTGGTATCAGCTAACTAACTAACTAACTAGCATTGCACACAGTCTAGATTATTGTTATTATTTTATTAATGAAGATGGAATAATGCTGCAGGTTCTGCTGTATGTCTCTCTCTCTCACACACACACACACACACACACACACACACACACGTATTTTTAGTTACAGCAGTGAAATAAGGTTGTGAGGTCAGTGTAAGAGCCACTGAGTGTTAGCGTCAGTGTAAAGGATGTTATCTGTTTAAAGCGCTCATGTTTGTGTTTGCAGCGTTTTAGAGCCTGTGTGTAAATGACACGTCGTTACGGATGAACAGATAAACTAAAAAGTGGAGATGTTTTGAATCTAAAAGTCACGGCTGCTTACTGATAACACGCAATCACACCGCCGCTTAGGAAAATAACTGCAATTCAACTGGAATAAACACACACACACACACACACACACACACACACACACTGTCATGTCATGAGAAGATAAAAGCGAGTTTAGAGGATCAGGAAGCGTTTGGAGATTCCTGTTTATGTTACAGTGGAGGGAGAAACAGAAGCCGGATGCATGGTGCATTAAACAGACTGGGACTGTGATATATAAATAAATAAATAATAATAATAATAATAATAATAATAGTAGTATTAATAGTAAATAATAGATGTATAGTTGGTAGAAACAGGCGCATGTTGCTTGTTGTGAGCAGTGCAGTGATTACTGAGCGCTGTGGGAAGAAGGCGTTTGGATGGTGTGCGGTGTTTATCAGCGAGCGTAACGGTTTTGCTTGGTGGTAGTTTTGGAAGGGGTAAGTGTAATGGTTTTCCCGGTGGTAGTTTTGGAAGGGGTAAGTGTAATGGTTTTCCCGGTGGTAGTTTTGGAAGGGGTAAGTGTAATGGTTTTCCCGGTGGTAGTTTTGGAAGGGGTAAGTGTAATGGTTTTCCCGGTGGTAGTTTTGGAAGGGGAAAGTGTAATGGTTTTCCCGGTGGTAGTTTTGGAAGGGGTAAGTGTAATGGTTTTCCCGGTGGTAGTTTTGGAAGGGGTAATTAGGGGTCACTGGTGAGTTCTCCTGCTCGCCTCTTCGTCTTGCTGATGTACAGACTGCAGCACATGATTTTCTCACATAGGACATTTATAGTGTGCTGCAGCTTCGTGAGGACACTTTCTATCGGGGGGGACACGATGGCAGACATGAGGACACTTTCTATCGGGGCAGTAAAGAGCTGCACCAGTGTAGCCTGGGGTAGATGGAGCTGTAAGAAGTACATGCTTTGCTGAGCTTCCCTGTTGATGAACGATGTACTGAATGCATCTGCTTTTGGAAAGTTTGGCTAAGATAATGGTGGACATTAGCAGTGCTTGCTAAGCAGTGATTGGATGGCAGAGAAAACAAGGCGGGGCTTGTGATAAATCGAAATCAGCCTGTAGAGGATTTCACTGCGTTTTTTCACTTGATTTTGCTGCATTTAAAAAAAAAAAACATTTGTGATGCAATGTTTGGTTTTTTGTTTTGGGGAAGATGCTCGAATCGTCGAAATCGCAATCACACGGAAATAGATCCGCTCGCTCTCTCACAGTGATGTTTGTCGGTAAATCAGAGCTTTTAGCTGGACTCGTGTTCGACACACATGAATGGAAGAGCGCTTCGGCTGCATGCGTGTTGTGATGACGTCACGTGATGCGTCTCAACCCGAATCTGAGGAAAGTCTGCGGTAGTTTTTTTAAATTGCAGCTTCTCTGAATAATGCAGAGTTTCCTTGTTTTTGCGTTCATTTCTGTGATTCGCAAAATCGCTAAATCCTGGAGCGACTGATATTTATACAACAACTTTACTGTGTCACGTTGTGTTAGCATGCTAAATGTAACCATGGAGACAAGTTCTGGCAAATTATAAAGCAAATCAGCGACTGTTCTAATTCAGTTGTGTCTTCATTAAGGCCCACAAGCAGGCCGATGTGCTCATGTTGCTTACGGAGGCAGCGACATGTGAATAGGAGTTTTATTCCCTACACTATATCAAATAAATTATTATTAATCAACCACTTCAGCGTTTTTATCATTATAATATTGATAAAGCAACATTACAACCAAAAGTAGAGAAAAAAGAATTATGTACACGTTAAGATGCGTCATTTAACAGAAACATGAGAATGGCAGAATGTTCTAGAGCGTTGGAGGAGGAAACATGTTCCCCGTCACACGTTCGCTAATAATCCGATTAAACTCCAGCTCATAAAATCAGCGTAATCATGTGCGCCTTATTTCCGAAAACACAGCGAGCCGTCGTGGGAAATGATCTCACAGCCGAGCACGCTCCATCGATACGAGCGGCGAGATTAAGAGTCATAAAACAATAAAAAAGTGTCTCATTATGCTCGGCTAGCAGATTTGTGTAATTGTTCCTGCAGGGATCCGCACGCTGTAAACAAGGAAACACGAGACGTCTGTAATGAGCTTCATTCATGTGCATGAGAGCGTGTTCTCTCTCTCAAACCCCCTGAGAACACGCAATTACTGACTGTTCACGCGGAACCGGAATTCATATTACACTCCGGAACGGGACACGAGCAGAACCGCTTCCTGTCTGAGAACCTACATCACCGAGGATGTAGATCACATAGAGTTCCCTCCAGACCCTCCGAGTCCATGCCTCCTTTACCATTTACAGACCAGAACCAAACTAACCTGTTTAGAACAAGAATCAGAAGTACAAATAAGAAAAAACAATCTGCTCGAGAACCAAGACAAAATCAGTGCTATGACCAGAATATTCAGAACCGTAATGGAGAAATAACTGGAACATAAACCAGAACCAAACTGGAACTAGAGGAACAACTAGAACCAAAATCAGAACAGGAACTAGAACCAGAAATGTTTTAATTATCTTGTACTTTTTGTATGAAATTACAAATAGTTTATATTCCTAAACAAATATACAGCTGGTATTAAAGAACATGGTTCTAGTGAGGTTCTAGCAGCAATAATCGAGTTGGTTCTGTTGCATATTACTGACAAGCCATTTTCCCTGAAATGTCTAGCTTTATTATCCATCCATCCATCTTCAACCGCTTATTCCTGCTTCAGGGTCGCGGGGAACCTGGAGTCTATCCCAGGAAGCATCGGGCACAAGGCGGGGTTACACCCTGGACAGGGTGCCAGTCCATCGCAGGGCACAATCACATACACACTCACACACCCATTCATACACTACGGACAATTTACCAAGCTGCCAATCAACCTACCATGCATGTCTTTGGACTGGGGGAGGAAACCGGAGTACCCGGAGGAAACCCCTGCAACACGGGGAGAACATGCAACCCACATGGCCCCGGCAGGAATCAAACCCCGGACCCTGGAGATGTGAGGCGAACATGCTAACCACTAAGCCACCGTGCGCCCTTAGCTTTATTATATTATATTATATTACATGATATTATAGTATATTATATTATATTGTAGTAATTATATTAGATTAGATTAGATTAGATTAGATTTACCAGGCTGTACAAGCTTTCGCTGAGTTTTTATGTGAATGTTTGATTTTACGATGAATTGTTAAAGACGTTGTGATGTAAGTTGCGGAGGTTTTGTGTGCAGGACCGAACTGGTGAAATAGTTCATTCTGTGCTCTTTCACGGTGATGTTTGTTGAGGACTTTTAGCTGTACTCGTGTTCGACGCACGTGAATCGAAGGGTTTTGACTGAATGCGTGTTTTGATGATGTCACATGACACGTATCAGCCCAAATCAGTGGAAAATCTGCTGGAAAATTGAAAATTTGCAGCTCCTCTGA
>CM022773.1:269158-309158 GCA_012411365.1 Ameiurus melas | reverse complement strand
CTCCCATACCTCACGCCCCAACAGACGGGGGGGTGGTACAGGTTTGCTTCTCTCCAAAACATGGAAATTTACCTGTCTTTCTCCCTCTTGCTCATACACTTCTTTTGAATTTCATGCTGTTATGGTCACTGTCCCTGCAAAAATGCACTTTCTCGTTGTTTACCGTCCTCCAGGTCAACTGGGGAAGTTCATCGATGAATTCGACACGCTACTGTCCACCATCCCAGATGATGGAACTCCTCTTCTGGTCCTTGGTGATTTCAACATTCATCTAGACAAGCCACATGCAGCTGACTTCCTTGCTCTCCTTCACACATTTGACCTCAAGCAGCTCACCACACCAGCAACCCACAAAGCCGGCAAACAGCTTGACCTCATCCTCACACGTAATTGCACCACACACGATCTTCTCATTAGTCCTCTCCACACCTCTGACCATTTCTTTATCCAGTTCTCTATTTCTCTCCCCTCACCCCCTTCACTGTCTCCTCCTTCCATCTCTTTTCGTCGCAATATTCGCTCCCTTTCCCCCTCACATTTCTCATCCATTGTCACAACCTTACTTCCCTCTAACGGCCACTTTTCCTCACTTGACGTAAACACCGCAACCGACATGCTATGTTCCACCTTAACATCTTCTCTTGACAGCATATGCCCCCTAACCTCCAGACCTGCTCACACATCACCATCTTGTCCTTGGCTCTCAGAAGCTCTGCGTAGCAACCGGGCCAAACTAAGAGCATCTGAAAGGAAATGGCGCAAATCAAACAATCCGATTGACCTAACCAATTACCGGAAACTTCTCTCCTCTTTTCCCCAAAAAGCATCTCCATTGCTAAAACCACATACTTCCAAGATAAGATTGGTAGTTCTCCCAACACTCGCATTCTTTTCAAAACTTTTTCCTCTTTTCTCTGTCCCCCCCTCCCCCCTTCCCCTTCCTCTCTCACTGCAGATGACTTTGCAAGTTTCTTTTCCAGCAAGGTTACATCAATTAGGAACCAGTTCTCAACCCCAGACATGCATAGACCAACTCCTCCTCCACGTACCTCCCAACTGACTTCCTTCTCTCCCCTCTCAGAGACTGATGTCTCTAAACTCCTCCGCTCTAGCCGTCCCACAACCTGTCCCCTTGACCCTATCCCTTCTCAACTTCTTCAGTCCATCGCTCCCACATATTACCTGCACTTACACACATCTTTAACACATCGCTCTCTACTGGCACATACCCTACCTCATTTAAGCAAGCCCGCGTTACCCCACTTACTTAAAACCATCACTCAATCCTTCTATAGTTGACAATTACAGACCTGTTTCCCTCCTCCCTTTCTTTCCAAAACTCTCGAAGAGCCGTTTTAATCAACTCTACAATTTTCTCACACGTAACAACCTCCTAAAGACCAAGCAGTCTGGCTTCAAGAGCAACCATTCCACGGAGACTGCTCTGCTTTCCGTCACTGAAGCCTTACGACCCGCAAAGAGCAACCTCTAGATCATCTGTCCTCATCCTACTTGACCTCTCTGCTGCCTTCGACACTGTGAACCATCAGATCCTCCTATCAACTCTCTCCAACCTGGGCATCAATGGAACGGTTCTACGCTGGGTGGAATCCTATCTTTCGGACAGATCCTTCAAGGTATCATGGAGCGGAGGTATTTCTGGAACTATACACTACATCTCTCGGTCAGGTGATTGAGTCTCATGGCTTTTCCTATCACTGCTATGCTGATGACACTCAGCTCTATTTGTCCTTCCAGCCTGATGACCCATCTGTTTCTGCTCGCATCTCATCGTGCCTGTCAGACATCTCGGTCTGGATGAAGAAGCACCATCTTCAGCTTAACCTGGGAAAATCGGAGCTTCTCGTCATCCCAGCCTATCCCTCAATCAACCAGAACTTCACTGTACAGCTCAGCTCACTTACACTCATGCCAACCAAGACGGCCAGGAAACCTTGGGGTGATTCTTGATGAGGGCTTGACCTTTACAGACCACATCTCAGCAACTGCAAGGTCCTGTAGGTTCATCCTGTACAACATCAAGAAAATCTGACCATTCCTCACCAAACAGGCTACACAGATACTAGTCCAGGCTCTTGTCATCTCTAAACTGGACTACTGCAACTCACTGCTTTCAGGCCTCCCAGCCAGCTCCATCAAACCCCTTCAAATGATTCAGAATGCTGCGGCCCACCTGCTGTCAACCAGCCCAAGACTACTCATATCACACCCCTCTTCATCTCCCTCCACTGGCTTCCTGTCGATGCCGCATCAAGTTCAAGGCCTTGATGCTCACCTACAAGACCTTGTCAGGAACAGCACCCTCCTACCTCAACTCTCTCCTGAAGGCATACATTCCCTCTCGCAATCTGCGTCGACTAGCGACCGACGTTTAGTAGTTCCCACTCAGCGAGGCGTAAGGTCCCTTTCCGAACCTTCACACATACTGTTCCCCAGTGGTGGAATGCTCTTCCGATCTCAATCCGGACTGCAGAGTCTCTCACTATCTTCAAAAAACAGCTAAAGACCCACCTTTTCCGTGAACACCTAACCATCTCCTAAAAAAAAAAAAAAAGACTTGCACTTACACCTCTACTCTGTACACTTTGCTTCCTCTGGTATTCAATTAATGGATCTTGTATAGTAGCACTACTTGTATTGTTCCCTGCTTGATATATCGCTTTGCTTATTTGTAAGTCGCTTTGGATAAAAGCGTCTGCTAAATGAATAAATGTAAATGTAATGTAAATGATGGTGATGCCAGTGATTGTGTCTGTGATTGTGATGGTGTTGGTGTCGGTGATGGTGTCTGTGATGGTGATGGTGTCAGTGATGGTGATGTGATGGTGTCAGTGATGGTGTCATGGATGGTGATGGTGATGGTGTCTGCAATGGTGAAGGCGATGGTGACGATGTCGGTGATGTGATGGTGTCAGTTATGGTGATGTGTCGGTGATGGTGACGGTGGTGGTGTCGGTGATTGTGTTGGTGATGGTGTCAGTGACGGTGATTGTGTCGGTGATGGTGATGGTGTAAACAATGTTGCTGGTGACAGTGATGGTGTCAGTGATGGTGATGGTGTCAATAATGATGATGGTGACAGTGATGGTGTCAGTGATGGTGCCAGTGATGGTGATGGTGTCGTGATTGTGTCTGTGGTGTGTCGGTGACAGTGTCAGTGATTGTGATGTGTCGGTGATGGTGTCAGTGATGGTGTCAGTGATGGAGATGGTATCTGTGATGGTGACGGTGATGGTGTCGTGTCGATGATGGTGTTGGTAATGGTGACAGTGACGGTGATGTGTCAGTGACATGATGTTGTCGATGACGGTGATGGTGTCTGTAATGGTGACAGTGTCATTTATGGTGATGTGTCAGTAATGGTGTCGGTGATGGTGTCGGTGATGGTGTCGGAGACGTGTCGGTGATGGTGACGTGTTGGTGTTGGTGTTGGTGACGATGACGGTGTCAGTGATGGTGATGGTGCCGGTGATGGTGTCGGTTACAGTATCTGTGATGTTGATGGTGTCAGTGATTGTGTCTGTGGTGTGTCGGTGATGGTGATGTGCTGGTGATGGTTATAGTGTCAGTGATTGTGTCTGTGGTGTGTCGTGATGGTGATGGTGCCGGTGATGTGTTGGTGATGGTGATGCCAGTGATTGTGTCTGTGATTGTGATGGTGTTGGTGTCGGTGATGGTGTCTGTGATGGTGATGGTGTCAGTGATGGTGGTGTGATTGTGTCAGTGATGGTGTCATGGATGGTGATGGTGTCTGTAATGGTGACGGCGATGGTGACGATGTCGGTGATGTGATGGTGTCAGTTATGGTGATGGTGTCGGTGATGGTGACAGTGGTGGTGTCGGTGATGGTGTCTGTGATGGTGATGGTGTCAGTGATGGTGGTGTGATTGTGTCAGTGATGGTGTCATGGATGGTGATGGTGATGGTGTCTGTAATGGTGACGGCGATGGTGACGATGTCGGTGATGTGATGGTGTCAGTTATGGTGATGGTGTCGGTGATGGTGACAGTGGTGGTGTCGGTGATTGTGTCTGTGATTGTGATGGTGTTGGTGTCGGTGATGGTGTCTGTGATGGTGATGGTGTCAGTGATGGTGGTGTGATTGTGTCAGTGATGGTGTCATGGATGGTGATGGTGATGGTGTCTGTAATGGTGACGGCGATGGTGACGATGTCGGTGATGTGATGGTGATAGTGACGGTGATTGTGTCGGTGATGGTGATGGTGTAAACAATGTTGCTGGTGACAGTGATGGTGTCAGTGATGGAGATGGTATCTGTGATGGTGATGGTGTCGGTGATGGTGATGTGTCGATGATGGTGTTGGTAATGGTGACAGTGACGGTGATGTGTCAGTGACATGATGTTGTCGATGACGGTGATGGTGTCTGTAATGGTGACAGTGTCATTTATGGTGA
This sequence comes from Ameiurus melas, assembly GCA_012411365.1. Lineage (NCBI taxonomy): Eukaryota > Metazoa > Chordata > Actinopteri > Siluriformes > Ictaluridae > Ameiurus > Ameiurus melas. The sequence goes on along the minus strand of CM022773.1, from coordinate 304,722 downwards.
TGTGTCAGTAATGGTGGCGGTGATGGTGTCGGTGATTGTGTCGGAGACGTGTCAGTGATGGTGACGTGATGGTGTTGGTGTTGGTGACGATGACGGTGTCAGTGATGGCGATGGTGTCGGTGATGGTGTCGGTTACAGTATCTGTGATGTTGATGGTGTCAGTGATTGTGTCTGTGGTGTGTCGTGATGGTGATGGTGTCGGTGATGTGTTGGTGATGGTGATGCCAGTGATTGTGTCTGTGATTGTGATGGTGTTGGTGTCGGTGATGGTGTCTGTGATTGTGATGGTGTCAGTGATGGTGATGTGATGGTGTCAGTGATGGTGTCATGGATGGTGATGGTGATGGTGTCTGTAATGGTGACGGCGATGGTGACGATGTCGGTGATGTGATGGTGTCAGTTATGGTGATGGTGACAGTGGTGGTGTCGGTGATTGTGTCTGTGATGGTGTCAGTGATGGTGATAGTGACGGTGATTGTGTCGGTGATGGTGATGGTGTAAACAATGTTGATGGTGACAGTGATGGTGTCAGTGATGTTGTCAGTGATGGTGATGGTGTCAATAATGATGATGGTGACAGTGATGGTGTCAGTGATGGTGACGGTGTTGGTGACAGTGTCTGTGATGGTATCAGTGATGGTGATGGTGTCGTGATTGTGTCTGTGGTGTGTCGGTGACAGTGTCAGTGATTGTGATGTGTCGGTGATGGTGTCAGTGATGGTGTCAGTGATGTAGATGGTATCTGTGATGGTGACGGTGATGGTGTCGGTGATGGTGATGTGTCGATGATGGTGTTGGTAATGGTGACAGTGACGGTGATGTGTCGGTGACATGATGGTGTCGATGACGGTGATGGTGTCTGTAATGTTGACAGTGTCATTTATGGTGATGGTGACGGTGATGGTGTCGGTGATTGTGTCGGAGACGTGTCGGTGATTGTGTCGGTGATGGTGATGGTGTAAACAATGTTGCTGGTGACAGTGATGGTGTCAGTGATGGAGATGGTATCTGTGATGGTGATGGTGTCGGTGATGGTGATGTGTCGATGATGGTGTTGGTAATGGTGACAGTGACGGTGATGTGTCAGTGACATGATGTTGTCGATGACGGTGATGGTGTCTGTAATGGTGACAGTGTCATTTATGGTGATGTGTCGGTGATGGTGTCGGTTACAGTATCTGTGATGTTGATGGTGTCAGTGATTGTGTCTGTGGTGTGTCGTGATGGTGATGGTGTCGGTGATGTGTTGGTGATGGTGATGCCAGTGATTGTGTCTGTGATTGTGATGGTGTTGGTGTCGGTGATGGTGTCTGTGATTGTGATGGTGTCAGTGATGGTGATGTGATGGTGTCAGTGATGGTGTCATGGATGGTGATGTGATGGTGTCAGTTATGGTGATGGTGTCGGTGATGGTGACAGTGGTGGTGTCGGTGATTGTGTCTGTGATGGTTATAGTGACGGTGATTGTGTCGGTGATGGTGATGGTGTAAACAATGTTGATGGTGACAGTGATGGTGTCAGTGATGTTGTCAGTGATGGTGATGGTGTCAATAATGATGATGGTGACAGTGATGGTGTCAGTGATGGTGCCAGTGATGGTGACGGTGTTGGTGACAGTGTCTGTGATGGTATCAGTGATGGTGATGGTGTCGTGATTGTGTCTGTGGTGTGTCGGTGACAGTGTCAGTGATTGTGATGTGTCGGTGATGGTGTCAGTGATGGTGTCAGTGATGTAGATGGTATCTGTGATGGTGAAGGCGGTGATGGTGTCGGTGATGGTGATGTGTCGATGATGGTGTTGGTAATGGTGACAGTGACGGTGATGTGTCGGTGACATGATGGTGTCGATGACGGTGATGGTGTCTGTAATGTTGACAGTGTCATTTATGGTGATGGTGACGGTGATGGTGTCGGTGATTGTGTCGGAGACGTGTCGGTGATTGTGTCGGAGATGTGTCGGTGATGGTGTTGGTGATGGTGACAATGACGGTGATGGTGTCAGTGGTGGCGATGGTGTCGGTGATGGTGTCGGTGACAGTATCTGTGATGTTGATGGTGTCAGTGATTGTGTCTGTGGTGTGTTGGTGATGGTGATGTGCTGGTGATGGTGATAGTGTCAGTGATTGTGTCTGTGGTGTGTCGGTGATGGTGATGTGCTGGTGATGGTGATAGTGTCAGTGATTGTGTCTGTGATTGTGATGTGTTGGTGTCGGTGATGGTGTCTGTGATGGTGATGGTGTCAGTGATGGTGGTGTGATTGTGTCAGTGATGGTGTCATGGATGGTGATGGTGTCTGTAATGGTGACGGCGATGGTGACGATGTCGGTGATGTGATGGTGTCAGTGATGGTGATGGTGATGGTGTTGGTGACAGTGTCTGTGATGGTGTCAGTGATGGTGATAGTGACGGTGATTGTGTCTGTGATGGTGATGGTGTAAATAATGTTGATGGTGACAGTGATGGTGTCAGTGATGGTGTCTGTGATGTGTCAGTGATGTCTCAGTGATGTGTCAGTGATGGTGATGGTGTCCGTGATTTTGTCGGTGATGGTGATAGTGACGGTGTCAGTGGTGGTGATGGTGTTGGTGTAAATAATGGTGATGGTGACAGTGATGGTGACAGTGATGGTGTCAGTGATGGTGCCAGTGATGGTGACGATGTCGGTGATGTGATGGTGTCAGTGATGGTGTCAGTGATGGTGATGGTGTCGGTGACGGTGATGGTAGTGGTGTCGGTGACAGTGTCTGTGATGGTGATAGTGATTGTGTCGGTGATGGTGTAAATAATGTTGATGGTGACAGTGATGGTGTCAGTGATGGTGTCAGTGATGGTGATGGTGTCAATAATGTTGATGGTGACAGTGATGGTGTCAGTGATGGTGCCAGTGATAGTGACGGTGTCGGTGACAGTGTCTGTGATGGTATTAGTGATGGTGATAGTGACAGTGATTGCGTCGGTGATGATAATGGTGTAAATAATGGTGATGGTGACAGTGATGGTGTCTGTGATGGTACCAGTGATGGTGACAGTGTCGGTGACAGTGTCTGTGATGGCATCAGTGACAGTGATTGTGTCGGTGATGGTGATGGTGTAAATAATGGTGATAGTGATGGTGACAGTGATGGTGTCAGTGATGGTGCCAGTGATGGTGACGGTGTTGGTGACAGTGTCTGTGATGGTATCAGTGATGGTGATAGTGACAGTGATTGTGTCGGTGATGGTGATGGTGTAAATAATGGTGATGGTGACAGTGATGGTGTCAGTGATGGTGCCAGTGATGGTGACGGTGTTGGTGACAGTGTCTGTGATGGTATCAGTGATGGTGATAGTGATGGTGATTGTGTTGGTGTTGGTGATGGTGTAAATAATGGTGATGGTGATGATGTCGGTGATGTAATTCGCGCTGCGTCCTTTCAGGAATGATGTACGGTTACTTGATTCAAAGATTTTCCTGATTTTAAAGATGAACTGGTTAAACAACTCTCCCAACACTTCAACTTACAGAGCCAAGTTACATGAACGGTTTACTGTGCTACAGATTTCTCTAAAAGGCCCTAAATACAGTAATAAATGTGTCTCAAATATTTACAGTAATAATTACACAGTAACATCACCCAACATGATAATGTGGGCGTGGCCATTTGTATAGGAAGGACCTGTTTAAATATTTGGTTTAATGTACAGTAGTGCTGAAGTGTGGGACACACACACAAACACACACTGTAACTACACACTGTAACTACACTCTAAGCCTCTCCATCACACTGCAGTTCATTTTTATCCATTTCTGTCTGATTTATTGCTGGAGGTCGACTATTTATTACATTAGAAATGAAGGAAAGCTTGGAGCTGTGAGTGTTTATTAGAGGAGGCACACTGCAGCTCTCTGGCCTTCCTCTCGTCTTATTATTTTTTTTAAAGAGAGAGAGAGAAAGAGAGAGAAACTGCACTTTTTATTGGAAAGATATATACTGAGCTCGAGGCAGGAAAAAGAAGTTTTAGCCTTTTGCTGCAGATGGAGAGATTAGATTTATTTAATTTTTTTTTGTGGATGACTAATTTTGAAGACGTTTCTCTCGACACATCTGTCTCACTGTAACTCCTGTGAACTCTCTCTCTCTCTCTCTCTCTCTCTCGCTCTCTCATGGCTCAGCGTTTCTGTCATCAGTTCCACACTTCACCATTACAGAACTGTTCCATCTGTAGGTGTCAGTGTTTTGGCTAAATGTCCTATGCTAACAGTCTGCTGAAATCCTGAGACAAAAAGCCAGAAAGACATATGGGTAAAAGCTAGTAGTTACTTATACAGATAGAGAGGTAGATGGAGGGATAGATGACGGGCAGAGGAATAGACATACAGACTGGGATTACATTTATTATGTGCATTGGAGTGTGACAAGACAAAACAAAATGCACTCTTGTCTTTGTCTGGACCCCAGAATATCCACTACAATATCACCCTTAATGTTCTTTTAGATTTAGAGAATATAACAAACTTATCCCCAAGATCCTGCAGCTCAACAGAGAAGTTCAAACATGTATAGTAATCACATGATATATTTCAGTCAGGGTTTAGGCCTCATCACGTTACTGATATAGCGCTGGTTAAAATAGTAAATGACAGAATACTAGCCTGTGATCAGGGCTCTTTCTCCTGGCTATCGTTACCCAAGCTCACAGCAGGTTTTGATGACACAGATCACAACATTCTTCTAGACAGACAAGAACATGTTGTTGGAGTTAAGGGAATGTCTCTTGTCTGTCTCAGTTCTTATCTGATTAATCAGTATCAGTTTGTAAAGTTGATGGTGACTTATCTATCCATACAAAAGTATGGATATCAGTCTTGATGTCTTGATGACAGAAACCCACAGTGAGAACATGGGAGAACATCATTTTTTTCACCCAAAAAACCCCCACAATGAGACCTAGACAATAGCACAAGTGTGGTTTAACTTTCACTCTCCAAAGATGAGATACGAGGCTTCAGCTTCTGAGAAATTCCACTCAATTAAATAGACCCAGTTTAGATGAACCAATCTGTTCAGTTTGTTGATGGTAAAAGTTCCATTTTGCAATAATGATGTGGAATAGTAATAGTATGATGTCAGAGTAGGACTATAGTATGACATGTTATAGTAATAGCATAGCAAAGTGTGAGAGTAGTGATACATTATGTATTAGAGTAAAGCATAAACTAATAATGGGATATATAAAATATATACTATAAATAGTATGATAATGTAGGGTACATGTGTAGGATTATGATGTGAGATAGTGATAATGCAGTAAGAAGAATTTGAATGGAAACACTACATGGTCTGCACTTATATAGCGTTTTTTTAACCTTAGCTGTTCCAAAGCGCTTTACACTCATGCACCCATACACATACACACACATACACAAATGGTAGCAGAGCTGCCATGCAAGGTGCTAACTTGCCATCGGTAGCAACTTGGGGTTCAGTGTCTTGCCCAAGGACACTTCAGCATGTGGAGTCATGTAGGCCTGGAACCGAACCGTCAACCCTACAATTAGTGGACAACCCGCTCTACCACCTGCGCCACAGCCGCCCACTACATGGTAGAGTAAAAGAATATAATGATAAAGTTTAGTAATATTATTGTGTGATGTGGTATAGTAAACATATAATGTGATACTTACATATGAGATCATATCATTAGAATATCTTTAGAGTTCCTCCAGATACAATATACACAGCCTCAGATCTCAGCTTTGGAGTGTTATAGGTGCGCTTCTGACCCCGAAACCCACTGTATGAATTTGGGGAAGATCGAAGAACCTCAAATATTTCACCCAGTCACACAAAGGAGTTTTTAGGGTGAAAATGTTGACTTACTCCAATCTTTCTCAAAGTCGCTCTGTTGGTTACTGAGCTCAAGATGGACAGTAACGCATGTTTGGTCTGAATACCACTCTCCAAAGCTGAGATCTGAGGCTTCAAAATTTTAATCAATAAAATATACAGGTTTTTGACAGTCCCTAACCACATTTCAGCTCTGGAGTGTGACAGGATGAAACGAAGGCTGCTCCTGTCTAAGTCTTGACACCAGTAACCTATGGTGTGAATTTGGGGGAAATCGAGAACATCAGATATTTCACTGAAAAGCGCAAAGGCCCTTAGTTAACCCTAACCCTAACCCCTTGGAGTTTTTAGGGTGAAAATGTTGACTTTTTCTGATCTTGTTCATAATTGCACCACTGGTTACTTAGGTCCAGACAAAGACAGGGGCGTGAGATTGGCCTGTCTATCAGACTGAAACGCGGAGATCTGAGGCGTCCAGTTCCATGTAGTATGATGTCATATAGTAATAGTATATAATCAAGTGGAATAGTAAAATTATAGTTTGTGAAACAGTAAAATACAGTATGATATTTTAACTATGAGACAGTTTACTAATAATAGTGATAGTATTGTATAATGAATTAGGATAATAGTAATACACTAGGTTTTATAGTAAAGCATAGTATCATATTATATTATATTATAAATAGAAGTAGGATGGAAATGATACTGTCACGGTTCCCCCTTGAAGCAGCATGCTCTCGCGCTGTTGCGCATGTGTGTTATGACATTCGAACATGTGCTCTTTGTTTTCGTTTCTGTCATTGGCTGGGAGGGCACATGTGTTTTGTTTATGTTCGTCATGACCCCGCCCTGTGTCTTTCATAGGTTGTATCCCCACGTGTGTCTGGATTACTCTGGATTGCTGAACCCTGTTTAAGTTAATTCATGCCGGTTTTTATACTACGCGCCGTACTACACACGGCGCGGTTAATTAAACATACCAAACACAGTAAACTTAGTCCCTTGTTAGTTATAGTTCACACTGGGTTATCCGCTACCAGATCTTAGTCCTAGTTCACGTTCATGTTTAGGTTTATGTTTGTTTCTCGACCCTGTTTTCCGTGCCTCGTTATTGTTATCTGCCTGGCCCCTAGGCTATGCCTGTTTGCCGTTCGCCTGACCTTTGCCTGTTTTCTGGATTACGCCTTTGGATTACGTTTTGGATTTGTCTGCCTGCCTCTTGTAAATAAACTACACTCGTTCTTAAGTGCGCTTACCTCCTTCCTTCATCCGCTCCGTCACGACTTGTGACAGAATTAACCGCCGTAATCATGGAGGTAGCACGAGAACAGCGAGGACGCCGAACCCAAGACCGCATGCCCAAGATTCCCGCCTTGGATTCCATGAGCTTCGCACAGAGGTATTCCGTGGACATGCCGGAGCTGTATGATGGCTACTTTTACCCGGATGAGTTTTTGATGGATTGTCAGTATTATTTTCCAGCCTATGTGACCCGAAACCGACTGAAGGACGATTCATTCTGTTTATCATGTCTCGCCTCGTTGGCGCAGCTCACGCATGGGCACAGCGAGTGGCAACCAAGGAATCCCGGGTGCTGGAGGATATTTGGCAGTTTTTGGAAGTGTTTTTGGAGGAGCTTGGAGAACCAGGACAGAACTATGATCAGTTGCTGGAGGAAGTGAACGTGGCGGAGCGCCCATTCCCCAGGTCTTATGGGCAGGTGAGCACTCCAGAGGAGACAGACAAGACCCCCACCGCTCATCCAGGGAAGCGAGTTCCGCTCACCTCCAATTTTCCAGACCAAGCTAAGTCTCCAGCCCCTGCCATGCCTCAGGTCCATGTCCCGGTCCAGACCAAGCCACAAGTCCAAGTGACCGTGCATCCTGCTAAGCAGAATCCATTCATCTCCAAGTCTGCCGACCCAATTCACAAAATTCCGCTCACAGCCATGTTCCAAGTTCAAGCTCCAGTCACAGCCAAGCCTCGGGTTCCAGTTGTAATCACTCAGAGTAAGAAGGAAATGGTGGAAAAAATTAGCAGAATGCAGTTGGAGTTGGAGAGTTTGAGCAGCACTCTGTCTGAAATGGAGAAGAAATGCATTGAAGCTACTAAAGAATGCTCATCCGTGGAGTTGCAAGTACAGGAAACTCAGGTTTTACTGCAAGAGGAGACACTCCGGAAACGGGTTCTGAGCATTCGGCTCTGTCGACTAGAGGACGAACGAAATCAACTAAAGCAGCTTCTGGAGGAGGAGAAGGATAGAAGTAAAAGTGCAGAGACCCAGCTTCACCAAGTCCAGACACAGTCTCAAGCTCACGACGCCCAAGTCCAGACTCAATCTCAAGCTCACGACGTCCAGGTCCAGACTCAGTCTCAAGCTCACAGCGTCCAGGTCCAGACTCAGTCTCAAGCTCACAGCGTCCAGGTCCAAACTCAGTCTCAAGCTCACGACATCCCAGTTACAGGCAAGCCTCACGTCCCGTTGGTAATCGCTCAGAGTAAAAAGGAGTCACATCGACAGGAGGGGGAATCTGGGGACGGGGCTGAGACCGGCTCCCACCCTCCCTGCCCGTTTTTGATGCCTGCTCAGCCTCCCTGCTCTGCTGGGGACGCCGCTCAGCCTCCACGTCCTGCTGAGGACGCCGCTCAGCCTCCCTGCTCTGCTGAGGACGCCGCTCAGCCTCCACGTCCGGCTGAGGACGTCGCTAGGCCTTCCTGCTCTGCTGTGGACGTCGCTCGGCCTTCCTGCTCTGCTGTGGACGTCGCTCGGCCTTCCTGCTCTGCTGTGGACGTCGCTCGGCCTTCCTGCTCGGCTGAGGTCGTCGCTCTGCCTTCCTGTTCGGCTGAGGTCATCGCTCCGCCATCCTGCTTCGCTGGGGACGTCGCTCTGCCTCCATGCTCCGCGGCAGACGTCGCTCCTTGTGTCGTTCCCCCTTCCTGCTCCACGGAGGACATCGCTCCACCCCTGGACTCAGCGGAAGGCATCGTTCCTCCCTTGAGCCTCACGGAGAACTTTGCTCCTTCCCCTGGCCTTGCGGAGAACCTCGCTCCCCCCTGGAGCCTCGCGGAGAACCTTGCTTTCCCCTTGAGCCTCGCGGTGAACTTTGCTCCACGTCCCTACTTCGCCAGAAACATCATGCGGTTTCCTGGCTCTGCTTGGGACATTCAGCCCAGGGGCCCGGGGCCGCCGGTTATATGGGATGTTTCATGGCACTGGGGGGGAGGTGCCCTTGGAGGACTCACGGTTCCCCTTGAAGCAGCATGCTCGTGCTGTCATGCGTGTTGTGACATTCGAACATGTGCTCTTTGTTTTCGGTTCTGTCATTGGCTGGGAGGGCATGTGTGTTTTGTTTATGTTCGTCATGACCCGCCCGTGTCTGTCATAGGTTGTATCCCCACGTGTGTCTGTATTACTCCCAGCTGAACCCTGTTTAAGTTTTGGATTTGTCTGCCTGCCTCTTGTAAATAAACTACACTCGTTCTTAAGTGCGCTTACCTCCTTCCTTCATCCGCTCCGTCACGACTTGTGACAGATACAGTATGATGTGGGTGATAGTATGTGTAAACAAAGGTTTGTCTATCTCCATTGTCTTTATTTATGTAATGTAGTAAATCTTATTTTAAAATAGTTTTTATTAGTTCAATAAAGAGTTTGTAGATTTCTACAAAACATATTTTTTTTAATAAGTGCTAACACACAGAGGCACGAAGTACCCAAAAGTCCTTAAACCCAAACAGTGCAAGTTCACAGAGAAATTACTGAATACACAAAGCAGACAGAATAGTAATAATCCATAATCACAAAGTTATTAACAGTACAGATGATGAGGCCCACTGTGTGATGTTGTAATAATACAGAATAATAATATGACAGTATAGTATGAAATAGAATAGTTAGTTACAGTTATATTTATATAGCGCTTTTCTAGACACTCAAAGCGCTTTATAGGGGGGGGGGTACATTTACATTTACTCAGGTTTGGAGTAAATGTAAATGTGCACTTATATAGCGCTTTTATCCAAAGCGCTTTACACTGTGTCTCATTCACCCATTCACACACACACACCAATGGTACCAGAGCTGCCATGCAAGGCGCTAGCTTGCCATCGGGAGCAACTTGGGGTTCAGTGTCTTGCCCAAGGACACTTCGGCATGTGGAGTCACCCGGGCCGGGAATCGAACCACAAACCCTACGATTAGTGGACAACCCGCTCTACCAACTAGAGACAACCCACTCTACCACAGCCGCCCTTAGTGTGACAGAACAAAGTGAAATGCGTCCTGTCTATGTCTTGACCCCAGTAACCAACAGTGTTAATTTTGTGAAGATCAGAAAATGTCAGATGTTTCACTAACCACTTTTTAGTGTGAAAATTTGGTCTTTGGTCTGGTGAATCTTCTTTCATATCTGCACCATTGGTTGCTGAGGCCAAGGCAGAGACAGGGGTGTGAGTCTGGTCTGCCTATCACACTCCAACAATGAGATTTGAGGCTTCCATTTCTGTATTATTGCACTATACACATACATTACCATCTCCTTGCTAGGTGACATGGAGGAGATCCACATCTGCTCCACACAGACTCGCCACTGGTGTCCCACAAGGCTCAGTAGTTGCTCATCTTTTCTATACTCGATCACTCTGTGAAATCCTATCCTCACATGAGTTCTAATACTACTGCTATGAGGATGACAGTGAATACATCCTCTCCTTCCCTCCCTCAGATCCTCATGTTTCCACTCAGATCTCAGCATAGATGGCAGCTCATCAGCTGATAATTCATCCCAGCAAAACAGAACTGCTGTTCATCTCAGGTGATTCATCACCACATCAGGATCTTGTGGTCTCCCTGGACAACTCTCTTATCCCACTCTCAGTTACTGCGCACAACCTTGGAGTAACCTTGGACAATAAAATCTCTTTCAACTCTCACATCAATAATCTGACACGTTCATGCTGATTTCTCTTTTACAACATCAGAAGGATTCATCCATTTCTATCCACACAGGCCACTCAGATACTAATTCAGTCTCTTCTCTCATTATGAGGCTGTTCTACTGGTCCTCGCTCCTGGGAGGTCTGCGTCTGAGCGCCATTCCACCTCTGCAACCGATCCAGAATGCAGCTGCTCGACTGTTTTTCATCATTCTTAAGTTCTCCCACACCACCACACTGCCACCTAACCCTAACCCTAACCCACACTGCTTCCTCCACTGGCTTCCTGAAGCTGCTGCATCAGATTTAAAACACTGATGTTTACCTACAAAACCAAAAACGGACCAGGACTCACTTACCTCAAAGCATTTATCACACCCCGCACTGCACCACGCCTCCTCCGATCCTCTAGCATCACTCCACTGGTCTCACCATCTCTCAGGGTACAAGGAAGACTTTAAGACTCTTCTCTGTTCTGCACCTCCGTGGTGGAATGAACTTCCTCTAGATGTCTGAACAGCTGAGTCACTGGTGGCCTTCAAACCACTTCTAAAGACCTACCACTTCCTGAAGTACTTAAATCATCACTTTAATTTATAAACAAAATGTGTTGTCTGTGTGCTTTTCTTACTATATTACCTCCCATCAAAGTTGTCTATAAACATCTGTAATATGTATGAACATCTGTCTGCTGAACTATTTAATAATTTTAGGGCTCCTGAAAAACTGGATTAAAAAAATCTGAAACCAGCTATAATGTGCTTCATAACACAGACCATAATCACACACTACTTACGCTCTGATAGCACACACACACACACACACACACACACACACACACAGCCTTGTTTTTATAAAATGGCTTTCTGACCTGTGTCCCTTTTTCATCTCAATACATCAGGACATTTCTCTCTCTCTCTATCATGTGATTGTATATCGTTACTTTTCTATTAATATCTTCTGCCCCGTCTTTCTCTCATGTGTTCAGTGAGACAGTGAGAGTGAGACAGTGAGAGTGAGACACTGGGTTTATGAGGACCGGATTAATTAGTGTAAGTAAAACCCAGAGCATTAAAGAGCAGAGTTACGAGTTTATCAATAACAAACTCCAATTTACCTCCAGCAGGTAATGTTGTGTGTGTCTGTGTGTGTGTGTGTGTGTGTGTGTGTGTGCTAAACACTATTAAAAACACACACATTCTCTTTTTGTGACTTGTACAGAACCAAAACACTTTTTCCTGAGGTTTCATTAGGAGGTGTCAGGCTGTGGTTGGCTGGACACACTCTCACGGTGGCCAAAGACGACATGGTGATGAAGTAAAACTGGAAAAGAACGATGTGTGTTTTACAACAGTAACAATCATTTAAAATACACAAGAAATGTTGTGTAAAGTTGGTTTCCATCAACAATGCTAGCTAGAGTTACAATGATTAGCATCCTGGCGACTTTGACAGTGTAACATTACTGCAGCTGTCTGATATCTAACATTAATAACCAGTGTGTGAATAACCAAGTCAAATTAAAATGATTAATCTGAAAAAAATCAGGGCTATAAAATGCGGACGGAAACAGGAAACAGGAAAAAGGAAACGGGAACTGGGAAACACGAAATAGGAAATAGGAAATAGGAAATGGGAAATGGGTAATAGGGAACATGAAACTGGAAATAGGAAATGGGAAATAGGAAACAGGAAATAAGAAACAGGAAATGGGAAATAGGAAATGGGAAATAGGAAACAGGAAATAGGAAAACGGGAAATAGGAAATAGGAAACAGGAAACAGGAAATAGGAAACGGGAAATAGGAAACAGGAAATCAGAAATAGTAACGGGAAATAGGAAACGGGAAATAGGAAACAGGAAATGGGAAATAGGAAACAGGAAATCGGAAACAGGAAATGGGAAATAGGAAACAGGAAATTGAAAACAGGAAATAGGAAACGGGAAATAGGAAATAGGAAACAGTGTTATTTCTGGTAAATGTTCACTCTGAGCTACGAAGGAAGTTCCCTCATTGCTAATGTGAAGTGACGTGTGGTTTAGTGTGAACTGACTCTCCATGTGCTCCAACCCAAGCACACACACTCTACACACACACTCTACACACACTACATACACTCTACACAGTCTACACACACTCTGCACAATCTACACACAATCTACACACACACACACTCTACAAACACTCTACATACACTCTACACACACTCTCTACACATACTCTATACGCTCTACACATACACTACACACTCTACACACACTCTCTACACAGACTCTATACGCTCTACACATACACTACACACTCTACACACACTCTCTACACATACTCTATACGCTCTACACATACACTACACACTCTAAACACACTCAACACACACTCTGCACACTCTACGCTTTCTACACACACTACACACACTCTACACACACTACATACACTCTAAATACACTACACACTCTATAAACATTCTACACACACACACACACACTATACACTCTATGCACACTCTACGCTCTCTACACACACTACACACACTCTACAAACACAGAACACACACTACATACAGTGGTGTGAAAAAGTGTTGCCCCCTTCCCTCATTTCCTGTTCTTTTGCATGTTTGTCACACTTAAGTGTTTTGGAACATCAAACCAATTTAAACAATAGTCAAGGACAACACAAGTAAACACAAAATGCAATTTGTAAATGAAGGTGTTTATTATTAAAGGTGAAAAAAATCCAAACCATCATGGCCCTGTGTGAAAAGTGATTGCCCCCTAAACCTAATAACTGGTTGGGCCACCCTTAGCAGCAACAACTGCAACCAAAGCGTTTGCGCAAGCGTGCAATGAGGCTTTTACAGCGTCCTGGAGGAATTTTGGCCCACTCATCTTTGCAGAATTGTCCTAATTCAGTTACATTAGAGGGTTTTCGAGCATGAACGGCCTTTTTAAGGTCATACCACAACATCTCAATAGGATTCAGGTCAGGACTTTGGCTAGACCACTCCAAAGTCTTCATTTTGTTTTTCTTCAGCCATTCGGTGGTGGACTTGCTGGTGTGTTTAGGATCATTGTCCTGCTGCAGAACCCAAGTTCGTTTCAGCTTGAGTACACAACAGATGGTCGGACATTCTCCTTCAGGATCTCTTGGTAGACAGCAGAATTCATAGTAGCTTTTATCACGGCAAGTCTTCCAGGTCCTGAAGCAGCAAAACAGCCCCAGACCATCACACTACCACCACCATATTTTACTGTTGGTATAATGTTCTTTTTATGAAATGCAGTGTTCCTTCTTGCCAGATATACTTGGACACACACCTTCTAAAGATTTCCACTTTTGGCTCATCGGTCCACAGAATGTTGTCCCAAAAGTCTTGGGGATCATCAAGATGTGTTGTGGAGAAATTGAGATGAGCTTTGATGTTCTTTTTGCTCAGCAGTGGTTTTCCTTGCGGAACTCTGCCATGCAGGCCATTTTTGCCCAGTCTTTTCCTGATGGTGGAGGCATGAACGCTGACCTTAACTGAGGCAAGTGAGGCCTGCAGTTCTTTGGACGTTGTTGTGGGGGTCTTTTGTGACCTCTTGGATGAGTCTCGCTCGCGCTTTTGGGGTAATTTTGGGCGGCCGGCCACTCCTGGGGAAGGTTCACCACTGTTCCATGTCTTGCCCCATTTGTGGATAATGGCTCTCACTGTGGTTCGCGGATCTTCCAAAGCTTTGGAAATGGCTTTATAACCCTTTCCAGACTGATAGATCTCAATTACTTTCTTTCTCAATTGTTCCTGAATTTCTTTGGGTCTCGGCATGATGTGTAGCTTTTAAGGATCTTCTGGTGGACCTTACTGTGTCAAGCAGCTCCTATTTAAGTGATGCCTTGATTGTGAACAGGTGTGGCAATAACCAGGCCTGGGTGTGGCTAGAGAAATTGAACTCAGGTGTACACAACCACAGTTATAGTATGTTTTAAACAAGGGGGCAATCACTTTTTCACACAGGGCCATGATGGGTTTGGATTTTTTCACCTTTAATAATAAACACCTTCATTTACAAATTGCATTTTGTGTTTACTTGTGTTGTCCTTGACTATTGTTTAATTTGGTTTGATGTTCCGAAACACTTAAGTGTGACAAACATGCAAAGGAACAGGAAATGAGGAAGGGGGCAAACACTTTTTTCACCACCACTGTACACTCTACACACACACTCTACAAAATCTCAATACACTACTCACACTTTACACACTCTACACACTGTACACACTCACTACACACACTCTACACACTGTACACACTCACTACACACACACTACACACACTGTGGTGTTTCTTCTCAAACTGTCGTTCTTGTTAAGTTTTTAGCTTCAGAATAACTAATTGCCCCGTGATCATTTCCCCCACATTCAGTATCTTTATGTGACCCAGAAATCTAATGAAGTGATCAGAAATCTGTTAAACAGCAGTGAAGAAGTCCGTATCAGCATGAGATTAATGATGTTATTTTATTTTATTCTATAAATACACTTTAACTGAGAACAATGATTGTTTTCTAATTCATCAATATTTAAATTAGCAGTAATCTTAAATAGTTTGTATTCCTACAACTCGTGTAAACATTGTTACGTTGCTTAAAACCAGCACTTTGTTAATGTTTTAGTTTTTCGTCTCATTCTATTGATCTATATTCTATAAAGATTCATTATTAATGACCAAACCAGGTGCTGTTCTTTCAGCTGAATGACTCTGACTCTCACCTTTACTAATACTGCTATAGACATGTTTTGTTCATGTATTTATTTATTTATTTATTTAAGAATGAAGAATAGTATTGTTATATGTACAAGATTCCTTCTACAGTAAAATTCTTACTTTGCAGGTTGGCACAATCAGAGATAAAAAAAAATGACAAATAAAGTAATGACAAGGTTAAAAAGGTGAGTCTATCCTTTCAGTCATTTGCTCCTCCTTCTGGCACTGAATCAATTCAGTCAGTTCTACAACTCAAACCACACAAGTGAACGACTCAGTGAACGACTCAGTGAACGACTCAGTGAACGACTCAGTGAACGACTCAGTGAAACACATCATCAATAATCCTTAATTATTTTCTTATTCATTATTATTCCAACTGCTCACCTCTGTGCTGCAACCTTCTTCCTTCCTGATAGCACTTCCTGTTAGCATTTCCTCTTAGCACTTCCTGTTAGGCATGTCTTTATTCTGACAGGAACCATTATATAAACAAACTCACACGCATGCTAATGAGGTGACGCCCTTAAGGGGTTCCTGTCCTGTTTCACCTGTCTCCCCTCTGTCTCCCCTCTCTCACCTCTGTCTCACCTCTCACCCCTTTAGTCTCACCTCTCTCCCCTCTGTCTCACCTTTCACCTCTGTCTCCCCTCTCTCACCTCTGTCTCACCTCTCACCCCTTTAGTCTCACCTCTCTCCCCTCTGTCTCACCTTTCACTCTTCTGTCTCACCTTTAACTCTTCTGTCTCACCTCTCTCACCTCTCACTCTTCTGTCTCACCTTTCTCTCACCTCTGTCTCACCATTCACCTCTCCCTCTCCTGTCTCACCTCTCACTGTCCTGTCTCACCTTTAACTCTTCAGTCTCACCTCTCACTCTTCTGTCTCACCTTTAACTCTTCTGTCTCCCCTCTCTCACCTCTGTCTCACCTTTCACTCCTCTGTCTCACCTCTCACTCTTCTGTCTGACTTCTCACTCTTCTGTCTCACCTCTAACTCTTCTGTCTCACCTCTCTCACCTCTGTCTCACCTCTCTCACCTCTGTCTCACCTTTCACTCCTCTGTCTCACCTCTCACTCTTCTGTCTGACTTCTCACTCTTCTGTCTCACCTCTAACTTTTCTGTCTCACCTCTCTCACCTCTGTCTCACCTCTCTCACCTCTGTCTCACCTTTCACTCCTCTGTCTCACCTCTCACTCTTCTGTCTGACTTCTCACTCTTCTGTCTCACCTCTAACTCTTCTATCTCACCTCTCTCACCTCTGTCTCCTTTCACCTCTCCCTCTTCTGTCTCACCTCTAACTCTTCTGTCTCACCTCTCTCACCTGTCTCACCTTTCACTCCTCTGTCTCACCTCTCACTCTTCTGTCTGACTTCTCACTCTCCTGTCTCACCTTTAACTCTTCTCTCTCACCTTTAACTCTTCTGTCTCACCTCTCTCACCTCTCACTCTTCTGTCTCACCTTTCTCTCACCTTTGACTCACCTTTCACTCTTCTCTCACCTCTCACTTTTCTGTCTCACCTCTGTCTCACCTTTCAATCTTCTTTCTCACCTCTCTCCCCTCTGTCTCACCTCTCTCTCTCTTCTGTCTAACCTCTCACTTCTCTCCCCACCTCTCTCTCCTCACCTGTCTGACCCTCTTTGTTGTCTCATATGAAAATCAGAATAAATATTTATACTTTATTTCTGTATAAATTTGGTGCCTAAATAAAGATTTAACACTAATATAAAAAAGCACAAAATAATAAACACACTCCTTCACACTGCAGTTTAGTGTTGATCGGCTGTGTGTGTGTGTGTCTGTGTGTGTGAGAGAGCGAGAGAGAGAGACTACACTTACACACACAGACACACACACAGATTCACGAGCACTTGTGCATCTGTAAAACGAAGGCGTGCGGTAATGAATGCAAAACGAAAATGAAACACAGTCCAGAGTCACAGAGAGCTTCCATTTCTCTCGCTAATGTCGCGTGTCGCTTCGTGAGGCACTGCTTTGTGTGTGTGTGTATGTGTGAAAGGTTGCATGTCTCACTCACTCTCTCAACAAATATGTATTTGATACCAGCAGTAAATCACTGGAGCGCACTGAAACACGTGTTAATGGAGAGAGCTAAATTGGAATGGAATTTGTTTAAAAAAAAAAAGAGGTATGGAGTGATGGTGCGAGTGAACGAGGACAGAAAACTAAAAGCAGGGAGCAGAAAATGAGAGAGAGAGAGTCCTCCAGCAGAGGAGATGTGGTGACGGGAGAGAAATGAATTATATAAATACGTTTATTTTCTTCAGGGAGCTTGGTTCTGAAGGGTTCTGGAGGGTTCTAATAGTGTCTCGGGAGGTCTTTCCCATAAGGACGGAAGGTGTGAGCTGAGGAGAAGAACCGCACTGGAACATTAAGCTGCACTTATATTTACAGATTGTTTCTCTACACATAACAGTCATGAGTCCGGAGCTGCTAGGAGACGGGTAACGGGAAAATCCGCCATTTTGACGCAGCAGCAATTTAGCAGGGATTTATTTGTTATTATTTGGGACGTGGTCTGATACCCTGCTCGTTTACTCATACGGGATAAAAAAAACAGCCCCAGTACCAACATACGCTGTTGTGCTAATGATCAGACGACATGAAATGACAGCGACCTGGAGGTGTTTCACCATCAAATGATCAAAGATCAAAGCAAACCAAGTCTGTGAAAATATCAAGAGGAGGATCTAGAGCTGATGATAAAACATCTGAAACATAAACCTCAGCACTCAGGAGTTTATCACTCACAGCAAACACAGAAGAAATATTGATAGATGATGCTAGCTGGGTGAAAATAATAAACTTTATGTCACAGAGTGTTGTCTTGACGATCAGCCGCTACAGGGCATTAATAACCAAAAAAACACAAAAACTTTAATTACAGTTTTACAGAAACGCTTAAAGTCAACTCGCTAACTCGTTACATAGAAAGAGTTGAGTAGTGGAAGTGTCGAACACACATCCCTGCTGGAAAAAAAAACCCCAATAGAAACCATCATAGAAATTCTAATGGTTTCCACTACAATACCATGTACCATTTAATATGTGTTACCATTACAAACCATCAGCTAACCAGTAAAACCATTACGATTACCGGTCCTTAATGGTATCCACTAGCCATAACTTGCCACCAATACAAGGCAACAAATTACCAATAGCTACCCACAGGGACCATTACAGCTTCCATTAAAACCAGTTAAATTCCCATTATAACCATTAAACCCATTAGAAATTCGGTTTTTATTGTTCTTTTCAGCAGTGATGTATGATCTTCATGGCCATGAAGATCATACATCAACCCTGTTTAAACCGGGAGAATATAAACACAGATCAGTAAAATGTTCTGTGACAATTCTGATTGAATAATTACTCGTTAAATACTCATTTCACTATCCAGAAGAACCAAATCATCATGTACTGAATAATCATCCAACAAACTGTTCAAACTGTTAGCACTGCTTCTGTTTAGGAAAATAAGCCACATCCAACATACACATGATGTTCTTTACACTGGGAATTTAGTGATCATAATCAGACCTAATTACCTGCTAGCAAGAAGAGCGTGAAACATGCTAGTTAACCTAACCTAACTTAACCTAACCTAACTTAACCTAACCTAACCCTAACCCTAACCCTAACCCTAACCCTGGGTGAATTAGGTTTTTAGGGTGTTAGTGGATGTGTTAGAGTGTTAGCATGTTAGCATGCTAGTTAAGGTGAGTTAGGGTTTTAGAGTGCTAGTGGATGTGTGTTAGAGTGTTAGCGTGCTAGTTTAGGTGAGTAAGGGTCTTAGTGTGCTAGCGGAGGTGATGGAGGGCGTTATGATGGTAATAAAATAAAATCAAATTTAAAGGGATGAGGTCTTTTTCCCTTTCAGTGCTGGAAGCTGATTGGTCAGTCCTGCACTCGGTGGAAGTCATTTCTGAGAGCGGAGAAAATGAGCGTCCATCAGAGCGCAGGCTTTGAAGTCACATTTGCAGGCGAACGACAGCCTTCATCAGAGAAAATTTCTGAGAAACTGTCCAAACGGAACATCCCTAATGCACATTACACGCAATTTCCCCTTTTTTAGCGTAGCACAGGGCCTCGCACTCTTCATCTAATGCACATAAATATCATAACAACATCAAATATTTCTTACACACACTGCTGGAACAAACAAAACCCAGCCGCAACACAGAGAGGGACACGTTCAGGAATGTCTATTTCTATAATAATAAAGCACTGACGCCGAGTGGAATTAAAACAGGAGTTTGTGCATAAATAAACCAGTAAATATTAAACACGTTCATATATTATTATATTTGCATAAAATGATGTTTAAGTGAAGATTGATTGTCAGCACATGAGCAGTCTAAACATTTTTATTTTAGAAGGATAAAAATGTTGTTTGGATAAAATAGTGAATCTTCTAACAGGTAAAACACACAAACTGCCTCGTCCTCTTTAATATTCACAAGAAGTTCGTCATCACTTTATTTACATCCTATTGTTTTCCATAATACACTTACAAATAAATATTGCATTCTTACAGTTCTACATTTAAACGTTAACGCTTGTGAATATATGTTTCACCTGAGCATTCAGCAGGGCGATCTCTCCCCTGAAAAAACCAGTTCAATAAATTAACCAATCAGGAAGAGGGGGGAGGAGAAAATGACAGGAAGTGATGCGCAGGATCTTAGACATGTAAAAAAGAACATGTACATCAGGTCTAGATAAAAAAACAAGTCTAAACATTCGTTACACAGATTATAATCGCAGATTGGACACGTCATGGCTACTGTGTGTGTGTGTGTGTGTGTGTGTGTGTGTGTGTGTGTGTGTGTGTGTTTCTGTACGGAAGCTCGTTTCGGTCCGGACTGATCCCGAGTCAGTCGTTCAGTCTGTGTGAATCAGCTGCTACACAGTTCAGTGGATTAAACGCTGATCTCAGATCAGATCAGATCGTTTTACTGAACACAGGCTGCAGTCGTGTAAAACACCGCCATCAGACGCAAATCCTTCTTCCGTCACTCTTCCTTTCTCTCATTCGGTGTCCCTCAGCTTCCAGATTGTCTCCCTGCCACCGTGCATTATGGGAATTTACTCCATCAACAGTTTCACATTTTACAACTGAGCCAATTTTTGATTATAAAATTATCTAATTGAAGCGACAGGTCTAATCTTTGGGGTCTAATTCATGATCTGCTGTGTTAGCGTGCTAACTGAGGGCATGGAGTAATCCCGCACCTTGACCTCACACAGATAAATATGTTTCCAACCACATCAAGTCGTCCAGACTGTGTCCACACATATATGGATATTTACTGAAAATGCAGCTTCTCCAAATTGTTAAACTAACATCAAGCTATACGTGTCTGTTGCGTGTCTGTTGCGTGTCTGTTGCGTGTCTGTTGCGTGTCTGTTGCGTGTCTGTTGCGTGTGTTTAGCGTGTGTTATTAGAGCACCACTCCGGCGCTACAAACCACACTAAGAACCCAGATTTAGGATCAGACCCGGGAGAACACGAGGTCCACGGTCCGAATCCGAGTGCGATTGCTCCCCCTGCAGCGTTGGTCTGGTTTCACGTTCACTTGATTCTATCGAACCCCCGTGCTTCACTGTATTATTTGCTTTTTTATTATGGACCTCTTTGGTGTCCCACAGCGTTCCCCTGCCACTCTGTGTGTTGTGGAATCTAATGATGTCATCATGCACCGGTTACTTCACTTCCTCGACGAGTAACGAACTTGAGGACCCGAGTAAGCGGACCCGAGTACGAGCAAGGTTCACATTCACGGGAATCGCGGCTCAGTTCCGGTGCAGCCGAACTCACAGCACCTCCTAGAGGTAGTCTCTGTGCGCGTCCCAGTCCGCACAACAGCTTTCACATTAGCATAATCTGTTCTGACTAAACTAGTGGCGTGAACGCCACTGATCAGAGGAGATCTCCGTATACATGTGGACAAGGTCTGCAAATTCTCAAAAATATCAAACTGTGTTTGGAACTTCTGATAATAATTTATCACTAACGTTCCCTTCAACGTGTAGCTTTAGTCTGTATACGCCACTTCTTTATTATCCTGCAGCAGTGCATTGTGGGAAATCCTGTACTCTATAACAGTAAGTAGTGAACAGTGTTTGCAGGTTCAGATCTAAAGCTGATCGGCTTTGTAAATAAATAACTTCACCAAAAAAATCAGTGACGTCAAGACCAAAATAAAAACAGGAAGAAGAAATCGATTTTAATAACAACCTGGCTCTCTCTCTCTCTCTCTCTCTCTCTCTCTCTCTCTCTCTCTCTCTCTGCCTTGTTGCTTTTGGACTTTCTGTATTACTCTTGTTCTTCTCTTTCTGTCATTCTTTCTTTATCTCTCTGTGCTTTTTTCACTCTCTGTGTCTTTAAACTTCCTCTTTAACACTTTATGAAATAAAAGCAATAAATAAACTTTTATCTGTTCATCGTTCAATTCATTATTTTTATG
The DNA here is from genome assembly GCA_012411365.1 of Ameiurus melas. NCBI lineage: Eukaryota > Metazoa > Chordata > Actinopteri > Siluriformes > Ictaluridae > Ameiurus > Ameiurus melas. The sequence goes on along the minus strand of CM022773.1, from coordinate 282,722 downwards.
TTTTTTTCCCCACTTCTTTCTCACTCCGGCGTGGATGAATTTTTCCCCCTCCATGCAAAGGCATTACAGGTGAGTTTGTATTGAGTCTGTTTTCTCTCTCTCTCTCTCTCTCTCTCTCTCTCTCTCTCTCTCTCTCTCTCTCATGTTTTTATTCCTTTATTCACAGATTGTCTTGTAGTCTCTCCATATACGTCCCCATGTCCACGTCCTGACACACCCACTTTATATCATCTTCGTTTCCTATCACGTTAGCGTACGGCGTGCTCTCGTCCGTCATGACTGTTGTGAAAGGTGTGAATTTCACTCTCTTTTTCACACTCGGCTCTGCCCCTTCCTGTGTGAGGGTGGAGCTTCTTTTCTGAGACCCACCCCCGTTCAGGTTCATGTTCAGCAGATATTTGCTTTCCTCGACACCTTCATTGCGGTCGATGGCTGTTGTAGTGAGCTCAGCGTCGCCGTGATGTCGATCTTGAAGCTCCGCCCCATTCCCGAGCCACACCCAGTCATGGGCATGGTTAAGAGTGCTGCGGTCCAAAACAGGAAGTTGTTTGTGTCGGTAGCGGAAAGCGAAGCTGATGCAGTTGATGAGGAAGACGAGGATGGCGAGGCCGAAGACACCGAGAAGCGCGTACATGCCGATCTCGAGGTCTGAAAGACGCCGTGGGTTTGCGGTGAGCTCGTCACTAGGGATCTCATCCTGTGTGGGATTATTGATTTGCCCCTCCCCCCATGCTTCGTTATTGCTCCCCTGATTGTTTATGGCTGACTTTGTAGTGGCACTGACCTTCCTAAGTGCAACTTCCTCTGCATTCGTGAACTTCCATCCAGCTCCATCGTTATCTTCTTCTAAAACCTGGACGTCCTGTTTATGTTCGCTGGTGCCATTATCCAAATCACTGTAACCTCCCTCCACCTGCACCCTACTCTTCTCTTCCTGGCCAAATTTAACCCGAACACTTCCAACACCCATTGCTAACACACTCTTCCTCTTGGACTTCTGGCATGTTTCGGAGATCAGCATCTCAACACGCACCAGTGACCCTTGACCTTCATACTCAGCAGTCACGATGGGCCAGGGATGAAGCTGATCCTGATTGGTGGAGACTACGTGCTCATTCTGTGAGGTCACAGCTAGCGTGAAGTCTTTAGGGTCATAGATGTCGAGAGGCGTTGCAGAACCGTCGCTGTATTGAATCCATGCGCTGATTACTGCTTCCTGTAAGAACGAGAGACAGAGAGAGAACCATTAAACCTGATCTGCTAATCAGAGTCACAGTGTGTAGTGTGTCTGAGTAGAACCCTGGTGTGCTCTTCTCCTCACTGTGGTTCTTTAGTGAAGTGAGAACACTGCAGTCACACTCAGGTCTGAGAGCATCTAAGTGAGGTGGTCTCGATCTGTGCTTAAATGGACTCTAAAAGTGATTTGACTCTGAATCGACTCGATTATAGTGAGAAAGTAATTCGACTCAGAGTCGACTCACTGAAGGTAGTGAATCAAACATGTGTGTTTTGGGTTTTAGAGTTTTTCCAGTATGCTGATATACTGAGACACATGACAGAGCTGTAGTGCTGCACACGTGCCGAGTGTTTTGGGGATCTGGATGAAGAAGAAGAGAAAATAAAATAAATTCTGGATATGACAAAATATTTTAAACACATTATTTACTGTATAAAATTATCTAATCAATTATTTAGTGCTGGCTCTGTGTTGTCTGTGTTCTCCAAGTTCTCTATGATCTCCATGGTCTCTGTGTTCTCCAAGTTCTCTGTGTTCTCCAAGTTCTCCATGGTCTCTGTGTTTGGGTGATTTTTTGGTTTCTTCACACACTATACACACCTCAGACAAAGTTGTTTAGCCTGCTGTTTTGATTAATCACATGCAGTGTGAAAACAAACCAAAAGATTAAGACTTGACACATGGACACTGAACACTGAACATCCTCTAAAGACACTCAGGCCTTAGATCCAGAAATAAACATGAGTGAGGAATAATTTTGGTAACCAGGAACTCTTTGCCATTGTGGAGCAGTTGGTCGGTCGGTCAGATGGTCGGTTGGTTGGTCGGATGGTCGGTCGGTTGGTTGGTTGGTTGGTTGGATGGTTGGTGGTGTTTGGTTGTCTGATATTTGGTTGGTTGGATGCGGTGGTTAGTGATGTTGTTTATTGATGGTTGATATTGGTTGTGTTGTGTCAGTGTTGTCTTTATTAATATTATGGTTGGTTGTGTCAATGATGTTTGTTACGGAGGTTAATTGTTGGTGGTTGGTTGGTTATGTTAGTTTCGGATTGGTTGGTCGGTCAGTTGGTCGGATGGTCGGTTGGATGGTTGGTCGGTCAGTTGGTTGGTCAGATGGTTGGTCAGTCGGTCGGATGGTTGGTTGGTTGGTTGGATGATTGGTTGGTCCATCAGTTGGTCGGATGGATGGTTGGTTGGTCGGCCAGTTGGTCAGATGGGTGGTTGGTCGGTTGGTTGGTCAGATGGTCTGTTGGTTGGATGGTTGGTCAGATGATGGGCCGGTCGGTTGATTGAATGGTTGATTGCTTGGATGGTTGGTCAGTCGGTTGGTTGGATGTTTGGTCGGTTGGTTGTTTGGTGGGTTGGATGGGCAGTTGGATGGTTGGTTGGTCAGTCGGTTGATTGGTCGGTCGGTTGGTCGGATGGTTAGTCGGAAGGATGGTTGTTCGGATGGTTGGTCGGTTGGCTGGATGGTTGGTTGGTTGGTCAGTCGGTTGGTTGGAACCCTGAATAATTTGTAGGATTTGCAGATAGGCTGAAGATTCACTCAACGCCAAGCCATGATCACTTTTTAATCACTTTAACATCATTTCAACTTATTTGGTTTGATCAATTCCAAAGTTCCGTCATGAGACTACACCTTTAGTACCATACTGTAGTTCAGCCTTACAGCTTACTGGTTCTCTCATCTCACTGCAAACCTTTGACTATAAGTCCCACCCCCAAACAAGCCCAGAATGTGGATTCGAGTGTAAAGATTTCCTTAAAGGCTTATGGGATGTTTTCATGCTCCAGTCCACATTTTGGGCTCATTTGTGCATTTGTGTGTGTGTATCTCACCTGTTTGTGTGTGTGTAGCAGGTTGTTAGCAGTAGCAGTGATATAAATGGCATTATTGTGCTGTGGACTAAGTTGAAGGGAGAGAGAGAGAGATCCGACGATCTGAACAATGAGATCGGAGACGCTGACTTTATCATCCAGCACCGTGATGGTTCTCTCAGCCAGGATCGAGTCTGACAGAGGAGAGATCACCTGTGGATAAAAATATATATAATATACTGTATGCATTACATCAATAAATAAATCATACAAAACAATGACTAGATCTGAAAAAGAGGTCCTCGGTACGCAAAGCATAAAGAATGCCCTTTCCCGATGTGAAGAGAACCGATGTAGGACGATTACATACTTCATCTTCCAAAGAATAATAAACAAAGTTCAGATTAAATTCAGAGCCTGTGTTAGCAGGAACAGCAGAAGTTCTTGCAGGGTACATCATTAACACTCATGGAGAAAACTACTCTGTAAAAGCATCATTCTCTGCCTGAGTGACATCACAGGCGGCGTCTCAGACAGAGACCTGTCAATCAAGTGTGCTCATCAGAATATTCGGCCACACCATATTTATTACACAGCTTTCTTATTAAGCAAAAATCTTAATCATTTTTAATAATCAATAATAAACAATGATCATTTAAACGTAGTGTAGGACACATATGCAGATCAACTGTAAACTGATATATTTGTGGGGGGAGGGGGGAGCGCTACAACTTCTATTGGTATTACCTCGTTAACATTCGTTCAGGTGAGACTTCCCTATCTGATTGTGTCACTACAGTCCTGTGACTTCCTACTTTAATTCTGAACTCTTTAAAACTCTTTCAGTCTCCGAGCTGCAGAACCCTAAATACGGCAGAATCCTGAATGCTGCAGAACCCTGAACCATGCAAGACCTAATACTAATTAGGAGTGTTAAATTCCTCCATCTGTAAATGACCTGTGACTCATCTATTAGTGTCAAATACTTTAAACATTTAATTCTGGAATTTGTGTGTTGAGCTGAACGACGAGTGAAGTGAGGATAAAGATGGAGATTTATGCTAATAAGCTTCCTGAGTGTGTGTGTGTGTGTGTGTGTGTGTGTGTGTGTGTGTGTGTGTGTGTATACCTGTATGGTGGTGATGCCCAGGTCCCTCCCCATTAAAACTCTTCCATCTGTGAGTCGTGCAATTCGCTCGTCCTCCACCTTCAGGAAATCCAGCACCATGTCTGTTATGTCTGCCAACCAATCAGGTCCCAGCATGTGGATGAGGTCATCAGCGGGATCGGTCGGTTCGGCCACGAAGTGTGTGAGAACCCGAACAAGAGCATACTGATACTGCAGTGTGCATCCTTTCCCTTTACGCTCATCATCATCATCATCCTCACTGTCCCGGGTTGGCCTGGAGGGGAATTAAAACAAATACTCAAACTCAACACCAACACTCAACACCGACACGGTCCAGTACTAAACACCGACTCTCAACACCAACACTCAACACCGACACGCTCCAGTACTAAACACCGACTCTCAACACCAACACTCAACACCGACACGCTCCAGTACTAAACACCGACACTCAACACCAACACTCAACACCGACACGCTCCAATACTCAACACCGACACTCAACACTGACACACTCAAAAACTCAACACCGACACTCAACACCTACACTCAAGACTGACATTCTCCAATACTCAACAATGACACTCAACACCGACACTCAACACTGACACGCTCCAATACTCAACACAGATACGCTCCGAAACTCAACACAGACACACCCCAATACTCAACACCGACACTCAACACTAACCTGCTCCAATACTCAACATACTCGACCACAACACTCAACACAGACACACTCCGGTACTCACCATCAACATTCAACAGCGATACTCAACACAGACATGCTCTGATACTAAACACCGACACTAAACACCAACACTCAACACAGACGCGCTCCAATACTCAACATCAACACTCAACACCTATACTCAACACAGACATGCTCCGATACTCAACACATATACGCTCAGAAACTCAACACCGACACTCTCCGATACTCAACACTGACACGCACCAATTCTCAACAATGATACTCAATACAGACACTCAACACCCACACACGCCAATACTCAACACCAACACGCACCGATACTCAACACCAACACGCACGATACTCAACACCAACACACACCGATACTCAATACATACACTCAACACCGACACACGCCAATACTCAACACCAACACGCACCGATACTCAACACCAACACGCACCGATACTCAACAACGACACACTCTGTAGAAAACTGAAATAAAGAGGTGATGATATTAAACACTCACAAACACCACATGGTAAATAAATAGTGGCTGTTTAATGAAGTTTCCATAGATTATAGTTGTGTCTGTCTGTATCTGTCTGTGTGTGTTTTTTATTCCCCTCTGTTCCATTTCTCACAGTGTAGGAGAGTGTTATTACTCAAAATTTCATGCTCTCTCGAAGAGCAGTGTGCGTGTGTATGTGTGTGAGTGTGTGTGTGTGTGTGTGTGTGTGTGTGTGTGTGTGTGTGTGTGTAGTGCCTTTAAAGCCACCAAGAGACAAAAATTGGGCAAATTGAAAAATGACTCCAGTAGAGAGAGAGAGAGTAAAGGCCTATGGGAAACTGGGATGATAACAGCACACACACACACACACACACACACACACACACACACACACACACTGCAGCAGGGAAATAAAGGTGTTGAAGGTGGATCCACTGTGGTTTAAATGACTGTGTGTTTCATGTTTGTGTAAGAGTGATTGGGCCTACAATATATACACACACACACCTCTTGTTTCCGGTGATGGGGACTCTCCATCCTTTCACCTGACTCAGTTCCACATCAGAGACGTCAATTTGTAGCGGTAACCGTGGCACCCAGACACTCAACTCTAATTGGCTGTTCAGATACAGGTATGTAAAGTTCACCTGCACAGAGACACGCCCCCTCATCTCTTTCCCGTTCACTAACACCTCATCACAGGCTGGAGAGACCTGCAGAGAGACAGACAGACAGAGAGAAAGTTAGGAAATGTGTGATTATACTCACACTAAACCCAGTTAATGTGAACCAAATACGTGAAGTTTTATTAATTAGATTTTCTGCTAGTATCAGTGTAGTGTGTGTGCAACAGTGTAGTGTGTGTGTAACAGTGTAGTGTGTGTGTAACAGTATAGTGTGTGTAACAGTGTAGTGTGTATAACAGTGTAGTGTGTGTAACAGTGTAGTGTGTGTAACAGTGTAGTGTGTGTGTAACAGTATAGTGTGTGTAACAGTGTAGTATGTGTATAACAGTGTAATGTGCGTTACAATGTAGTGTGTGTGTAGCAGTGTAGTGTGTGTTACAATGTAGTGTGTGTGTAACAGTGTAGTGTGTGTAACAGTGTAGTGTGTGTAACAGTGTAGTGTGCGTTACAATGTAGTGTGTGTGTAACAGTGTAGTGTGTGTAACAGTGTAGTGTGCGTTACAATGTAGTGTGTGTGTAACAGTGTAGTGTGTGTAACAGTGTAGTGTGTGTGTAACAGTGTAGTGTGCGTTACAATGTAGTGTGTGTGTAACAGTGTAGTGTGCGTTACAATGTAGTGTGTGTGTAACAGTGTAGTGTGTGTAACAGTGTAGTGTGTGTAACAGTGTAGTGTGTGTGTAACAGTGTAGTGTGCATTACAATGTAGTGTGTGCGTTACAATGTAGTGTGTGTAACAGTGTAGTGTGTGTGTAACAGTGTAGTGTGTGTAACAGTGTAGTGTGTGTAGCAGTGTAGTGTGTGTAACAGTGTAGTGTGTGTAACAGTGTAGTGTAGCGCCACTTTTCTATGGGGAGCTACCCTGAGTTCTGTTCTATTTATGAACAGAAATACCAACCACATACTCGTAATCAAACCAATGATTAAATCTTTAACATTTTTTACTGATATAGACAAAGTATTTAATATAAAAGACAGTCATCAAACATTCAACTTTACATTATATACAGTTCCCCAAACCCCTTAAAAAGTTTTAAACATCACAGATTAAACATCAGAAAATGTCTGCACAACACTCAAAAGACAGGCTATCAGCCACAGATTAAGCAACAAAACCCAGTATTAACCCATAAAACAAACAAAATAAGAGTACCAAGTTCCCCATTGCAGGCCTGAATGTAGCTGGAGTGCGTAGCAGCCTCAAACAAATTGGCTGCTTCACCACGAGGGCAAGAACAAAAAATTGCTACCTTGATCAACAATGGGGTCACAGTCATGCAGGGTCGTTGCAAGATAAGAAGAAGAGAAGATTCACACACAGGTAGTCATCCGCGAAATCCACAGATCCTTTCTCCGTGACAAACACAGTCTCTGCTCCTCCTGTCGGCTGTTCGCTAACTTCTTAACAAAGTCCCCATGTGCACTAGTATCCTAGTCTTAACAGCTAGCTCTTAGCTATTATATTCTTTCCGCTGTAATATAACGTCTCTCTGAGATTATACTCCCTACAGAGAGATTATTACACCACTACAGCTACATATAGTGCTCTGGTCGACCACTTATCTCTCCGTGGTGGTACTTGAAAGAAAGAAAAACCCGCAGCTAGCAAATCCACACTCATTCCACATGCGCTTCTCCCCCCCTCTTTCTCTCACATTGTTTTGTTCCCTCGACCATCCGCTGACCTGTAACTCCCTCCTGATTGGTCGGTTAACACAACAAATCAAACTGACACTTTTTTTACGTCCACTCCCATAATACACAGGTAGTATAGCATCACACATAATATCTTTAACCCATCCATCCATCCATCTTCTCCCGCTTATTCTTTCTTTAGGGTCACGGGGAAACCTGGAGCCCATCACAGGGAACATCGGGCACAAGGCGGGGTACACCCTGGACAGGGCGCTACATTCTCCCCTTTATAACTGTCTGCATGTCCTCATGAGACATTAAACTATGCAGTAACCTACTAAGTTATGAAAGAATGTTGACTAGGATTCCACTCTAACATCCTAGTTTAATAATAATGCCGTTATGTACAATTGTTATCGGCTGATTTCTAGCTTTCCCTGGCTCATCATAAGTCAGGCGAATTACTGGTTTCACTTGCCTCTTAGAACTAGTTCTTGATCTAAGATCCCATTATCTTTGGGGTATTTTTGTCTTAGCTTTAGGAGTATTAATAGGGGTGGGATACCTTTCGAGTTCTAGCTCAGATTCAGAGTGGTCCAAGTCAGTGGTGTTGGGATTGGCTACATCATCTGACTGATCATCCTCCTAGACTGGGTTATAGGTATCACGACTATTATGCTCCTCAGGATCAGAGGCTTCATTATTCTGTTCCTGGATGGATATCTGTTCCACCTCTCTTGGCTCATGAACAGACAGCTCCTGTTCATTGTTACTGTAATCCATTGCAGAAGATTCACCATGGCTCCTCCTCTTTACAAGCTGATCCAGGTAATCTCTGTAGGATCAATATGTCCTTGCATTCTCCACTTCTGAAGATGAATCGGATTCCTCTTGGGTCACTTTGGGTTTTGTTTCCATTGGTTGTCTGTTAATCTGTAAATGTGTCTTGGGTTCATCTGGTGTCTCTTTTCGAACTCTGCCATCCGGCATTCTCAGGGACTGACTAAAAGGTAAGAGATGGTCTCTGTGCAGTGTCCTAACTCCACCTTTTCCCTCCTCAGGCTTTAAACGGTATACAGGTAAATTGGGTAGTATTCCTACCACCACATGTGCCACAGAGCTCCAGCGGCTGTCAAGCTTGTTTTTGCCTTTAAGACCCAGGGTTCTCAGTAGCACTCGGTCACCGATGTGAATGGTCTGGAAACGTACCCTCTGATAATATGCTCTTTTATTTCGATTATGTGTCTTATCAGCCGATTGGCTGGCTAAGTGATAGGCTTTTTGCAGATCTCCTTTCAACTTCTCCACATACTTTGAATAGTGTCTGTCACCCATTCCGTCAGGTGAGGTTCTGAAAAACAGGTCAACTGGCAGTCTGGCTTCTCTGCTGAACATTAGTAAGTATATCCCATTACATCGCATTTTGTACTGTTGTGCGCATGGACTACATATGGCACGTGTTGACTCCAAGAACGTTTCTTATCCTGCCCTAAGGTTGCAAGCATGAAAAGCAGAGTGCAGTTGAATCTTTTTAGCTGAGGGACTCCTGGAGGACGATAGGGTGTGGATCGAGATTTTTGTACCCCCAGGAAAATCTCGTCCTTGGTCTGAATGTATTCTGGTGGGCAGTCCATAATGCACAAAGTACTTCTCCACCAAAATTTTGGCTACGGTGAGGGCCTTTTAAGTTTTCGTAGGAAACTCCTACTCCTCCTGCATATCTCATAAAATGGTCCGTCACCACTAAAACATTGCTGATCCACTTTGAGTCAGGTTCCATGGATAGGAAATAAATGCAAACCAGATCCATAGGACCATTGCTTACAATCTGATGCAAGGGGGCAATTTTTTAAATAAGGAGTCTTTTTTTGTAAGGGTTTTTTTTGTAAGGGGTCTTGTGGAGAGGGTGCATGACACCCTCTCCACAATTCTTGACATACTGTTCAGCATCTGCAGCCATTTTGGGCCAATAGAACCAACTCCTTAACAGGTCTGGGGTCCGCACCGATCCTAAATGACCCATGTCATCATGTAAGGAGTGTAGAACAACCCCTCTGAACTCAGCAGGCAGCACAAGCTGAGTTACGGGCCCTCCTGAGGGTTTCTTGCTCATCCGTTGCAGCAGTCCATCCTTCAGCAGAGACGGTCCTTCTCGTGCTTCATCAGCATCAACTCAGGGTCAGTGGTTTTCTCTTTGGGCCACTTTCCTTGCTGCAAGGCTTCAATCACTCTTCGTAGGTGTTCATCCTTCTTCGGAGCCTCTTTCAAATCAGCTTTGGACATCTGTCTCAATGAAAGTAATTCAAGGTGAGTAGGGAAAGCATAGACATCAGGATGCACTCGGCAGAGGGTTCCAGCTGATCAATGCATCTTGGTGGCATACCAGATGACTCAGTAGTGCAGACCCGTTGACAGATGGACTTTACTCCACTCCGAGGTATCTCCTCCCACGTTCCTGTATCCACCTCATCAGCCATGTTTCTGGATAACAGGTAAGCATCAATGTTATTCTTGCCAGGCTGATATTGAATATCAAAGTCATATTACTCAAGCTTACCCTGACTAGATTATATCGCACTACCTCACAATCCTAATCGTTTTTCTCCCTCTCTCTCTTTTTGCCGAGCCCCACACGAATTTATGGAGATATTGGAGATCCAGATCCCTTCTGCCTCTGGATGAGCCCAAATCTTCTGCTGGGACTACGGCTGCTCCTAAGGCCATACATACTTCTCATTTTCACATTATCTGTGTTACATTCACAATCTGTGTTACCCAGATGAGGATGGGTTTCCCTTCTGAGTCGGGTTCCTCTCAAGGTTTCTTCCTCAAAAAACATCTTAGGGAGTTTTTCCTTGCCACCGTCGCCACTCAGTGGCTTGCTCAGTTGGGATAAATTCCATTTGTTTTCTACCTGTTTGTCTCTGTTTATCTGTTCCTGTTTGTCTCTCTTTAGATGTTTCTGACTGTTTATACCTGTTTTTTATTTCTGTAAAGCTGCTTTGAGACAATGACTATTGTAAAAAGCGCTATACAAATAAAATTGAATTGAATTGAATTGAATATGTGGCTAAAGCGGCCAGCCAGCAATGTCCTGTTGCGTTAAGCTTGTCTGTCATTACCGTATACGTAAGTGGTTTATTGTCTGTACATACAGTAAATTTAGCTCCACATAGACAATTGTGGAATTTATCCACAATCAATCAAGTTAGTGAATTGGGTAGCGCTGTTCAGTGTCACTCACTATTTTGCTGGCAAACGCCACCACTGGCCTTAGTGCTTCTGGGTGTTCTTGATAAAGTACAGCACAAAGCCCTTTTAAGATTGCTTCAGTGTGGAGAAAGTAAGGCTTGTTGGCATCTGCAAAAAGCTAATACTGGCGCATTGGTGAGTCACTGGATGATCTGGTGAAACGTGTCAGTACAAGCCTGGTCCCACCGGTCAACAAATGGCTCAGACTCTCTCAGACAGGTCTTTGTCTTCTCTATAGCTTGCTTCTTTCCTTTTTGCATGGGTGCATACCCTATAGAGAGTTCTGCGAGGGGTCTGATAATAGCTGAATAGTTGAATATAAACCTCCGATAATATCCACAGAATCCCAGGAAAGACCTCAAAGACTTCAGATCAGTGGGCCGAGGCCAGTTGGTGACAGCCTCAACTTTTCTGGGATCTGTACCAGTGCCCTCTGCCGATACTATATGCCCTACATATTTCACCTTGGGTTAGCAAAACTGGCATTTGTCCAGAGAGAGCTTTAGTGCTACCACCTCCAGTCTGTCCAGCACCTTTAGAAGCCTCTCTGCATGTTCCTCCAATGCTTTTCCAAAGACTATTAAGTCATCTAGGTAAATCAGTACCTGGAGAAGGTTCATGTTACCAACTGCTCACTCCATCAGTCGTTGGAATGTCGCAGGGGCTCCAATGATGACCTGCGGCATTCTTTCAAACTGATAAAACCCTAGTTGGCAGATGAAGGCTGTTTTCTCCTTATCAGCTTCTGACTTTGCAATCTGGTAATATCCACTTCGCAAGTCTAAGACTGAAAACCACTTGCTCCCTGACAAGCAGCCAAGCACATCATCAATGCGGGGAGAGGTATACTGATCTGGAACGGTTCGACTATTCAGTGTTCTGTAGTCTATGCACATTCTTACACTTATATTCTTCTTTCTTGCTACGACTATTGGAGAGGCGTATGGACTACGAGACTCCTTAATAACACCTTCTTTCAGAAGATCTTGTAAGTGTCTTCAATCTTCAATATCCTCTGGTGCTAATCGCTGGGACCGCTCTCAGTAAGGTCTCGTGTCTGACAGTCGGATATGATGCTCTGCACCCTTTGATAGTCCCACATCCCACTCAGGTAGAGAAAACACACTGGCTCATTTTGACAGCTTTTGTCTGAGTCTAGTCTTCCACTGTTCCGGAATGGGTGAATCCTTAAAGTTGATGCAATGGGGGTCAAACTCTGGTAAAGTCACATCTATTTTGGATGCAGGTTTTTGCTGTAAAGCTGGCATCACTGAATCAGCAGAGCACAGCTTACCCATGATTGTCCCAACTGGGAGGACTATATCTCTCAGTAACTCATTGTGCATCAACACAGTAAAGTGCTCTCCATTTACTTCTGAACTAGGCACTACCATGGGTTGCAGCAGCACCCTGCTCGGCAGTGGGACTGTTTCTGAAGCTTCCACCATCAGCACTTCTTTGTCCAAGGGTTCTCTAACTCTACCCTACATACAGCACGGTGGTTACCACCAGCAGATAAGGCCAAAGGGTCAGGCCCCATCCACTTGACCCATCCTACTTCCTCTTTCTCCCTCCCAGGCCACTGATGCCACTCTCTGGGCTGGGTCTTCCGCTTGGATACCTAAGCTTTGCGCAATATCCAGCCTGGCTGCCTCTTTACACAGTTTAGCCAACCACTTCAAGAGACTGGCATTAGTGCCCAGAATAACCGGAATGGTCTGGAGTTCTAGGGCCAGGACAGATAAGGGCGAGGACTGAGATGGACTCTTTGGACCAGTAACACTCTCTGGAAACTCTATGTCTACTACTACATAGCCAAGATAGGGATAGCTAGTTTCACTTAGACCCCATATAGCCAGGCCAGATACAGGATGAATCATGACATTTGACAACAATGTTAGTTTTTTAATGACTCTGTTCTGATTTTATGCACTCTGACTCTTGATGTCAAAATGTCCATTTTCACCACAGTGTAGTGTGTGTTACAGTGTAGCGTGTGTAACCGTTTTCACTTGTAACTACCTGTATTGAGTTTCCTCGGTCATGCGGGGTAATTAGAGAAGCAATAAGGGAAATGAGGACTGAGCTATAAACAGTGATGGTACACACATCACTACTTTGTCATGACCATGTAGTCTCTGAAGTTGTGCTCGACTAACTTTATATCAGAGCGTGATTTAAAACCGTAATAAAAAGTATAATACGCTGGATCAAGTGCTATTCTCTGTGCTGCTGAATAATGTGTGTGGAAGACATTTTGTTCAGTGATTGATGTGATCATTACAGCTTCTTATGCACATATCATAATATTAATGTTTTAATTTTACATTTTAAGCAGAGTGTTTGTGTTTAAAGGTGGTAGTCTAGACGTTTGTGAATAACTCAGAGATGTGAAGTACATACCTGCGCAACGTTCCTCAGGTAAACCCTGACGAAGGACTCTGAATACAAGTGTCTGTATGTGTATAACACAGTGGTGCTGTAGCCCCTACCCAGTGCACTGTACACACAGTACAACACGAGATTCACACACAAAAACATTTACGTCTGCTTGTCATTTGTAATCTTACTGATTATTTATCTAGCTGGATTAATCAGTAAAATT
>CM022773.1:254158-259158 GCA_012411365.1 Ameiurus melas | reverse complement strand
GAGATAAAACATAGCCAAATATAAAATAGAAGAGTTCAGGGAGCTATAAATAAGACACACACACACACACACACACACACACACACTAGTGTCAGGGGGTCAGAGGTCACTGGTTTGTTACAGGGCATGTTCAGAAGGGAAGATAATGCATCACGCTGAGAGTCAGCATCAGGACTCTGTCTCAAATCGTTCACTACACTGTACACTATGTAGAAATGATCCAGTAGCTGAAGTGCACTAAACTGCACCATGTAAAGATCACGATGAGATTACCCTGGATGCTGCCACACAGACACCATAAAAATTACTAGAGACGTTCTTCCTTGAACAGCCTAAAGAGTGTACTTTATTTAATTTGAGTTTACATTCGAGTCTCCATCACTGAACAGTTAATAACTTCAGTTCAATAAATTAGACTTTAAATAAAACTAAACTACTGAATTCAGGGGACGGGAGTGGTTATAGAGCGGTGAGGGGACGGGAGTGTTGATAGAGCGGTGAGGGGACGGGAGTGTGATAGAGCGGTGAGGGGACGGGAGTGTTGACAGAGCAGTGAGGGGACGGGAGTAGTGATAGAACGGTGAGGGGACAGGAGTGTTGATAGAGCGGTGAGGGGACGGGAGTGGTTATAGAGCGGTGAGGGGACGGGAGTGTTGATAGAGCGTGAGGGGACGGGGTGTTGATGAGAGCGGTGAGGGACGGGAGTGTTGATAGAGCGTGAGGGGACGGGAGTAGTGTTAGAACGGTGAGGGGACGGGAGTGTGATAGAGCGGTGAGGGGACGGGAGTGTTGATAGAGCGGTGAGGGGACGGGAGAGTAGTGATAGAACGGTGAGGGGACGGGAGTGTGATAGAGCGGTGAGGGGACGGGAGTGTTGATAGAGCGGTGAGGGGACGGGAGTGTTGATAGAGCGGTGAGGGGACGGGAGTGGTGATAGAGCGGTGAGGGGACGGGAGTGTTGATAGAGCGGTGAGGGGACGGGAGTGTTGATAGAGCGGTGAGGGGACGGGAGTAGTGATGGAGCGGTGAGGGGACGGGAGTGTTGATAGAGCGGTGAGGGGACGGGAGTGTTGATAGAGCGGTGAGGGGACGGGAGTAGTGATGGAGCGGTGAGGGGACGGGGAGTAGTGATAGAGCGGTGAGGGGACGGGGATAGTGATAGAGCGGTGAGGGGATGGGAGTGTTGATAGAGCAGTGAGGGACGGGAGTGTTGATAGAGCAGTGAGGGGACGGGAGTGTTGATAGAGCGTGTGAGGGGACGGGAGTAGTGATAGAACGGTGAGGGGACGGGAGTGTGATAGAGCGGTGAGGGGACGGGAGTGTTGATAGAGCGTGTAGGGGACGGGAGTGTTGATAGAGCGGTGAGGGGACGGGAGTGTTGATAGAGCGGTGAGGGGACGGGAGTGTTGATAGAGCGGTGAGGGACGGGAGTGTTGATAGAGCGGTGAGGGGACGGGAGTAGTGATGGAGCGGTGAGGGGACGGGAGTGTTGATAGGCGGTGGGGGGGACGGGAGTGTTGATAGAGCGTTGAGGGGACGGGAGTAGTGATGGAGCGGTGAGGGGACGGGAGTAGTGATGGAGCGGTGAGGGGACGGGAGTAGTGATAGAGCGGTGAGGGGACGGGAGTGTTGATAGAGCGGTGAGGGGACGGGAGTAGTGATAGAGCGGTGAGGGGACGGGAGTGTTGATAGAGCGGTGAGGGGACGGGAGTGTTGATAGAGCGGTGAGGGGACGGGAGTAGTGATGGAGCGGTGAGGGGACGGGAGTAGTGATGGAGCGGTGAGGGGACGGGAGTAGTGATGGAGCGGTGAGGGGACGGGAGTAGTGATAGAGCGGTGAGGGGATGGGAGTGTTGATAGAGCGGTGAGGGGACGGGAGTGTTGATAGAGCGGTGAGGGACGGGAGTGTGGATAGAGCGGTGAGGGACGGGAGTAGTGATGGAGCGGTGAGGGACGGGAGTGTTGATAGAGCGGTGAGGGACGGGAGTGTTGATAGAGCGGTGAGGGGACGGGAGTGTTGATAGAGCGGTGAGGGGACGGGGGGAGTAGTGATGGAGCGGTGAGGGGACGGGAGTAGTAATGGAGCGGTGAGGGGACGGGAGTACTGATGGGGCTGTGAGGGGACGGGTATAGTGATTGAGCGGTGAGGGGACGGGAGTGGTTATAGAGCGTGTGAGGGGACGGGAGTGTTGATAGAGCAGTGAGGGGATGGGAGTGTTGAGAAGGTGAGGGGACGGGAGTAGTGATAGAGCGTGAGGGGACGGGAGTAGTGATAGAGCGTGAGGGGACGGGAGTGTTGATAGAGCGTGGAGGGGACGGGAGTGTTGATAGAGCGGTGAGGGACGGGAGTGTTGATAGAGCGGTGAGGGGACGGGAGTAGTGATAGAGCGGTGAGGGGACGGGAGTGTTGATAGAGCGGTGAGGGGACGGGAGTGTTGATAGAGCGGTGAGGGGACGGGAGTGTTGATAGAGCGGTGAGGGGACGGGAGTGTTGATAGAGCGGTGAGGGGACGGGAGTGTTGATAGAGCGGTGAGGGGACGGGAGTGTTGATAGAGCGGTGAGGGGACGGGAGTAGTGATGGAGCGGTGAGGGGACGGGAGTGTTGATAGAGCGGTGAGGGGACGGGAGTGTTGACAGAGCGGTGAGGGGACGGGAGTGTTGATAGAGCGGTGAGGGGACGGGAGTGTTGATAGAGCGCTGAGGGGACGGGAGTGGTTATAAGCGGTGAGGGACGGGAGTGTTGATAGAGCGGTGAGGGGACGGGAGTGTTGATAGAGCGGTGAGGGGACGGGAGTGTTGATAGAGCGTGAGGGGACGGGAGTGTTGATAGAGGTGAGGGGACGGGAGTGTGATAGAGCGTGAGGGAGGGAGTGTGATAGGAGCGGTGAGGGACGGGAGTGTTGATAGAGCGGTGAGGGGACGGGAGTAGTGATGGAGCGGTGAGGGGAGTTGATGGAGCTGAGGGACGGGAGTAGTGATGGAGCGGTGAGGGGACGGGAGTGGTGATAGAGCGGTGAGGGGACGGGAGTGTTGATAGAGCGGTGAGGGGACGGGAGTAGTGATGGAGCGGTGAGGGGACGGGAGCACACTCTGCATGCTGACTACACTGAGCCTTAAACTCTGAGGTTTTTAATAAAACTGCACACCCAAACCAATGAGTGACTGATGGAGCAAAATCCTGACGTCCTCTGTGTTCTGTCACTCCATTGGGGACGAGAACCCCCCCACCCCCCACGCACACACATACACTTTTGCAGGTTTAGCAGAAATCTGAGCGCAGTGAAGCCTGATATAAAACTGCAACGGCAAAAATAATCTACTCTGTGAAAATTTCCCTATTCCCTACCTCCTATTCCCTAGGCTGAGGCACACTACTGCTGACTGCATTAGATCAAACTGCTGAGATTTTGCAGGGTTCTAGACTTTAGAACCCACACTGTTACTCACAGTACAAACACACACCTTCAGTGCACTGTGGACCTGTCCCGAACCACACGCCCTATTCACTATATAGGAACCTGCATTGTGCTTATTTATGATTTGGACACTGACCTCTTGCAGTGCATCTTGGGATTTGAGGAGTGTGCTGTGCTTTGAGTCATGACTACTAAAGTAGTGCACTAGGTAGGATATAGGGGACTTCTAATTGTCTTTTTAATTCCCCAATCATCCTCGCTATTTTAACTCCATCCAGTGATCAGACAACATGATGAACTTTATATGAAGGAAACCTCAGTGTGTGTGTGTGTGTGTGTGTGTGTGTGTGTGTGTGTGTGTGTGTGTGTGTGTGTGCGCGCGCACTCGCTAATGGAGTTTGCTTTCCAATTAGGGCTGATCATTAGCATGCTGAAAGTGATACATTCACACACACACACACACACACACACACACAGGAGAATCTCCCCATAAAGAGGTTGATCCTGTTATGATTGTATTTCGTTTCATTCGAGTTTGGATACAGATTATTTTTCTCTCTCTCCTCCCCTCAGAAGTTTGGGTCTCGTGTCAGAAGTAATGTCACGGCATGTGATTTGAGACACAGCCCATCCAAACCTGATTTTGGGCCTCCTGGAAAGTCTGGCGCGTAAATCTGTTTACACCGTGGGAGTGTGAGAGAAAGAAATAAAAATAAAAAGACATATGAAGCTCTCCCCATAGCCCAACCCCTACACACCCCCACACCACACACACACACACACACACACACACACACTGAGAGACAGAGAAGCTTCTCTTCAGGCTTTATTTTTCTTCCTGTAAGAAGAGAAGCGTGTGGTTTACTGGAGTTCCTCGAGGCTCTGACGGCCGTCACGCTTTCTAAGAGACACTTCATTTAAATAAATGAAATAAATGAAAATGGCCATTACGCTGCAGGCGTGTGTGTGTGTGTGTGTGTGTGTGTGTGTGAACATTTCTTCCCTGCATCATGATTGATGTAGAGAACGTTGTAAACAGACGTTGCAGTGTGAGCTGTAGTGTAGCGGCGCTGACGGAGCCGTCAGCGACTTTACGCGTGAGCGGCTGTGAGGGCGGCTACAGCGTGATTTACAGAAGTAAATCGGGGTTAACGCTGTAACCACAGAAACCAGCGTCACTAAGCAACAGCGACATGATGTGACGAGGTCACTCATTTTCACTAAGTTAGGAGGTGATGTGGAGTTTAGTGGGAGGGGCTTCGTGTTTACTCAAATAAGAAATCAAAGCAAGGAAGTGGTAGCCAATGGGAATAAGGGACAGTGGCACTGTATTTTATTTTATTTTATTTTGGTGAAACTTTTTTAGATGGTGTTTTTTCAGCAGGTGTTCTGAGGGTTCCTGGTGTGCAGTGGTTAGTACCTACCAAAAGTACTTTAAGAAAGGAGAAACAGTGATCCAGAGACAGGGTCATGGACTCCTAAGGCCCACTGATGTGTGTGAGGAGAGAAGGCTAGCCCGTCTGATCCAGTCCCGCAGAAGATCTACTGAAGCACAAACTGCTGAAGAAGTTCATGCTGGTTCT
>CM022773.1:239158-251658 GCA_012411365.1 Ameiurus melas | reverse complement strand
ACTTCTTCCCTTCGGCAGATATTAATACTGTTCCCTCTGTTTGCTCTTTATGTTACTACATGAAAACCTACTAACCGTTCTACTCTTCAACAACGCTGTCACTGAATTATGTAAAGATAAATGGCCAAATAAAGATTTCTAGGAAACAGTTGCAGGAACAGAGAAAACTGGGGAAATTGGATACTGAGAATGTTGGGCCCTGGAATCATATTGTAGAGAGAATGTATGGAACTGGGAATACAAGAATCTGGGACAATTGGACCTTGGAAAGCCCTATGAAAATACAGACTTGGGAAAAAGAACCCTCTCAGAACATAGAACTATGGGAAAGCATAAGACCCTGACAAGATACACATGCCCTGGGAATAGAGGAACCAGAGAGCACAGGTCACAGATAATAGAGGTAATAGAGATAACAGAGGCCCCTATGAACATAGAGCCCTGGGAATACAGCACCATGGAAACATGTTCAAAGAGAGATAAAGTCCTGGGAAGATAAATATTGGGAATACAAGACCCCTACAAGATCAAGATCTTTGAGGCTTGAGGCCCTGTCGTGGTGAAGGGTTCCCTGATGGGGAAAGAGCCAGAGTTAGTGTGTGAGATGGGAGGGTCCGGACTAGATATATTCCACCTTATATCCTTGCACAGTAAGGGCTCGGGTACCAAACCTCTTAATTGGGGGTGATCTTTGTCCTACTCTGGAGATCCTACAGGAGATAGTCCTCAGGCAGGTGTGGGGACACTCAGCAGTCCCAGACTAAGGGCCTCGATTAATGGGTGAGTTCCATGCTCATATTGAGAATGATGCAGATACTTGGAGGAGTACAATTGGGAAGAATGGCCTCCCAGATCTGAACCTGTGTGGTGAAATGTTATTAGACTACCGTGAAAGTCAATAATGAATTGTCAATTAACAGAACAGAACACTGTTCTAAGTTTACTTGGTACCAGATCACCTTGGGGCATTGAGTTTGTGATTGGATCATTAGACTTGAGACCATGTATTTTGGACAGTCTATAAAAAATGGGGGGAAGGCAGAGCTGTCAACTGATCACCAGTTGGTGGCCAGTTGGATGTATAGCAAGAGGTGGTGCTAGGCAGATTTACCTGGTAAACCCAGGAGAGCTTTCTGGGTTGCCTGGGAGCATCTGGCAGAAGCTTCTATGTCAGCTCCATGGCAGATGGGCTGGGAATGAAGACACAGGAGGCTCGAGAGTGCAAACCAATCTGGGATCTTTATTTTCTCTTCAAGCAAACACTTTTTCATGCACTGTGTCTTTAATGAAAAAATATAACAGGAAATCAACCACACAACTACTTTAGTCTCTTGAGTCAAGTTTGAGTGCACTCCACAAGCCTATGTCCCTCAAGGGCATCTGGCAGCCTACTGAAAAAGAGAGAGCACATAAATAGGCTGCCACAAACCACACACGTAGACAATCACTCATTACCCACTCGTTCGCTACGACTCTTCTCCCACTGCCACATTCGGTCAGAGATGAACTTAACTGCCACATCTGAAAGGACTTCTCTTATGTACCGAGTGAGGTCAGGGACATGTAGTCTAAAAGGAGCATATTCAAATACTCAATCATGCAGGAAGTTGTGGCCTGAAGACCACTGGTGAGGAAAGCAATCAAGCTCAAGAAAGACACCTTCATGCTCATAGAGGACTCTTCTCTAGTTGAGAGGAATAGGAGAACCAGAAAGGCTGCAGCATAATGAGCTGTAGAAGTGAAAGCTTGGGCATAGACAAAGTGTGGAGAAGCCACGGAGAAAAGCTTGGAGACAATTCAGGTGAGACTTTAGGAGACACTACAGGTTCCGCTCTTCAAGTGAGAGACGAGACCATGACCTGAGCAAGTACAGAAGAGTGTTGACCTCGATTTGGAATGGTGTTGAATGCATTTGCTGAACATCTTCAGGAGGAAGTCTGGACATATCTGGAGTTTCGTGTCCACCGCTGTGGCTGAGGATACTATAGCAGTTAGAAACCTTTAGAATCTCTCTCTGTTTCTCTCTCTCTCATCCTTAGAAATGTGTAAGTGACCATGAGGAGTGTGTTAGTGTATGTTTCCCGCACAGGTAAATTGAACTGATAGACTTGGATGCACCTGTCTGATAATTAATCCCAAGTGTGTGTGGTGAAGCTGTGAGTGTGTGTTAGACTGAAATAAGTGTGTAAACGATGTCACTGATGCACCTGTTCACTGAAACCCCTCGTTCTCTGTCCGTCAGGAGAACAAAGAGCCGTCACACAGCACCGTACTGCATCACAGCGAGCACTTCCGACCGTTAATTAACATCCCCGTCATGTACACACACGCTAAAAGCACACACAGCCACAGAAATTACACAACAATATGACCGCCATCATTACGACTGTTGTTAGGATAGGACAGGAAGTGGAGGAAGTTAACTTTAAACTTTAAATTTTTAAACTTAACTGTTTAAACATGTAATTGAATAAACTTCAGAGAGAACATGAATAAGGGAAAAGAGTGAGGGAATAAAAAGATAAATAGAGAGAAAAGGGATAAAAAGAGAGGGGGAATGAGGCATAAAGAGAGAGGAAATGAGGGATGAGAGAGTGAACAAGGGATAAAGATAGAGACGAGGGAGCAAGAGAAAGTTGGAACAAAGGTTAAGGAGAGATGACGAAGATATGGGAATGAGGGCTAAAGAGATGAAGGTTGCAAAAAGAAAAAGAGAAGGAAATACAAGACAGAGAAAAGGAATGAGGGATAAAGAAAAAAGGGGAATGAGAGAGAGTGAAGAAAGGATAAATAGACCTGTCTCTGTTTAAATGACATAAAGGGAAGCAAACAAATGATAGAGAGAAAAATAGATAAAGAGAGAGGGAATGTAGGATCAACAGAGAGAAGGAGGGAGGTAGGAAGAGAGAGGGTATGTGGGATAAAGAGAGAGAGAAAACAAGGTATAAAGAGAGAGAGAGCGATGGAGATGTATAAAGAGAGAAAGGGACCATGGGATAACAAGAGGGAGAAGGAATGGGGGATTCGCATGCATTAAAAAGATGATAAGACCGCCATCAATACATCTGTTGTTAGGGTAGGACAGGAAGTGGAGGAAGTAGACTAAAAAGAGAGGGGGGATGAGGCATAAATAAAGACAAAACGAGGGATAAAGACAGAAAATGAACGAGAAATAAAGAGAGAGAGAATGAAGAATAAAAAGAGAAGGAAAGAGGGATAAAGGAGATAATAGTGGATTTATAAACACCTGGCATCAGATGGAGGAGTGAGAGAACACACACGCACACCCATACACTCACACACACACATTCTTAGACAGAGACAGACTGAACAGGTTGTTCAGTTATTCAGTTATCAGGTTATCAAGCTCAATAAGTTTCACTGAAACCCCACCCCATCATCAAACTCTATGTATTATCCACCCACAGACTCCATCTATATCCACCCACAGACTCTATATAAATGTAAATGTGCACTTATATGCGCTTATTTATCCAAAGCACTTTACACTGTGTCTCATTCACCCATGGCACCCAGAGCTGCCATACAAGGCACTAACTTGCCATCGGGAGCAACTTGGGGTTCAGTGTCTTGCCCAAGGACACTTCGGCATGTGGAGTCACCCGGGCCGGGAATCGAACCCTACGATTAGGGGACAACCCACTCTACCAACTGCGCCACAACCGCCCACTTATGTATGTATGTATTATCCACCCACAGACTCCATCTATTATCCACCTACAGACTCCATCTACATTCCCCCACAGACTCTATGTATTATCCACTCACAGACTCCATATAATATGCACCCACAGACTCCATATATTATCCACCCAAAGACTCCATCTATATCCACCCACAAGCTCTATGTATTATCCACCCACAGGCTCCATCTATATCCACATCTAGGCTCCATCTATATCCACATCTAGGCTCCATCTATATCCACCCACAGGCTCCATCTATATCCACATCTAGGCTCCATCTATATCCACATCTAGGCTCCATCTATATCCACATACAGGCTCCATCTATATCCACCCACAGGCTCCATATATCGGGGCTTTTTTTTTTTATTTCTAACTCTTTATCCACATACAGGCTCCATCTATATCCACCCATAGGCTCCATATATTATCCACCCACAGACTCCATATATTACCCACCCACATGCTCCATCTATATCCACCCACAGGCTCCATCTATATCCACCCACAGACTCCATATATTATCCACCCACAGGCTCCATCTATATCCACCCACAGGCTCCACCTATATCCACCCACAGGCTCTATGTATTATCCACCCACAGACTCCATATATTATCCACCCATAGGCTCTATCTATATCCACCCACAGACTCCATCTATATCCACCCACAGACTCCATCTATATCCACGCACAGACTCCACCTATATCCACACACAGGCTCCATGTATTATCCACCCACAGACTCCATATATTATCGATCCACAGACTCCATATATTATACACACACAGACTCCATCTATATCCACCCACAGGCTCCATCTATATCCACCCACAGGCTCCATCTATATCCACCCACAGGCTCTATGTATTATCCACCCACACACTCCATATATTATCCACCCACAGGCTCCATCTATATCCACATCCAGGCTCAATCTATATCCACATCTAGGCTCCATCTATATCCACATCTAGCCTCCATCTATATCCACCCACAGGCTCCATATACTATCCACCCACAGGCTCTATGTATTATCCACCCACAGACTCCATATATTATCCACCCACAGACTCCATCTATATCCACCCACAGACTCCATGTATTATGCACCCACAGACTCCATCTATATCCACCCACAGGCTCCATCTATATCCACATCTAGGCTCCATCTATATCCACCCACAAGCTCTATGTATTATCCACCCAAAGGCTCCATCTATATCCACATCTAGGCTCCATCTATATCCACATCTTGGCTCCATCTATATCCACCCACAGGCTCTATGTATTATCCACCCACAGACTCCATCTATATCCACCCACAGCCTCCATCTATATCCACATCTAGGCTCAATCTATATGCACATCTAGGCTCCATCTATATCCACCCCATAGGCTCTATGTATTATCCACCCACAGGCTCCATCTATATCCACATCTAGGCTCCATCTATATCCACCCACAGGCTCTATGTATTATCCACCCACAGACTCCATCTATATCCACCCACAGCCTCCATCTATATCCACATCTAGGCTCAATCTATATGCACATCTAGGCTCCATCTATATCCACCCCATAGGCTCTATGAATTATCCACCCACAGGCTCCATCTATATCCACATCTAGGCTCCATCTATATCCACCCACAGGCTCCATCTCTATCCACCCACAGGCTCCATCTCTATCCACCCACAGACTCCATATATTATTGATCCACAGACTCCATATATTATACACCCACAGACTCCATCTATATCCACCCACAGGCTCCAACTATATACACCCACAGAGTCCATATATTATCCACCCACAGGATCCATCTATATCCACCCACAGACTCCATATATTATCCACCTACAGACTCCATATATTATCCACCCACAGACTCCATATATTATGCACCCACAGACTCCATATATTATCCACCCACAGACTCCATCTATATCCACCCACAGACTCTATGTATTATCCACCCACACACGCCATATATTATCCACCCACAGACTCCATCTATATCCACCCACAGACTCTATATATTATCCACCCACAGACTCCATCTATATCCACCCACAGACTCCATGTATTATCCACCCACAGGCTCCATCTATATCCACATCCAGGCTCCATCTATATCCACCCACAGGCTCTATGTATTATCCACCCACAGACTCCATCTATATCCACCCACAGCCTCCATCTATATCCACATCTAGCCTCCATCTATATCCACATCTAGGCTCCATCTATATCCACATCTAGGCTCCATCTATATCCACCCCACAGGCTCTATGTATTATCCACCCACAGGCTCCATCTATATCCACCCACAGGCTCCATCTCTATCCACCTACAGACTCCTTCTATATCCACCCACAGACTGCATATATTATCCACCCACCGACTCCATCTATATACACCCACAGACTCCATATATTATCCACCCACAGACTCCATATATTATCCACCCACAGGCTCCATCTATATCCACCCACAGACTCCATATATTATCCACCTACAGACTCCATCTACATCCACCTACAGACTCCATATATTATCCACCCACAGACTCCATATATTATGCACCCACACACTCCATATATTATCCACCCACAGACTCCATCTATATCCACACACAGACTCCATATATTATCCACCCACAGACTCCATCTATATCCACCCACAGACTCTATGTATTATCCACCCACACACTCCATATATTATCCACCCACAGTCTCCATCTATATCCACCCACACACTCCATATATTATCCACCCACAGACTCCATCTATATCCACCCACAGACTCCATGTATTATCCACCCACAGGCTCCATCTATATCCACATCCAGGCTCCATCTATATCCACCCACAAGCTCTATGTATTATCCACCCACAGGCTCCATCTATATCCACATCTAGGCTCCATCTATATCCACCCACAGGCTCTATGTATTATGCACCCACAGAGTCCATCTATATCCACCCACAGGCTCCATCTATATCCACATCTAGGCGCCATCTATATCCACCCACAAGCTCTATGTATTATCCACCCAAAGGCTCCATCTATATCCACATCTAGGCTCCATCTATATCCACCCACAGGCTCCATCTATATCCACCCACAGACTCCATCTCTATCCACCCACAGACTCCTTCTATATCCACCCACAGGCTCCATATATTATCCACCCACAGGCTCCATCTATATCCACCCACAGGCTCTATGTATTATCTACCCACACACTCCATATATTATCCACCCACAGGCTCCATCTATATCCACATCTAGGCTCCATCTATATCCACATCTAGGCTCCATCTATATCCACATACAGGCTTCATCTATATCCACCCACAGGCTCCATATATTATCCACCCACAGGCTCTATGTATTATCCACCCACAGACTCCATGTATTATCCACCCACAAGCTCCATCTATATCCACATCTAGGCTCCATCTATATCCACCCACAGACTCCATCTCGATCCACCCACAGACTCCATATATTATCCACCCACAGGCTCCATCTATATCCACATCCAGTCTCCATCTATATCCACATCTAGGCTCCATCTATATCCACATCTAGGCTCTATTTATATCCACCCACAGGCTCTATGTATTATCCACCAACAGACTCCATCTATATCCACATCTAGGCTCCATCTATATAAACATCCAGGCTCCATCTATATCCACCCACAGGCTCCATATATTATCCACCCACAGAATCCATATATTATCCACCCACAGACTCCATGTATTATGCACCCACAGACTCCATCTATATCCACCCACAGACTCCATCTATATCCACCCACAGGCTCCATGTATTATCCACCCACAGACTCCATACATTATCCACCCACAGACTCCATGTATTATCCACCCACAGACTCCATATATTATCCACCCATAGACTCCATATATTATCGATCCACAGACTCCATATATTATACACCCACAGACTCCATCTATATCCACCCACAGGCTCCATCTATATCCACATCTAGGCTCCATCTATATCCACATCTAGGCTCCATCTATATCCACCCACAGGCTCTATCTATATCCACATCTAGGCTCCATCTATATCCACCCACAGGCTCCATGTATTATCTACCCACAGGCTCTATCTATATCCACATCTAGGCTCCATCTATATCCACATCTAGGCTCCATCTATATCCACCCACAGGCTCCATGTATTATCCACCCACAGACTCCATCTATATCCACCCACAGGCTCCATCTATATCCACCCACAGGCTGTATGTATTATCCACCCACACACTCCATATATTATCCACCCACAGGCTCCATCTAGATCCACATCCAGGCTCCATCTACATCCACATCTAGGCTCCATCTATATACACATCCAGGCTCCATCTATATCCACCCACAGGCTCTATGTATTATCCACCCACAGACTCCATCTATATCCACCCACAGACTCTATGTATTATCCACCCACAGAATCCATATATTATCCACCCACAGACTCCATGTATTATGCACCCACAGACTCCATCTATATCCACCCACAGGCTCCATCTATATCCACATCTAGGCTCCATCTATATCCACCCACAAGCTCCATCTATATCCACATCTAGGCTCCATCTATATCCACATCTAGGCTCCATCTATATCCACCCCACAGGCGCAATCTATATCCACCCACAAGCTCTATGTATTATCCACCCAATGGCTCCATCTATATCCACATCTAGGCTCCATCTATATCCACATCCAGGCTCCATCTATATCCATTCACACACACTATGTATTATCCACCAAAGGCTCCATCTATATCCACATCTAGGCTCCATCTATATCCACATCTAGCCTCCATCTATATCCACCCACAGGCTCTATGTATTATCCACCCACAGGCTCCATCTATATCCACATCTAGGCTCCATCTATATCCACATCTAGGCTCCATCTATATCCACCCACAGGCTCAATCTATATCCACCCACAAGCTCTATGTATTATCCACCCAAAGGCTCCATCTATATCCACATCTAGGCTCCATCTATATCCACATCTAGGCTTCATCTATATCCACCCACAGGCTCTATGTATTATCCACCCACAGACTCCATCTATATCCACCCACAGGCTCCATCTCTATCCACATCTAGGCTCCATCTATATCCACGCCACAGACTCCATCTACATCCACCCACAGACTCTATGTATTATCCACCCACAGACTCCATATAGTATCCACCCATAGGCTCCATCTATATCCACCCACAGACTCCATCTATATTCACCCACAGACTCCATCTATATCCACCCACAGACCCCATATATTATCCACCCACAGACTCCATATATTATCCACCCACAGACTCCATATATTATCCACCCACAGACTCCATGTATTATCCACCCACAGGCTCTATCTGTATCCACATCTAGGCTCCATCTATATCCACATCTAGGCTCCATCTATATCCACCCACAGGCTCTATGTATTATCCACCCACAGACTCCATCTATATCCACCCACAGGCTCCATCTATATCCACCCACAGACTCCTCCTATATCCATCCACAGGCTCCATATATTATCCACCCACAGGCTCCATCTATATCCACATCTAGGCTCCATCTATATCCACCCACAGGCTCCATCTATATCCACCCACAGGCTACATCTATATCCACCCACAGGCTCTATGTATTATCCACCCACACTCCATATATTATCCACCCACAGGCTCCAATTATATCCACATCTAGGCTCCATCTATATCCACATCTAGGCTCCATCTATATCCATCCACAGGCTCTATGTATTATCCACCCACAGACTCCATCTATATCCACATCTAGGCTCCATCCATATCCACCCACCGGCTCCATCTATATCCACCCACATACTCCATCTATATCCACCCACATAACTCCATCTATATCCACCCACAAGCTCCATATATTATCCACCCACAGGCTCCATATATTATCCACCCACAGGCTCCATCTATATCCACCCACAGGCTCTATGTATTATCCACCCACAGGCTCCATATATTATCCACCCACAGGCTCCATCTATATCCACCCACAGGCTCCATCTATATCCACGCACATACTCCATCTATATCCACCCACATACTCCATCTATATCCACCCACAGGCTCCATATATTATCCACCCACAGGCTCCATCTATATCCACCCACATACTCCATCTATATCCACCCACATACTCCATCTATATCCACCCACAGACTCCATCTATATCCACCCACAGACTCCATCTATGTCCACCCACAGGCTCAATCTTTATCCATCCACAGGCTCCAGCTGTGTCCACCCACAGGCTCCACCTATATTGTTTTTATAACTATTTTTTCTGTGTACTGCTTATTTTGTGTAGAGCGCTTTGTGAAGATACTTTTAAAGGTGCTGTATAAAATAAAGATTATTATTATTATTATTATTATTATTATTATATTCACCCACAGGCTCCATTTATTATCCAGCCAGAGACTCCATCTTGATCAACCCACAGGCTCCATCTCGTCCACCCACAGGCTCCATCTTGTCTACCCACAGGCTCCATCTATTATCCACCCACAAGCTCCATCTACTGTATAATCTACCCACAGGCTCCATCTCTGTCCAGCCAAAGGCTCCATCTATATAAACCCAAAGGCTCCATCCCTGTACACCCACAGGCACCATCTTTTATCTACCCACAGGCAACATCTCTGTCCCCCTACAGGCTTCCTCCATCTTCCTCCATCCTTAATCCATCTCTGTCCCCACAGGCCTGGTCCGTGTCCTTTAACACTTCTTCATATCAGGTGTCTCATCGGTCATATACAGTACGTGATTTTTATATATTTATGTATCAGTGTGTAACATGATTTGTCCGTCCACACACAGTTTAATGGACCACGCAGTTAATAAAATGGTGTTCACTAACAAATGAAACTCATTTAGTTTACACACACGCACCGCACACACACACACACACACACACACACACAGTGTCCTGTATCATTTGTAAAAGCCTGAGGTGTGTTTTGTAACGGATCATCAAAACGATTCGACCAGCAGGATGTTTACGCTACAGGCACTTCGTCATTTTAATTAATTTTTCATTTTAATTTTAATTGTATCTCATGTTTTATCAAAACACAATTCATCCATTTTTCTGTCACTCGAAGACGAACAGATTCTTGGGAAACACAGCGAAGTTGAGCAGCGTGTTAATGCGTGTGCGTGAAT
Source organism: Ameiurus melas (assembly GCA_012411365.1). Taxonomy (NCBI): domain Eukaryota; kingdom Metazoa; phylum Chordata; class Actinopteri; order Siluriformes; family Ictaluridae; genus Ameiurus; species Ameiurus melas. The sequence goes on along the minus strand of CM022773.1, from coordinate 240,682 downwards.
TTCACAGAAAACTCGCATGTTTCATTTGTGCGTTGATAAAAAAATAGCTTTGAGGATGGGATGTTATAAAAAAATCTTCCAGACTGTCTCTTAAAATAAATAAATATAAATATCAATGTGTATATTGTGTGTAGGAGGTGTGAATCCACCTGCATCGCTCATCAATCTGTCCATGTTTATCACCAAACTGCCAACATCCATCACACAGAAATAAAATCATTATTAATTATTCATTTATTATTCTAAACTCAAAAGTGGGTCGAAGACAAGTGCAACTTCCAGAGCAGGTTTTGTTTTCATAACTTTTATAACATATTTAACAGAAGTGAAGAGTTGTGGCATACAACTGTACAATGGTGTTATATTATATGGTAATAAATGAAATATAATCCTGTAAAATCATTCATATTAATAATCATTTTCTCTGAAACAACTGTAATGGTGTAACAGTGAAGTACTGTTTCTGTTCTTTTATCTTTTCAAATGAAGAAAAGAAAACTAAGCTAAAATATTAAATTATATTTAAAATTATTAATTTTGTCCCTACATTAAGATTACCATAATTTTCGGACTATTAAGTGCACCTGAACATAAGCCGCACCCCTAATTTTAAGAAGAAAAACAATTTTGTACATATATAGGCCGCACTTGTCTATAAGCCGCAGGTGTCCACGTTGTAACTGTCACGATTCGTGACGTAAACGAAGCAGGACGGACGCAAGTGCAGTTAGGACGAAAGCTTTTATTGAAACAGAGCAGAGCAGACTCAAGAGAAACAAGAACCACGACCAACTCAATGAACTAAGCTAAATAAACCAACTAACCTAAACATTAACTATGACCTGAAACAAAGACTCTATATCTATACTCTATAAACCACTTCTACATCTATATTCTAAACTAAGTCTATACAACTCTATATAACAATACCAAAACACACGTGACTCGACAACACATGACGAGAAGGGGCGGAGACATGTCGTCACCAATCTGCATGTCTTCGTGTGTTTTCCCTGATGAGGGGGTGTGCATGAAGCGCAAAACAACAGATCTGAAGAATGTAGTGTGAGCGCGTTAGATTTAATTCGAACAGTTTCATTGGTCCACTGTGATCTGTTGGGTAATTTCATTGGTCCACTGTGACGAGGTTAAATGTTTTGGCCGCATGAAGCTTGTTAGCTCGTAAAAATCCATAAATTATCCGCATCACTGTTTAAGCCGCAGTGTTCAAAGCGTGTGAAAAAAGTAGCGGCTTATAGCGCGGAAATTACAGTAAACTGTTAAAGCTCATGTTAAGTTTTGTGATTGTTAAAGTGAGTTAATTCAGGGGCGTGGTCAGGGGCGGGGCAATCAGAAGCTGAATATGGTTATAAAATCAAAGCCCCTCCCCCTGTATTGATATTACTCTTTGTTCCTGTGCCTTTAGAATGAGAATCAGCTCAGACATGTCCCGCCCACTACCCAGCCTAGGCTCTGATTGGCCAGGAGAGCCATCACTCACAGCTCTGATAGACGTCAATATTA
>CM022773.1:231658-234158 GCA_012411365.1 Ameiurus melas | reverse complement strand
GGGGGTCAGACAGTTTGGTGAATGAGGGGTGCAGGGGGTCAGACAGTTTGGTGAGTGAGGGGTGCAGGGGGTCAGACAGTTTGGTGAATGAGGGGTGAATGGGGTCAGACAGTTTGGTGAATGAGGGATGGGGTTCTTTATGGGATCCTTAGCCGCTGCACCAGCAGAAAACTGGAAACACATCTGATTGAGATTGGCTGTCACTAGACTCAGGTGTGTCTCCTGCATGGTTGGAATGAAAATCTGCACCCACACAGCAGACTGGACACCCCTGTCCTAAACGCTGTAAAATGTAAATGTACGTGCTCGATCTACGTGATTCATCATCAAGAATTTCAAACGTGTATCTGTGATAGTTCACAGACTGAACGTCATCTCGCTAAACTGCTCACGCTACACAAGTGAAGGGAAACTGGGACTGAAATCATGTGCACTCAGAATCACACACGTCTCCTTAATGCAGAGTTAACATGTCTGCAAATTAATCCTGAATAAAAGAACAAGAGGTCATGAACAAGAGCTTAACAATGTCAAGTCCATCAATGATGTAAACGAAAAGAAAATGAACAAGGCGTTATTCTGCAGTGCTGAAAGGGGTTATATCACCATGAGCAAGAATGCTGATTGTAAATATGAGTGGACCAAGAGTCCTGAGGGACATCACGAGTAAAGTGAAGTGTTTAATAACGAGCAGCATGCAGGGTAATGTTAAATAAAGTTAAAGAAATAAATAAAGTTTGATGAACGGCTGGAGAACTTTAATAGGAAAGACAGGAGAAAAGTCTCCCCCGAGGTCCAGGACATGGAGAGGATCTTTGAAAGCACCTTCAGCAGAGCGTAGGAGAGCTCTCGGGAGTGGAGATTCAGTACTGTGATGAGTGTGAAAGCCAGATTGAAACGGGAAGTCAGGATTTAGGTTGCATGGCTACCACTCTGTCCATCACTTTCGCTAAAAAAAGGAGATTGGAGCTCAGTCTGTAATTGGCTGTGTCGAGGCCAGGGGAAGTGTCAGAGCGAGCGGAAGTTTTAAGGGCAACAGGCAAAGAACCAGAGGACAGACGTATGTATTCTTCAGATGAACCAGTGGAGTAGAGATGACGGGTGCAGAAGGTGAAGCTAGGATCAAGCTGACAGGACGAAGAGGTAATGAGTTCGGAGAGCTGAGGTGTACTGCAGGAAACAGAAAGGGGGCGTGTTCTTGAGTTTAAACACTAATTCACATTAAACATGAGTAAATTCATTCAAACACCTGGTCAGAATGACTACAGACACCATCACTGAACATTACTGAACATTACTGAACATTACTGAACATTACTGAACATCACTCATTACTGAACATCACTGAACATCACTGAACATCACTGAACATCACTGAACATCACTCATTACTGAACATCACTCATTACTGAACATCACTGAACATCACTGAACATCACTCATTACTGAACATCACTGAACATCACTGAACATCACTGAACATCACTGAACATTACTGAACATTACTGAACATCACTGAACATCACTTACTGAACATCACCCCCATTACTGAACATCACTCATTACTGAACATCACTACTGAACATCACTGAACATACTGAACATCCTGAACATTACTGAACATCCTCATTCTGAACACCTGAACATCTGACATGCTATACATCCTGACATGACATCCCTACTGAACATCTCATCTGCACCTCATTACTGACATCACTGAACATCCTGAACATCACTCTTGACATCCTGACATCCTCATACTGACATCACTCATACGCACCTACATCACTCCACGCATCACTTCACCTGCCTCTTTCACCTCTCACGAACACTACCATCCTCATCTACACAATCACTACGAATCACTCCTGAATCTCACACCGCTCCTACATCCCTCTCACTGACATCACTGAACATCCTCTACTGACATCACTAATTGACATACTACATCACCTGAATCACTACTGACATCACTAACTACTCTATCACTGCATCCCACTGTTGTCCTAGATCCTCCTGAACATCACTCCACATCGTCCTCGTCCGCTCCTGAACACTTGACATCACTGATCCTATCGACATCACTTAGAACATCACTGAACATCACTCTCTGACATCCTGAACATCCTCATCCTGAACATCACTATACTGAACATCTTACTCTTACTCTCCTTCTGAACATCACTCTTCTGAACTCCTGAACCCTACATCATCATGACATCCTGAACATCACTCATCACTGAACATCACCTTACGAATCACTAATATACTGACATCCTTCACTGACATCCCTGAACAGACATCACTCTCTGAACATCACCATTCTGAACATCCTGAACATCACTCATCCTGAACATCACTTTACGACATCCTACATCACTGAACATCCTCACTGACATCACTGACATCCTGAACATCACTACACCTGAAATCCTCTCTGAACATCACTGAACATCACTCACTGAAAATCACTGACATCACTGATATTACTGAACATCAC
>CM022773.1:216658-226658 GCA_012411365.1 Ameiurus melas | reverse complement strand
GTGTGTGTTAGTGTGTGAGTATACAGTGTGTGTGTGTGTGTGTGTGTGTGTGTGTGTTAGTGTGTGAGTATACAGTGTGTGTGTTGGTGTGTATTATACAGTGTGTGTGTTAGTGTGTGAGTATACAGTGTGTGTGTGTGTGTGTGTTGTTAGTGTGTGATTATACAGTGTGTGTGTGTGTGTGTGTGTGTGTGTTAGTGTGTGAGTATACAGTGTGTGTGTTAGGTGTGTGAGTATACAGTGTGTGTGTGTGTGTGTGTGTGTGTGTGTGTTGTATACTCACATATACACTAATAACTAATACTACAGACTACTCACTAACACTAACACCCACATACTAGTCTCACTGCATACCTAACAATACTAACACCACTATTGTACGCTATACTCCACACACTAACACACTATACTGTGTACACACACTATTAACACACACTGTTATTGTAACACATAATACTCAATACACATACTGTATACTACACACTAAAACACACACACTGTATATACTACACACTAAACACACACACTGCAATATTATTTACACACTACACACACTATTGATGTACTACACACTCAACACACACACTGCAACTTCACTAACACTTAATATTGCTTACACACTGCTAATATATTACTAGCCACTATACACACACTGTTACATCACACACTAACACACACACACTGTATACCTCACACACTAACACAAAACACACTGTATACTAATGTGTGTGTGTGTGTTAGTGTGTGAGTATGTTATGTGTTAGTGTGTGTGTGTGTGTGTGTTGTGTGTTAGTGTGTGTATATTAGGTGTGTTAGTGTGTGAGTATACAGTGTGTGTGTGTGTGTTAGTGTGTGAGTATACAGTGTGTTAGTGTGTGTGTGTGTGTGTGTGTGTGTGTTAGTGTGTGGAGTATACAGTGTGTGTGTGTGTTGTGTGAGTATACAGTGTGTGTGTTAGTGTGTGAGTATACAGTGTGTGTGTGTGTGTGTGTGTGTGTGTGTGTGTGTGTGTGTGTGTGTGTGTGTGTGTGTGTGTGTGTGTGTGTGTGAGTATACAGTGTGTGTGTGTTAGTGTGTGAGTATACAGTGTGTGTGTCAGTGTGTGAGTATACAGTGTGTGTGTGTGTGTGTGTGTGTTAGTGTGTGAGTATACACTGTGTGTGTGTTAGTGTGTGAGTATACAGTGTGTGTGTGTGTGTGAGTATACAGTGTGTGTGTGTTAGTGTGTGAGTATACAGTGTGTGTGTGTTAGTGTGTGAGTATACAGTGTGTGTGTGTTAGTGTGTGAGTATACAGTGTGTGTGTGTGTGTGTGTGTGTGTGTGTGTGTGTGCTAGTATGTGAGTATACAGTGTGTGTGTGTTAGTGTGTGAGTATACAGTGTGTGTGTGTGTGTGTGTGTGTGTGTGTGTTAGTATGTGAGTATACAGTGTGTGTGTTAGTGTGTGAGTATACAGTGTGTGTGTGTGTGTGTGTGTGTGTGTGTGTGTGTGTGTGTGTGTGTGTGCTAGTATGTGAGTATAGGTTGTGTGTGTTAGTGTGTGAGTATACAGTGTGTGTGTGTGTGTGTGTGTGTGTGTGTGTGTGTGTGTGTGTGTGTGTGTGTGTGTGTGCTAGTATGTGAGTATACAGTGTGTGTTGTGCTGTGGAGAAGAACTGGAATAAAACCACCACAGATTTAACACGAGTCAGGAGTCACCGACACTACTGATACTGGAGACTCCTTCCATACATTAGTTAAATAAACATCTCCTCACCGATTCTCACCCGTGTGAACGAGCCGTTACTATAGAAACCGTAACGTATCAGAACGAGGGCATTAATATAAACCTGCACTAGTGTCACAGCTGCTGTTATAGAAAACTAATCACCACCTTCTGTCCAATCACAGTCCAATATCAATATCATGCTAATGACATCACAACACATGATTATAAACGAGATGCAAACTGCCGAAGACTTTTAACATCCTCTCTCTGTCTGTCTCTAACTACCGACCAAAGTCACGCTTCCAGGGGTGTGTGTGTGTGTGTGTGTGTGTGTGTGTCAGCGGGACTCCATCTCTAGTTCCGTCCTCTCAGTCTGAGTCCTGGCATCTCTTCATCATCAGCTGCTTCACTGATACAAACACACACACACACACACACACACACACACATACTGCACCGCTGTCTATCACACACTCACACACACCCCTACCATAAAGAGAGTGAGAGAACGAGAGAGATCGTGTGTGTGTTTGTGTGTGTTTGTTGGTTGGGGGGGGTTGGGGGGGCTGCCATATGGCTAGCAGTGTGTGAAAGGTAAAAAGAGATGAAAAGAAGAAGAAACAAGGGCACAGAGGCCACACCTCCTTCACTGAGACTGACACACCTCCTTTACTCGGACTTTCACATAGGCCACACCTTCTCTGATATTTACGCAGATGCCACGCCTACTTCTCAGCTAAGGTGCGTGTAAAACAGCGGTTTATATTAAACTGGAAATATGCTAATTTTGTAAATGTCATCTATTCATTTGCATACACATTGCAAAATAGGCCACACCCACTAACTCTAATCCTGTAGCTATATGTTACAGTGTGTATCAGCGTCATGTAGGAATGTAGGACGTCCACAACCACTCCTTCCCCAGGGTGTAGAACATGTGACCTAAACTTCCTCCAGCTTACATTCTTATTGGACAAGAACTAACATGTCTCACGTTACAGAAGCATGAAGAATGATGTGAAGGTAGAACTCCTGGGATCAGAAATGTACCATGTGTGTATGAGAGCTAGATTAGATGTTGTTCTCCTGAGGGTTCTCTTCCATCACTCTCACTCCTCCACAGCTGAAACCCACTCCAGCAGTGAGTTCCCTCTGAGAGTATCCTTCCCCTGATTACCCATAATCCTCTGGACTTATTCTCACCTCAAATTAAACCACCTCCTCCATGTCACACCACACACTAAACAGAGAGCGGGCGTGGCCTCAATTTTTTATTACTATCACATCACTTCCCTTCTCATTTGCATACTGGCCACTCAAATAATTAGCTTTAGCGAGCATAAATAATGTTATATGTTACAACATAGCTAGAAAAGGATGTTTTTATGGATTATTCATATTTAAACACGATTTAAATATTCATCTAAATATTAATGCAATTTAAATATTAATGCAATTTACGACTTCATGTGTGAAAATCGAGAAACACCAGGACATCTTTCCATTGAATGTTCTGTAACTGGTCTGAGGTGTGGTGTGGTTACGGGTTGCAGCGGTACGTAGGTGCTACGCTACACAAGGTGTGCCACAGTGGTCATGCTGTAGTCCCTACTTAGTGCACTCCATGTCCACTAGCACTAGAACTCCACTTGGGATTGAGCTGCAGTGTAAATGCAGAAGGAAGAACAGCGCTGAGCCCAATGAAGTAAAAACACATAAAGACTTCACAAATAATAAAAAGTACCGAAATAAAAATAAACATTAATCAAAAAGTTACAGAGTCAATGTAGTGCAATATTTCTGACCCGGAGAGACGGAGAGATAAAAACGGAAAAATCATTAATATGACTGTTATTCATCCTTATTCATCCGTAATTACTTCTCCATCCATCCCTCCATTACCCTAATGACACTGTGTGTGTGTGTGTGTGTGTGTGTGTGTAGACTCATCATAGACCCACACACACTCATCTGCACAAGTACTTAACTGTCGACACACACACTCACACACACACACACACACACACACACACACACACACACACACACACACACACAGACACACACACACACACACACACACACACAAAGCTATTGTTCCATGTTGGACACAAGGCCGTAGGAGAGAGAGACGATGGCACTGACAGCACTTAGGCTACACTCCAAACACCAACACACACACACACACACACACACACACACTCTTCAATTGGAGGGAACGAGTGGAACAGGAGATGAGAGGACCCCCCCCCACACGCCTCTCTCTCTAATGATGTGTGTGTGTGTGTGTGTGTGTGTGTGTGTGTGTTCTCTCAGCACTGACACTCACATTAATGAAGTGTAGCGGCTTGCTAACCTCGTTAACATTTTCTCATCAGCATTTGAGATCTGCTCGTTATTTAGAGAAATGGATCGTACCATATGGGAGCTTATTAAGTTACTATATACCCCGGCTAATTCACTGATTAATCCCCTAATTTGGTGATTAATAATTAGTTGACGTGTGTGTGTCTGCGTGTGACAGGCCAGATGCAAAAATGACACATATTTCTTATACTCGTCTAATCACAGTAAACAATGGAGTCTTCCACACAGAGCTGTAAAAAAGTATTTGCCCCCATCCTGATTGCTTCTGGTTTTGAGTACTATATTGTTTCAGAAAATAAAACAAAATCTACGATAAAACAAAGACAACCAGATTAAACACAAAATACAGTTTTTACATGTTAATGTTATTTACTGAAACATGTGTACTGTGTGAAAATGTATTTGTAGTTACTAATTCCACAAATTTATGACACTGCTGTCACGCCACGGCCGCTAGAGGCCGCCGTGCGCAGTTGAGTCGGGCGCGCACAGGTGTGGTTAGTCTGCACGTGAACGCGATCTCACGGCAGGTGTTGATGTTTAGTTTGATTACCTGCCTTATTTATGTGCCTGTGTTTCCCGAGCACGTTGCTCGTGATTATATATATATGTGTATAGATATTAGTGTCTATGTTGTAGTTAAGTATGGAGAGACTTTAAGTTGACGTTATGCTTTGCGTCCTTTATTTTGACTGCAGAGTGTGTCTCCGTTTGTGAGTATCATTAAATAATGCATTGATCTGCGCCTACGCCCGTATTGAGTCTGCCTCCATCTACAACACGGTCCCGAACCGTCACAGAATCACAAGCCACACAAGGGAGTAGCAGATCATGAAGAAATCCAACCACCTCACCAGAGAAGCCGCGGAAGCACGGCAAGGATGCCGAACTCGCGACTCACCAACCGGTATCCCCGCCCTGGTTTCAGTGCAGTTTCTGCAGCGGTTTAGGGAAGAAATTGCCGGACCGATACTCTGGTTGTTACGGTGGTCTGGAGTTCTTCATCCGTGACTGTCAGAGCTATTTCTCCAGCCTGAGCGAACCGAAACCGACCGAGGGACAGTTTGTGTGGTTCATCACGTCTCGCTTTTGCGATCCGGCTCGCGCACAGCTAGTTGCGGCAACGAGACCCGGAGTGCTGGAGAATGTCCAACAGTTCATGGGCCTGTTTTTTGAGGAATTTGGAGAGTGTGGAATACAGTATGACCTGGATGAAGTGCTTGGAGATGTTATTTGGCCGACCGATGCTGGACCCCTTTTCCAAGAGCATTATGCGCATGTGAGACAACAAAAGGAGGTAAACGCTAACACCACAGCACAGCCGGCTGAGTCTCAATTCCAGGTCACATCTCTGTTCTCTGTCACGTCTCCAGTCCTCATCACGTCTCCAGTCCCTGCCATATCTCCAGTGCATGTGAAGTCTCGGGTCACAGCCACGCCTCAAAATCCAGTCACGGCCATGCTGGAAAACAGAGGAAGGAAATGGCGGATAAAATGAGCAAGATGCAGCTGGAGTTAGAGGATTTGCGCAGCACGCTGTCTGAAGTAAAAGCACAATTACAGACAACTCAAGTTTCGCTGCATGAGGAGACACTCCGGAAACGAGTTGCAGATTCCCTGCTGTGTCAGCTAGACAGAGAACAGGAACAGCTGAAGGAGCAACTAGAGGAGGAGAAGGAGAGACGAAGGAGCGTAGAGAAATGGCTTCACGCCGTACAAGTGTTAATGGCAGAAAAGGATAAAAAGCTGGACCAGGTGCGTGAAATGGAGGCAGAGCTGGAGGATGAAAGAAGAATGAGAGCTCAAGAGGTGGAAGCAAAGGAAAGGCTGTAAATTGAACTGTCTGAGCGTGAAGCTCAACTCATCCTCAATAAAGAAGCTCAAGTCAAAACACATGGACAGTTAAAACAGGCCCAGACTCAGTTAGAGGACCAGTTGCGGGAGATGGAAGAGCTCCGAGTGGCGAAGGAAGCAGCATTGAGCGGAGCTGAGGAGAAAGAACGCACGGTCAAGAGTCTGGCAGCCGAAAAGGAGCAGCTACGGAGGGAGCTGTCTGCAGCTGATCGCAGTCTGAAGCACATACTGCAAGACAGGGACACGCTACATGAGGAAGTGACCAGCTGTCACTCCATGATAACCACTTTGAAAGAAGAGAAACTAAAGTGTGAAGCTGATGTGTCACAGCTGGAGGAGGAACTGAAGGAAAGGCTGGTCAATAGTGAACTGGCTAATGATCGAATGAAGGAGGCAAATCCACTGGTGGATATGCTGAGCACCAAGATAGCCGGTGAGCGCCACAAGGCTCAGAAGAGTGAGACCGCATGACAGCAGATGGAAAGACTGACTAAGAAGCTGACTGCCAAAGTACAAGAATTAGGGAACTCGGTCAGATCGAAGCCTCAAGTCCACAACATCCACATTCAGACCCAAGCTCAGTTCCGCGATGCCCAAATACAGACCCAGTAGCTCCAGCCTTAGGCCTACGGGGAGGCCTCTGCGGAGGACGCTGTGCCTACGCCTACCTGCGCCAGCGTGAGAAAATCCTCCGTGTTCCAGAGCTGCTGAGAACGTCCCCCCGTGTTCCAGAGCCGCTGGGGGCGGCGTTCCTTGTTCCAGAGCCGCCGAGGACGACGTCTCGATTTTCAACCCCGGTGGAGAGTCTGACCTACACAGTCACTTGTCCAGCTAGGACAGCCTCTCTTCCCGGACCAACAAAGGATTGTCTTTTCAGGGGCCCAGGACCGCCACGTGTAGGTCCCGATCTGTGCAGTCGCTGTCCTGCTTGGACAGCCTCTCTTCCTGAACTGACAAAGGACTGTCTTTTCAGGGGCCCAGGACCCCCGTAGGAGGGGGTTTGTGGGCACTCTGGGAGGAGCACCCCTTGGAGGGGGGTACTGTCACACCACGGCCGCTAGAGGCCGCTGGGGCGTAGTTGAGTCGGGCGCGCGCAGGTGTGGTTAGTCTGCGCTTGAATGCGATCTCACGGCAGGTGTTGATGTTTAGTTTGATTACCTGCCTTATTTATGTGCCTGTGTTTCCCGAGCGCGTTGCTCGTGATTATATATCGGGGCGGATGTGGCGCAGTTGGTAGAGTGGGTTGTCCACTAATTGTAGGGTTGGCGGTTCGATTCCCGGCCCGGGTGATTCCACATGCCGAAGTGTCCTTGGGCAAGACACTGAACCCCAGGTTGCTCCCGATGGCAAGCTGATGCCTTGCATGGCAGCTCTGCTACCGTGAGTGTGTGTGTGTGAATGGGTGAATGAGAAGCAGTGTAAAGCGCTTTGGATAAAAGCGCTATATAAGTGCACATTTACCATTTTTACCATATATATGTGTATAGATATAAGTGTCTATGTCATAGTTAAATGTGGAGAGACTTTAAGTTGACGTTATGCTTTGCGTCCTTTATTTTGACTGAAGAGTGTGTCTACGTTTGTGAGTATTATTAAATAATGCATTGATCTGCGCCTACGCCCGTATTGAGTCTGTCTCCATCTACAACACGGTCCCGAACCGTCACAACTGCATTGATAATGGGATTCAGCTGGATGAGGCACAACCAGGCCTGATTACTGCAAACCCTGTTCCATCACATCTACACTTACAGAGAACTTTTTCATCAGTCTGCAGTTAGTTAAAAGATCTTACATTTACATTTAAATTTATTCACTTTACAGACGCTTTTATCCAAAGTGACTTACAAATAATCAAAGCGATATATCAAGCAGGGAACAATACAAGTAGTGCTACTGTACAAGATCCATTAATTGAATACCAGAGGAAGCAAAGTGTACAGAGTAGAGGTGTAAGTGCATAGTGTGTGTGTTTAGCTCTAGGAGTTGGTTAGATGTTCACGGAAGAGGTGGGTCTTTAGCTGTTTTTTGAAGATAGTGAGAGATTCTGCCGTCTGGATTGAGATCGGAAGAGCATTCCACCACTGGGGAACGGTAAACGTGAAGGTTCTGGAAAGGGTCCTTACGCCACGCTGAGTGGGAACTACTAAACTACTAGTATTTACTAGTACTAAACTACTAAACGTCGTTCGCTAGTCGATCGCCTACCCAGTAACACACTACGCCAAAACTGAAAGAAATTCCAGAAGTGATGAGGATGAAGGTACATCAGTCTGGGAAGGTTACAAAGGCTCTGGGACTCCAAAGAACCACAGCGAGAGCTGTTATCTCCAAATAGATAAACTCAGCACTGTAGTGAACCTTCACAGAAGTGTCAGACTTTCTTAAATTCCTCTAAGAGCACAGTGATGACTCATCCAGGAAGTCACAAAGGGGCCAAGGGCAACATCAAAGGACCTACAGGCCTCGGTCATGAATAAAGGTCACTGTTCGTGACTCCACTATCAGAAAGACACTGGGGGGAAATGGCTCCATGGAAGAGTGGTGAGGTGAAAACCACTGCTAACCCAGAAGAACATTAAGGCTCATCTGAATTTTACAAAACACACCTTGATGATCCTCAAACCTTTTGGGAGAACGTTCTGTGGACTGATGAGTGGAAAGTGGAACTGTTTGGAAGACAGGGGTCCTGTTACATCTGGTGTAAACCAAACACAGAATTCCACAAAAAGATCATCATACCTATGCTGAAGCATGGTGGAGGCAGTGTGATGGTGTGGGGATGCTCTGCTGCTTCAGGGACTGGGCAACTTGCAGTAATTGAGGGAAATATGAACTCTGCTCTCTACCACAAAATCTTAAAGGAGAATGTCCGGCCTTCAGTCCGTAAGTTGAAACTCAAGCGCGACTGGATTATGCAACAAGACAACGATCCAAAGCAGAGGAGTAAGTCCTGGTCCTAGAAGTAAGTGAAAGTCTGATCTCCAGTCATCGGAAGCGTTTGGTTGCAGTTATTGCTGATAAAGGCAGCACAACCAGATTTTAAGTTTAAGGGGGCAATTAGTTCTTCACATGGGTGATAGGTGTTGGGAAACATTTTTTCTTCATTAAAAAAATAAGTTTACTCATGTTACCTTCGTTTTATTTTGTATTTCGTTTGAAGATCTAAAACGAATTTAGACGAATTTAATACGAGATACGAGATTAAATATGAATGAATCAGGATGTTAACTGTATCAGAGAGACACAGAGGAACAGAATCGGATTCTAATAATCAGATTAAATACATTCACCCTTTGATTCACTACTGAGTCTCAATCAACAGTGGGGTAATAATGTCAGTAAGGGGCAGTGAAAAGGGGCAACAACAAGCCTGAAGAGCAATAATGCAGCTGAGAGGTAGTAATAAGAGGAAATAATGATACTGTGGCGCAGTAATGAGGTTGGGGCAGTAATGAGGCTGGAAGCAGTAATGAGGCTGGGGGCAGTAATGAGGCTGGGGCAGTAATGAGGCTGGGGCAGTAATGAGGTTGGGGCAGTAATGAGGCTGGGGCAGTAATGAGGTTGGGGCAGTAATGAGTCTTGGGGCAGTGATGAGGCTGGGGCAATAATGAGTCTTGGGGCAGTAATGAGGCTGGGGCAGTAATGAGTCTTAAGGCAGTAATGAGGTTGGGCCAGTAATGAGTCTTGGGGCAGTAATGAGGCTGGGGCAGTAATGAGGCTGGGGCAGTAATGAGGCTGGGGCAGTATATGAGGCTGGGGGCAGTTTTGAGGCTGGGGCAGTAATGAGTCTTGGGAGGCAGTAATGAGTCTTGGGGCAGTACTGAGCCTTGGGGCAGTAATGAGGCTGGGGCAGTAATGAGTCTTGGGGGCAGTAATGAGTCTTGGGGGGCAATGAGGCTGGGGCAGTAATGAGGCTGGGGCAGTAATGAGTCTTGGGGGCAGTAATGAGGCTGAGGGCAGTAAAGGGTAAAGCGTAATGAGTCTTGGGGCAGTAATGAGGCTGGGGCAGTAATGAGTCTTGGGGCAGTAATGAGGCTGGGGCAGTAATGAGTATTGGGGCAGTAATGA
>CM022773.1:204158-211658 GCA_012411365.1 Ameiurus melas | reverse complement strand
ACGTGATAGTGAAAGTGACATGGTAGTGACGGTGACGAGGTAGTGAAAGTGACGTGATAGTGAGTGATAGTGATAGTGACGTGATAGTGAAAGTGACGTGATAGTGAGTGATGTGATAGTGATAGTGATGTGATATTGACGTGATAGTGATAGTGACGTGATAGTGATGGTGATGTGATAGTGACGTGATAGTGATGGTGACTTGTTAGTGATAGTGACGTGATAGTGACGGTGACCTGATAGTGAAAGTGACGTGATAGTGATAGTGATGTGATAGTGATAGTGACGTGATAGTGATGGTGACGTGATAGTGATGGTGACGTGATAGTGATGGTGACGTGATAGTGATAGTGATAGTGATAGTGATAGTGATGGTGACGTGATAGTGATAGTGATAGTGATAGTGATAGTGATAGTGATAGTGACGTGATAGTGATAGTGATGGTGACGTGATAGTGATAGTGATAGTGATAGTGATAGTGATAGTGATAGTGACGTGATAGTGATAGTGATAGTGATGTGATAGTGACGTGATAGTGATTTGTTAGTGATAGTGACATGATAGTGACGGTGACTTGTTAGTGATAGTGACGTGATAGTGAAAGTGACGTGATAGTGATGGTGATGTGATAGTGACGGTGACGTGATAATGAAAGTGACTGGTTAGTGATAGTGACGTCATAGTGACGGTGAAGTGATAATGACGTCATAGTGAAAGTGACATGGTAGTGAAAGTGACGTGATAGTGATGGTGATGTGATAGTGACAGTGACGTGATAATGACGTGTTAGTGAAAGTGACATAATAGTGACGGTGACGTGATAATGACGTGATAGTGAAAGTGACGTGATAGTGACGGTGAAGTGATAATGACGTGTTAGTGAAAGTGACGTAATAGTGACGATGACGTGATAATGACGTGTTAGTGAAAGTGACGTGATAGTGACGATGGCGACGTGATAATGACGTGATAGTGAAAGTGACGTGATAGTGACGGTGAAGTGATAATGACGTGTTAGTGAAAGTGACGTAATAGTGACGATGACGTGATAATGACGTGTTAGTGAAAGTGACGTGATAGTGACGGTGAAGTGATAATGACGTGATAGTGAAAGTGACGTGATAGTGACGGTGAAGTGATAATGACGTGATAGTGACGGTGAAGTGATAATGACGTGATAGTGACGGTGAAGTGATAATGACGTGATAGTGATAGTGACGTGATAGTGGTAGTGATAGTGATAGTGATAGTGACGTGATAGTGATAGTGACGTGATAGTGATGGTGACGTGATAGTGATAGTGACGTGATAGTGATAGTGACGTGATAGTGATTTGTTAGTGATAGTGACATGATAGTGAAAGTGACATGATAGTGATGGTGATGTGATAGTGATGGTGACGTGATAATGAAAGTGACTGGTTAGTGATAGTGACGTGATAGTGACGGTGAAGTGATAATGACGTGATAGTGAAAGTGACGTGATAGTGAAAGTGACATGGTAGTGAAAGTGACGTGATAGTGATGGTGATGTGATAGTGACAGTGACGTGATAATGACGTGATAGTGAAAGTGACGTGATAGTGACGGTGAAGTGATAATGACGTGATAGTGAAAGTGACGTGATAGTGACGGTGAAGTGATAATGACGTGATAGTGATGTCATTTACATTTACACTTATTTATTTAGCAGATGCTTTTATCCAAAGCGACTTACAAATGAGAAAAATACAAGTAAAGCGATATATCAAGCAGACAACAATACACGTAGTGCTACTGTACAGGATCCATCCATTGAGTTCCAGAAAAATCAAAGTGCACAGAGAAGAGGTGCCAGAGTACATTTTTATTTATTTTATTTATTTATTTTTATGAGTTGGTGAGGTGTTCACGGAAGAGGTGGGTCTTTATCTGTTTTTTGAAGATGGTGAGAGATTCTGTGGTTCCGGATTGAGATTGGAAGTTCCTTCCATCACTGAGGAACAGTTAGTGTGAAGGTTCTTGAAAGGGACCTTGAGTCGCGCTGAGTAGGTACTACAAAGCGTCGGTTGTTGATTGATCGCAGATTTCGTGAGGGAACGTAGGCCTTCAGGAGAGAGTTGAGGTAGGAGGGTGCTGTTCTAGACAAGGTCTTGTACGTGAGCATCAAGGTTTTGAATTTGACACGGAGGCTACAAGAAGCCAGTGGAGGGAGATGAAGAGGGTGTGACATGGGTCATGCAGTAATGCGGAACAGCAGCAGTATAACATTTTGGGGATGACTGGGATAATCTAGCTGTAATCCAGTTAATCTGACTGTAAGGGTTAACATGGAGACAGTGTGGAATTTGACTTTATGTCTGCTCTAAGTGCAAATGTCTTACATTATTTCTAATCATTCAATTATCCTCTGTTTCTCTCTCATGAGTCCATTTTTAAAGTCACCATGAAGCAACTTTAACTTTGTTATATGATTCCGTATGTCATTGTGCTGAAGTTCGTGACTGATTTACACAACAGCCAATAGCATTCAAGATACGCCAGGCCACGCCCTCACTCATTCTAAACGCAGCTGACACTAGCTTAGCAAGCTAGCTACACCTGGAGAACAGTGAAGAATTTATACGAGAGCATTTTTATTTATTTATTTATCAGTGGCAGATTTCTCATCCACGCCTCAACGCTTTAACCAGGACCACTTTAATCCTAGAGGACGAGACGCGAGGTCGAACGTCTGCGTTGTCGATGGTGCCAGAGAGCCGAAGGGGCATCACCAGGAGACATCTGACACGTCTGAGTGGGAGATAAAATGATCACTGACTCTTACCGTCAGAGACAGTCTGCAGTTGGTAAAACAAACTCCGCCCTCTTCGACATGAATGAACTCGAAACATGTATTCTCATTAGGAAAAGGGAATAATGTGTGTGAAGATGCACGGCCCTACCCCCTACTCCCTGCTCCCTACCCCCTACTCCCTGCTCCCTACCCCCTACTCCCTGCTACCTACCCCCTACTCACTGCTACCTACCCCCACCACTGCCCCCTACCCCCACCCCTGCTACCTACCCCCAACTCCCTGCTACCTACCCCTACTCCCTGCTACCTACCCCTACCCCTGCTCCACACCCCTACTCCCTGCTCCCTACCCCTACCCCCTGCCACCCCTACTCCCTGCTACCTACCCCCCCAACTCCCTGCTACACCCCACTCCCTGCTACCTACCCCTACTCCTGCTCCTACCCCTACTCCCTGCTCCATACCCCACCCCCTGCTACCTACCCCACTCCCTGCTCCATACCCCCTACTCCCTGCTCCCCACCCCTACTCACTGCCCCCACCCCCACCACACCGCTCCACCCCCACCCCTGCTACCCACCCCTACCCCTGCCACCCACCCCCACTCCCCTGCTACCTACCCCTACGCCCTGCTACCTACCCCCTACTCCCTGCTCCATACCCCCTACTCCCTGCTACCTACCCCACGCCCCTGCTACCTACCCCCACCCCCTGCTCCATACCCCCTACTCCCTGCTCCCACCCCCATTCCCTGCTACCTACCCCCTTACTCCCTGCCCGTACTCCCTGCTACCTACCCCTACTCCCTGCTACCTACCCCTACCCCTGCTACCTACCCCTTCTCCTGCTCCCACCCCCACCCCTGCCCCTACCCCCTACTCCCTGCTACCTACCCCCTACTCCCTGCTCCCTACCCCCTGCTACCTACCCCTACCCCCTGCTACCTACCCCTACTCCTGCTACCCACCCCTACGCCTAGCCACCCACCCCCACGCTGCTACCCACCCCCTACCTGCTCCCACCCCCACTCCCTGCTACCCCCCTACTCCCTGCTACCACCCCCACCCTGCTACCTACCCCTTCTCCTGCTCCACCCCCTACCCTCCGCTCCCTACCCCCTACCCCCTGCTACCTACACCCTACCCCTGCTCCCTACTCCCTGCTACCTACCCCCACTCCCTGCTACCTACCCCTACTCCCCGCTACTCACCCCTACGCCCCTGCTACCTACCCCCTACTCCTGCTCCTACCACCTACCCCTGCTACCCACCCCCCTACTCCTGCTACCTACCCCAACTCCCTGCTCCCTACCCCCTACTCCCTGCTCCATACCCCTGCTACCTACCCCCACTCCCTGCTCCATACCCCCTGCTACCTACCCCCTACTCCCTGCTCCATACCCCTGCTACCTACCCCTACTCCCTGTTACATACCCCCTGCTACCTACCCCTACTCCCCTGCTCCATACCCCTGCTACCTACCCCCTACTCCCTGCTACATACCCCCTGCTACCTACCCCCTACTCCCTGCTACATACCCCCTATGCCCTACTCCCGATGCCCTACTCTCTGCTCTCTACTTCGAAAGTGACTCCCATAGTGGGCACTATATACTGAATGTGGATTTGGACACACACACACACACACACACACACACACACACACACACACATACACACACACACGTACAGAGCGAGAAATTTGTGCATGTCAGAGAGAAGTTTAAAAGTAGTGAGTGTGAATCCATTTTCAGTGGGCGTGTCCCAAGGGAAAATGGGAGTTTAAGTTTTTCCTTTCAGAGAGATCAGATCTCTAAACGAGTTCTAACGATCTTCACTGCCAGTCCAAGTGCGCACTACAGAGTGCTAATGAGAGAGAGAGAGAGACAGTGAGAGACATTAAGGCTAAATCAGCAGTATCCTGGTGCATTGTGGGACACTAGAGGACTGACAGTGACACAGTAGCGATGAGAACCTCTGTGTGTGTGTGTGTGTGTGTGTGTGTTTTTGTAACCTCAATGTCACCCCATCTCTCCTGTATTCAGCAGGGAGCGTCTCAGCGGCTCTGACGTGCTGAAGGAAGGAAGTGTGTGAGGACGCATAAAAAGGTGCAGATTTATAGATTTAGAATCGGGACACGGCCCAAACCGCAGCGCACTCCACATCCTCACTTCGGAAAAGTCTGATGTGTTTTCCAGCAGCTGCATTTTCAGCTCAATATTAGGAACAGGAACATGATGACATCATCAAACAGCGAACCACGGGTATGGTGTCCCAAATCAGCACACTAATGCCCTAATAGTGAACAGTGCAACATGTCTGACCGCGGTTTCCTTACAGTGTAACCATGTGGCATGTCGTTTAGAACACAGCTGTGGACACGCGGTCACATGCAAATCACCACACATCGGACACACGTCGGACATCAGACACACCTCGCTCATCAGACACTCATCGGACACACGTCGAACACACCAAAGACCTCAGACACACGTCAGACACTCATCAGACACATCTGAGACGCATCTGAGACCACATTGGACTCACAGCATCGGACACTCATCAGACACATCAAACACATATCAGACACTCATCTTTACAGACCTTACCGACTTCATATAAATCCATAGTGAACTTTTTCACACTGTCTGTTGTTCCCCAGATGAGGACGGGTTCCCTTCTGAGTCGGGTTCCTCTCAAATGAATTGAATCATCAGACACTCATCAGACACACATAAGACACATAAAAGGCATATCAGACACTCATCAGACACATCAGAGACACACTGGACACACAGCATCGGACACAGTCTGACTTGACTGATATTCTGATTATTCGTATTGTTTCTGTAGATAAATATTTAGTGAAATAAGTAAATAAATCATTTCTCTCGGTGATTTTTTTTCCTCCAGATTTTCATCCTGACCGTTTATTCTTCACTTTAACTTTGTTGTTGTTTACGCCTGAATTTCTACACGCTGAATTCAGAATATATATTTTGTTTACACTTCACTGTAACTCTCGCATCCTGTGCAAGGCATCATGGGAATATTGTGTCTGCATCAGTGCTCAGTGTGTTCAGGTTTCCATCTGTGTCCTCTCACTGCAGCTCCGGCTCGGCCGTGCGAGGCCACTCATGAATAATGCAGGATTTGTTTCAAAAGTTTTGGCACCCCAGTCATATTGTGCTTAATAAAAATCCGCATCAACTTTCAGGTAGTAGATCCCCGCCCCCATATTCCGCCCCTCAGCAGATCCGCCCCTCCCCCCTCATATCCCTCAACAGATCCACCCATTCCAGTGTAAATCTCATTTTGAAAAATCAAGCCGTAACTCTGATTTCTGACTCCAAATTCCTCCACACACACATTCATCACCATCATAACGCTGACGTAGCAGCCGCTAACACACACTATTCCGCATTATACACTCATTATTACACTGAGCACACATGCTGTACACGCCTCAACACCACTAATCCATCAGCTGTCACAGACACCCCCACACCCGGAGGTGAGACAGGGAGAGAGAGACAGAGAGAGAGACAAAAGGACACACCCGTGCCAAGGGGTGAGACATGGAGACAGTTTGAGTAAGAGACAAGAAGAGAGCTTGATAGAAGAGAGAAAAGAAATTTCATTCTATACAGATGATGTGTGTGTGTGTGTGTGTGTGTGTATGTGTGTGTTTGTGTGTAAGTGTGTGTGTCTTTCACTGTACCTAAGTGTGAGTTGTTCAGTCATGGATGCAGTGTTCAACAGGATCCTGAATTTGACATTCTGTCCCTGTTTGACAGGACGAGACGGCGTGACGATCTCCACATTCTGATCCAGTCTCACCCTGATTCCGTCTCTCTTACTGTCCCTGTCCCCGGAGGTCAGGGTCACCATCCCGATCCGCCGCATGTCCCCTACTCCATTCCCTACCTCCCTACCCCCTGGGCACTCGCCGTTCCCGCCCTCTGCAGGCCACAGGGAGTAGTGCAGCTCCATCGCTGGTTCCTGCAGCCGTCTGCGGCTCAGCACCGGACTGAACCAGGAAGTGGGCACGCCCAGCTGGACCACACACATTCCCAGAATGCCCTGCAGTCTGCAAGCTGCGGAGATGGAGCCGTCTGATTGGTCGCGTGTCCCCACGACGAGTACACACGGCAAGTTCTCCAGAGGAAGCTCCGCATCCTTCCACCTGTGTCCAATCAGATAGAACAAAACATGCACCTGAGGTTGCTCCACCCCTATTGATGAGCTCAGCAGGTGAGCTTTCACTCTCCATCCCAATAAAGGTTTAGACAACGAGGCGGTGCCGACTCTAGGAATCGACCACGCCCTATGGATGAGTTCCGGAGGTACCAGTGCCTCTGCAGTGATGTTACCATAGCTACAGTTGACAGACAATGAAGAGGCGGAGCCAGAGTGTAGCAGGTGGAGATAGAGAGGCTGAGTGAGAGAGCTCAGAGTTCCATTACGCATCACTTCCTGTGGAGAGTCGCGGACGAGGAAGAAGGACGAGTCGGCACCGTGCAGGTGACAGGAAATGGGGAGAGACGAAGGAAAAGAAGACGAGAAACGAGGGAGTGTCTCTGACATCATCACGCCAGCCCGCCCCTCACTCACTACAGAAAGAGAGAGAGAGAGAGGAAGAGAGAGAGAGAGAGGGGGGTATGAGAATTCCATTTCGATGTAAACATTAAACAATTTAATCATCCAGAACTGAAGACGGGAAAAG
>CM022773.1:196658-199158 GCA_012411365.1 Ameiurus melas | reverse complement strand
TTAGTGTGGGAATATTAGTGTAAGGAACGTTAGTGTGGGAACGTTAGTGTAAGGAACGTTAGTGTGGGAATATTAGTGTAAGGAACGTTAGTGTGGGAAAATTAGTGTAAGGAACGTTAGTGTGGGAATGTTAGTGTAAGGAGTTAGTGTGGGAATGTTAGTGTAAGGAACGTTAGTGTGGGAATATTAGTGTAAGGAGTTAGTGTGGGAATATTAGTGTAGGAGTTAGTGTGGGAATATAGTGTAGGAACGTTGGTGTGGGAGTTGGTGTAAGGAACGTTAGTGTGGGAATATTAGTATAAGGAACGTTAGTGTGGGAATGTTAGTGTAAGGAACGTTAGTGTGGGAATATTAGTGTAAGGAACGTTAGTGTGGGAACGTTAGTGTAAGGAACGTTAGTGTGGGAATATTAGTGTAAGGAACGTTAGTGTGGGAATATTAGTGTAAGGAACGTTAGTGTGGGAATATTAGTGTAAGGAACGTTAGTGTGGGAATATTAGTGTAAGGAACGTTAGTGTGGGAACGTTAGTGTAAGGAACGTTAGTGTGGGAATATTAGTGTAAGGAACGTTAGTGTGGGAATATTAGTGTAAGGAACGTTAGTGTGGGAATGTTAGTGTAAGGAACGTTAGTGTGGGAATGTTAGTGTAAGGAACGTTAGTGTGGGAATATTAGTGTAAGGAACGTTAGTGTGGGAATATTAGTGTAAGGAACGTTAGTGTGGGAATATTAGTGTAAGGAACGTTAGTGTGGGAACGTTAGTGTAAGGAACGTTAGTGTGGGAATATTAGTATAAGGAACGTTAGTGTGGGAATGTTAGTGTAAGGAACGTTAGTGTGGGAATATTAGTGTAAGGAACGTTAGTGTGGGAACGTTAGTGTAAGGAACGTTAGTGTGGGAATATTAGTGTAAGGAACGTTAGTGTGGGAATATTAGTGTAAGGAAGTTGTGTGGGAATATTAGTGTAAGGAAGTTAGTGTGGACGTTAGTGTAAGGAACGTTGGTGTGGGAATATTAGTGTAAGGAAGTTGGTGTGGGAATATTAGTGTAAGGAACGTTAGTGTGGGAATATTAGTGTAAGGAACGTTAGTGTGGGAATGTTAGTGTTTGGAACGTTAGTGTGGGAATATTAGTGTAAGGAACGTTAGTGTGGGAATATTAGTGTAAGGAACGTTAGTGTGGGAATATTAGTGTAAGGAACGTTAGTGTGGGAATATTAGTGTAAGGAACGTTAGTGTGGGAACGTTAGTGTGGGAACGTTAGTGTAAGGAACGTTAGTGTGGGAATATTAGTGTAAGGAACGTTAGTGTGGGAATATTAGTGTAAGGAACGTTAGTGTGGGAATATTAGTGTAAGGAACGTTAGTGTGGGAACGTTAGTGTAAGGAACGTTAGTGTGGGAATATTAGTATAAGGAACGTTAGTGTGGGAATATTAGTGTTTGGAACGTTAGTGTGGGAATATTAGTGTAAGGAACGTTAGTGTGGGAATATTAGTGTAAGGAACGTTAGTGTGGGAACGTTAGTGTTTGGAACGTTAGTGTGGGAATATTAGTGTAAGGAACGTTAGTGTGGAATATTAGTGTAAGGACGTTAGTGTGGGAATATTAGTGTAAGGAACGTTAGTGTGGGAATGTTAGTGTAAGGAACGTTAGTGTGGGAATGTTAGTGTAAGGAACGTAGTGTGGGAATGTTAGTGTAAGGAACGTTAGTGTGGGAATATTAGTGTAAGGACGTTAGTGTGGGAATATTAGTATAAGGAACGTTAGTGTGGGAATGTTTGTTTGGAAGTTAGTGTGGGAATATTAGTGTAAGGAACGTTAGTGTGGGAATATTAGTGTAAGGAACGTTAGTGTGGGAATATTAGTGTAAGGAAGTTAGTGTGGGACGTAGTGTAAGGCGTAGTGTGGGAGCGTTAGTGTGAACGTTAGTGTGGGAATATTAGTGTAAGGTTAGTGTGGGAAGTTAGTGTAGGAAGTTAGTGTGGGAACGTTAGTGTAAGGAACGTTAATGTGGGAATATTAGTGTGGAACGTTATGTGGGAACGTAGTGTGGAGCGTTAGTGTGGGAACGTTAGTGTAGAACGTTAGTGTGGGAATATTAGTGTAAGGAAGTTAGTGTGGGATATTAGTGTAAGGAAGTTGTGTGGGAACGTTAGTGTAAGGAACGTTAGTGTGTGGGAATAGTGTAAGGAGTTGGTGTGGGAATATTAGTGTAAGGAGTTGGTGTGGGAATATTAGTGTAAGGAACGTTAGTGTGGGAACGTTAGTGTAGGAAGTTGGTGTGGGAATATTAGTGTGGAGTTAGTGTGGGAACGTTAGTGTAAGAACGTTAGTGTGGAATATTAGTGTAAGACGTTAGTGTGCGTTGTGGGGAATATTAGTGTTTGGAACATTAGAGCGGGGAACGTTACTGTGGGGAACATTAGAGTTAGGATCTTAAGTTCAGATAATCAAAGTCAGGGTGATAAGTGTGACTCCACTTCATCGGTATTTCACTCATT
>CM022773.1:171658-181658 GCA_012411365.1 Ameiurus melas | reverse complement strand
AAATATCAGCAGCACCAGACCTTCGCTGCTTTAAATCAGGTCTGCAGAAGGACTATTATGGGATGTCCTCTTTTTGTGTGTGTTTGTGTTGGTGTGCGTGTGTGTTGTGTTTGTGTTTGTGTTGGTGTGTGTGTGTGTTGTGTTTGTGTGTGTGTATGTGTGTGTGTGTGTGTGTGTGTCTGTGTTGGTGTGTGTGTGTGTTGTGTTTGTGTGTGTGTGTGTGTGTGTGTGTTTGTGTTGGTGTCTTTGTGTGTATGTGTGTGTGTGTGTGTCTGTGTTGGTGTGTGTGTGTGTTGTGTTTGTGTGTATGTGTGTGTTGTGTTTGTGTTTGTGTTGGTGTGTGTGTGTGTTGTGTTTGTGTGTATGTGTGTGTTTGTGTGTGTCTGTGTTGGTGTGTGTGTGTTGTGTTTTGTGTGTGTGTGTGTGTGTGTTTGTGTGGTGTCTTGTGTGTATGTGTGTGTGTGTCTGTGTTGGTGTGTGTGTGTGTTGGTGTCTTTGTGTATGTGTGTGTGTTGTGTGTTTTTTGTGTGTGTTGTGTTTGTGTATGTGTGTGTGTGTGTGTGTGTTGTGTGTGTGTGTGTTGTGTTTTTGTGTGTGTGTGTGTGTTGGTGTCTTTGTGTGTATGTGTGTGTGTGTGTTTGGTGTGTGTTGTGTTTGTGTGTTGTGTTTGTGTGTGTGTGTTGGTTTTGTGTGTGTGTGTGTTCTGTGTTGGTGTGTGTGTGTGTTGTTTGTGTGTGTGTGTGTTTGTGTTTGTGCGTGTGTGTGTGTTGGTGTCTTTGTGTTATGTGTGTGTGTTTTTTGTGTGTGTGTGTGTGTGTGTCTGTGTTGGTGTGTGTGTGTTGTGTGTGTGTGTGTGTACACAGGTATCCATAGACACAAATGCATGTTTGTATAAAAAGACATATGAGTGACTGTATTATCACAATTGTAGGAGTACATGTACAGGCAAATATAGGGTCACACACACACTCACACACACACACACACACTCACACACACACTCACACACACACACACACACACACACACACACTTCAGAATTTGGAGACCGAGTGAAAAACAGTTGTTGTGTTTACGTGTAGATATTGTTGCATGCAGATTCAGCGTTGGTAACATTCATTAGCATCCGTTCAACAGACTGGAGAGGGTTCTACACAGAACCTTTATTAAAGACAAGCAAGAAAAACCAACAACAGATGATGACCAAAAGAGGAGATTCAGGTTCATTTCGAGGAAGTCCTAAACAGACCTGTGCCAACAATCCCACCAGAGATACCAGCAGCTTGCAGGGATCTGCCCACAGACTGTGACAAGGTAACAGAAGAGAGGCAGAAAGCCATCGAACAGTTTAAGAACAAGACAATGGGACGTCACAACATACCTGCAGAAGCAGATCCAGAGACCAATGAGGACCTGCTCTGTTTGAGAAGGCTGGAGAAGAAGAGAAGGTACTTTCAGATCCTGCACAGACCAGATCCATATGGTGTGCTCGCTGAACAGTCGACTATGAGAAGGCACTAGGGACCATGGCAGAACCACTCTTTGCTTGCTAAGAAAATGAGGAACTTATACAACCTGCAAAGTAATCCATGGAGGACAGCGGACCCATACTGAAGACTGGGGTCAGCAGAGATGTTTCTTTTGTTGCAGGTTCTGTTTTTTCTGGATTATGAAGACTTCCACAGAAGAGGAACAGAATCCATTGGACACGTTGGGCGCAACTATGCTGCTTACATGTTGCTTCTGCACCACACACACCAGCAGATACAAGAGAAGATCATAGCCATGGCAGCCACCTCTAAAACATACTGGCCTTAACATCAACAAAAGGAAGACCGCGATCATGAGATGACGAGGTGAGGACTAAGATCAGGTCCTCACATGATCTTAGTCCTCACCTCATCATCTCATGATCGTGGTTTCCTGTTGCTGCTTCTCTTCCTTCTGGAAATTGGATTGGATTATGATGACATCCACAATGCAGAAGAGGAATGAAATCCATGCAGCTTGACGACCTTCACTATGCTGATGACTGGTCACTTCTGTCCTACACACCAGCAGATGCAGGAGAAGATAAATGCTGTGGCAGTTGCACAGATTATCCATCAACAAAGGAAAGCTCTTCAAGGGCAACATAAGTAATTCAGACCCAGTCACCCTGAAAGGTGAGGTTCCAGAAGAGGTACCTTTGGGACTTCAAGGAACTGACTCTCCACACTAAGGTCAGGTTGTTTCACATTAATGTAGAATCAGTGCTCCTTTCCAGACCAGAGACATGATGGACCACAGAGGCTCTAAACAACAAGCTCCAGACTTTCAACATCTATCTAAAGAGAATCCTACAGATCTAATGGATCAACATCAGAACTGAAAATCTGTAACAGACGACAGAACCATTGATGGTGGAGGAAAGAACCATATGAAGATGTGACGGATGGGTGTGTTTGAGATGTTCTTTGTATTAGTATACCATACATAACCACAAAAATAAGTCGATTCCTCTGATTATTATTTATGTCCCCACATGGTGCTGCTGAGAATGTCCCACATGGTACAGACTAAAATCATTGAGGCTTCTGAGGACGGTTCCACTTAAACACCACAAAGATGCTTTAGACCTCAGTTCAAATGAACAGTTCTGCAGTGAGAGCTTTAGCACTACAGTTACCACAAACAGTTCTGCACTCGAGTCTCCATCAGTGAACAGTGGAGACGTTCAACACAATGAACTTCCTGTAGAAACTGTAATGAACTTCCTGCTTACACAACTGCACTATTTGAGCACATTTATAGAAGGGGTGTATTTATTTATAATCGCACTATCCCGTGTCACCCAGATGAGGACGGGTTCCTTCTGAGTCTGGTTCCTCTCGAGGTTCCTTCCTCATATCGTCTCAGGGAGTTTTTCCTCACCACCGTCGTGAATATATATATATATATATATATATAATACACCCTGTGTGTATATATTTGTGTGACGCTGCTCTGGGACTGTGTCCACTGTTACACACGCCGTACACACACCACTGAACTGAATTAATGAACTGTTGTTTTCCTCACACTTTTACACTTACGGATTTCTCTCTCTTTCTCCAGATCTTCCCTTGAGCAGTTTAAAGTTGATGTGTGTACAGGACTGTTTTTTAAAACCTGGCACCACAACATTTTTGTTGGTTCCCGCGGGACCCCGGTTCTGATACACACCTCCAACCAGAACGCCCGCGAGAACTGCGCCGTGGATTTTAATACCTTACGTTAATCTGAGATTGTTTACAAAGTACAAAGTGTCAAACTTTCCCATTGAAACACTGAGAATTTTACTGCCTGTCAGCTGATGATGTCATCATGGGCGTTACAGCATCTTCCAATCAGCATCTTCGCTTCAACTCACAATCATTACAGTCATTGCACCACACACGTTCTATAAACACACACTCCTTAGACTCTTCACACACACACACACACACACACACACACACTGTCACCCCACCTTGTGTCCAAGCAGCAGGAGTGACCGAGCTATGTCCCCCCTCACGTCCTCCAGCCCCTTATGGAGGGAATTTCCAGGTGACCCCAGCCACCTGGGAGGTATAATCCCTCCAAGACATCATCATCTGCAGCGCATCTCAGGGAGTCTTTCCTCACACACCGTCACCTCTGGCTGCTCATTAGAGATAAATTCATACATTTAACATCTCTATCCTGAATTGATATATTTCTGTAACGCTGCTCTGGGACGACGTCCACCATTAAACACGCTACACAAATAAAACTTGACCTGAATTGATTCTGCCTCCGGGCCCTGGAGTAGTCAGAGATTGTTCTGATCTCGTCTACATCTCAATGTTCTGACCATGAAAATCCCAATACAGAGAAGAGACATCTATACCACCCACACTGACAGTCTGCAGGACTCACCTCGACAGTGCATTCTCACATGGCACCTCAGGGGATGCAGTCAGACTCCTCGCTCATGTGGATCATCAAACTTCAGTGTTATCTGGGAGAGAGTGGAGAGAGTCCCCAAGCCTGAGGTTTGAGTAAAAACCCTCCAGTCCTCTTTCTTAAAGATGGGGACCATCATCCTGGAGACACTTTCCTGACGTCCATGGATTTATGTGGTATTGTGTCAGCTTCCAAAACTCCAAAGTGAATGATTCCATCTCTGGTGACTTCATCTAGGTAAATTAAGGCCTCAGCAAACTCAATGTGGAGACGACGGCTGTAAAGATGAAACCACGTCTTACAGCTTACACGCTGTCTGTGGTTTCGTATCAGCCGTCACACAAGACTGCTCCAGTACTGCTGGTGTCGCTGTTAAGAATTTCATGGCAATTTATAATCTGACTACAGGAAGAAGATTGCAGCTTCCCATCGTACGAATGAACCAATACTGAAAAACAGTCGTGATTTCTACGTGAAGTAGTCTGAGGATTTAAGGATTGACATTCCAGAAGCAAGCTGTACACAAGTTCTTCAATTTAGGAGTTTTCAACATTTCACCTTCAGTCTTTTGAGAGCTTCAATGCAGACGATGTCACCTCTCCTGCTGAGATCTGAAATGTGTTTTCAGAGGACAATTTAAACTTCTTTTACCCAACTCTACTGATCCAGTCGCTAAGCTTATCACTCCTTCTCCGACTGGAGACCTTTCCTCCTTCTCTGTCCCCCGTTCAGTTCTCAGGTTGCTCTCGCACTATGAACCAACGAGCTTTCATCAACGACTGAGTTCTTGACCGGGTTCCATTCAGGTTCCATGTCCAGAACACACACCAGGTTCAAATGCAAAGGGGTTTCTACATGTACCGTGAATCATCAGCGATCAGGTGAGGTTGCTCTCTCTGAGGTTAAATCATTCCCTCCTCCATAAGTCTTTCCCTGTAAACCCTCACCGTGGATTTTCCTCAGCATCTGATTTATTTCACTAACATACGGTGATGGGTTTACAATTCAGGACCTCTCCTCACCTGACTGCCCAGGACATATGGCCTCAGGTCTGGTGAAACAATTACAACATCAATCACCTGTGACCTGAGGTGATGTGATAACAAGTGCACTCATGAGCCTTGTGTACCTACTCCATGTTCATTAACAAGCCAAAAATCCAACAGCATTCCACCACTCGGGTTCTGATCAGGCAGAACCTCTCCACGCCGGGTTTACTGTAATGTTTCTTCTCAAACTGTATTAGCGTCTAGGTCTGTCTGTCTGTCTGTCTGTCTGTCTGTCTGCCTCTCTCTCTTTCTCTCTCTCACACACACACACACAGTGTAATGTTTAGATCAGCCATTACTCTCTAATCTGATTGTAGCGCAGTGTTAATGCTATCAGATTATCCCACTCACATTACAGCGCTGATCTCTCAGTCCAATCTGTCCATCACTGCCTGGGGAAAGAGGAGCGAGGGACTTATCACTCACACAGCCTGCGGCAGACGAGTGGGAACGACAGATACAGACCTCGATTACCGAGAGAGAGAGAGACAGAGAGAGATAAAGGAGAGGAGATAAAAATAACCAGAATATGAAGTGATGAGGATATTAACCGGGGAGGAAAGGAGGAAATGCTACTACTTATTTATAAGAGAAAGAAAGAAAGAGAGAGAGAGAGAGAGAGAGAAAGAAAGAAAGGGAGAAAGGAGGAGTGTGAGAGAGATAAAGAGACAGATAGGAAAGGCAGAGAGAGACAGATATGGAGTAAGAAACAGAGTGATAGAGAGACAGAGATGGAGAGATAGATAGAGAGAGAAACAGACTGATCGATGGCACCATATCAATTTTGTTAAGGATCAGATTATTTCGTGCCAAAATCAGGTTGCCTCTGCCAAGAGGTTAAGACACAGCAATAGATATCAGTGCAACGACTATCTGTCTGTCTGTCTGTCTGTTCGTCTCTCTCTCTCTCTCACACACACACTCACACTATAGATTTATGGAAGTGTGTTTATTCATGTTTTACTCACATTAAGGTTAACTAGTTTTTTTTTCACCATGGTGTTTTCCTGAATCACCGGATCGTCATTAAACCTCAGTGAGGAACACGCCGCTTTATGATCTCCGTAATAACGTTAGCAAACGTTCTCTCAGTAAGAGCCGTGATTTATTTCTGCAGAGTGTATTTCAGTCTCTAATAAATCTGCACATGAGTTATTCATAAGAGCGCATTTATTACACACAACACTCCATCTGAGGGGGACACGGGGACACGGGGACACAGACACAACTATATGGGGACGCGTAGACACCGACACGAGGTTATGAGTACGCGGAGATTCCAACATGAGGATATGGTGACGCGGAGACACAGACACGCAGGATATGGGGACATGGAGACACAGACACGAGGATATGAGGACGTGGAGACAGACACACAGGATATGAGGATGTGGAGACACAGACAAAATGATATGAGGATGTGGAGACACAGACACAAGAATATGGGGATGTGGAGACACTGAGACTCAAAGACACAGGGACATAGAGACATGAGGACATGGAAACAAAAACACAGGGAGGTGAAGAAACAGGGACAATTCAATTCAATTTTATTTGTGTAGCGCTTTTAACAATGGAAATTTTCTCAAAGCTTTGACAAGTGTTAAGTGTTGGAATTGATCCCTACTGAGCAAGCCAGTGGCAACGGCGAGATGTTAAGAGGAAGAAACCTTGAGAGGAACCAGACTCAGAAGGGAACCCGTCCTCATCTGGGTAACAACGGGCAGTGTGAAAGTAAAAGAAAGTTTATAGTTTCTGTATGAAGTCTTTGTTGAACTAAGCCCACAGTTGCAGAGTGTTTATGTTAACTTTATAGTGAATAGTAAAGGTCCGTGTGGTTTGGGACACGCCCACAGTGCACTGATGATAGTGTTTATGAACTTGCTGGTGATTCTGGTGTAGGGAACAGGGAGCGATTTGGAACCCAGCCAGAGCCTCTGTGTGTGAGGTGAGGAATGTATAAAGTCTGAGTAGAGTTTGTGTAGAGTTGGGAGAGTGTGTTGTGAAGGTCAGGGTAAAAGACAGCGGTTTTCTCACCTTGTCTGGAGGAGCAGATCCATTAGCGCTCAGTTCGTCCACAGGGGCGGCCATGTTAAAAATAGAGCCGCGTTCAGGGGGAATATCGGAGTCTCTTTACACTCTCTATCTCCCATTAAGGGTTAGTGCTCGACTCTTTATTAGACAGATGGTGAGCGGGAGGAGGGCTCAGTCATCAGGGACCCCAGAGGAATCATGGGAACGTTTTCAGCAAGCAGAGCCAGTTAGCATCACGTCATGCTAAAGTCACCTGGGTTCACCAACAAAACTGTCCACTGTCCAAAACGTCCAGCGTGATTCAGTCTCATTATAAAAGCAGCGTGTGATATGCAGTGTGTTTTACTCGTTTAGATGGACGTGTTCTTGTTTTTGTGGGGGTTTTAAGTTAATGTGAACTTCTACGTCACAGATTAATATTTATTTATTAGTGAAATGATGGTTGGATATTATTCCACTTTATAATAATTACGAAAAGAGTTGACATTTTTACACAGCCCATGTCTTCATGACATCAATAGACCACATTAAACCGTATCATTTTACCAAATATCCATCCATCTTCTACCGCTTACTCCATCTTCAGGGTCACGGGGAACTTGGAGTCTATCCCAGGGAGCATCGGGCACAAGGCGGGGTTACACCCTGGACAGGGTTCCAGTCCATCACAGGACACACACACACACCCATTCATACACTACGGACACTTTAGACACGCCCATCAGACTACCATGCATGTGTTTGGACTGGGGGAGGAAACCGGTGTACCCGGAGGAAACCCCCGCAGCACGGGGAGAACATGCGAACTCCGCCCACACAGGGCAACGGTGGGAATTGAACCCTCGACCCTGGAGGTGTGAGGCGAGCCACTAAGCCACCGTGCGCCCCCATTTTACCAAATAAACATTTTAAATGTAATTTTACAGTATTTATTAGACAGCAGGTGAACAGTCGGTACTGGAAATTGACGTGGTGGAATCAAGAAAAATGGGCAAGTGTAAGGGTGTGAGTGACTTTGACGCGGGCCAGTTTCTGATGTCTAGACGTCTGGGTCAGAGCGTTTCCGAAACAGCAGGAGCTGTGCACATGACAGGGTCATGGACTCCCAAGACTAGTGAAGGCTAGCCCGTCTGGTCCATCTGTCTTGGTACCGGATACCACAGCAGAGGTCTTGTGGAGTCAACAGCTCAGAACTGTTCTGTAGGCACGAGGGGACGAGAAGCTCCTTGATGTTATGGCTGATCGGTGTATATCTGGATTTTTATTCTTTTAATACCCTTTGATTCTCTATTAACTCTTTGTGTTCCTCCTGTAATTATCATCCCACAAAAAACATCAGACACTGAGACCCATCTGGAACCATTCCATGTTCCACAAAAGAACCTCGGAGAACTCGGTCAGAACATCGTGTGTCATTTACAGCTCTGTTGCGTCTAGAAACGTGACACTGAAACGGACCAATCCCAGGCTCCTCCACGTGAGATGATCTCATTTACTCACTAACAACGGCTCCGAAACGAACAAATATTAAATCTGGGTTTTTTATGAACTATTTTCCATACAGTGACATTTTTACGATCAGAAAGGTGAAATAAAGCCCCGCCCACCTCAAATCAGCCAGAAGCGTTCCATCCGTATTGTTGTTACTCAGCTTTGTCACTCAGTTTGCCATCTTTCCTGTTAACGACCATAAAGATCAAATCCTTTTATGTGTCTCACACGTCCACGTGTCTCACACGTCCACATGTCTCACACGTCCACGTGTCTCACACGTCAGATCACTTCAACAGTTCTTTCCTCAAAGTCACATAGAAATATTTGGGGTTTATTTTTCTTCAAAAAGTCTACATGAGATCTGATAAAAACTCTCTGTGTAAGTGTCTCACCTCACACGACGCGCTCTCTCTCTCTCGCTCTCTCTCTCTCGCTCTCTCTCTCTCTCTGTCTCTCTCAGTAAATCCCTCACTCGCGCTCAGCTTTAATGATTATTAATGACTGCTAAACACAACAAGCGGAGCAAAGAGAAAAACCTCCGTCAGCTTTAAAATCACCGCTGTGGCAAACATTTCACTTTCCCTCCGTCTACTGACACGCAGTGTGTTCACATCTCTCACCTAAAACACAACAATCTCACACACAAACACACAAGATTCATTATTTACGAGTACATAAACATCATCACAATAAATCCTACCACCACCACCACCACCACCATGACCACTACCACCACGACCACTACCACCACCACCTCCATCTCCAATACCACCACCACCACCACCACAACCACTACCACCACCACTACCACCACCACCACCACCACCACCACCACCACCTCCACTACCCCACGACCCACCACCTCCATCTCCAGACCACCACCACCACCTCCACTACCACCACGATCACCACCACCTCCATCTCCAATACCACCACCACCACCACCACAACCACTACCACCTCCACTACCACCACCACCTCCATCTCCAATACCACCACCACCTCAACCTCCACCACCACCACCATTACCACAACCACCACCACCTCCACTACCACCTCCACCACTACCACCTCCACCTCCACTAATAATAATAATAATAAACAACTTTATCTACAGCTCAGTGCTGCGTTAAACAGACACAAAATAAAATTTGCAAAATGAAACAAAGGATGATGTAAAAATATAAATACCAAAAGAGTGTAAGGGGATTCATTTCAATAAGTAAATAAATTAATAATAATAATAATAATAATAATAATAATACATAGGTAGTAACCACTACCTATTAAGTAACTCCTGCTGTTTTGGAGACGCTCTGACCCAGACGTCTAGACTTCACTATTTGGCCCGTGTGAAAGTCGCTCAGATCCTTACGCTTGCCCATTTTTCCTGTTTCCAACACATCAACTTTTTAATGTTATCGCTGATCGTTGTTTATTATCGTCATGGCTACCTTAGCAGCACAAAGCTAAAACCC
>CM022773.1:156658-161658 GCA_012411365.1 Ameiurus melas | reverse complement strand
CAGGAGGAGATAGAAGAGACCCAAAAGAGAAGGAGAGAGAGAGACACAGAGACGAGAGAGACAGAGAGACCAAAGGAAGAGAGAGAGAGAACTGAGGAGACTAGAGACACAGAGAGGCACAGAGAGAGAG
Source organism: Ameiurus melas (assembly GCA_012411365.1). Lineage (NCBI taxonomy): Eukaryota > Metazoa > Chordata > Actinopteri > Siluriformes > Ictaluridae > Ameiurus > Ameiurus melas. Next base: position 161,528 of record CM022773.1, on the reverse strand, counting down.
AGGGTAAGAGAGAAGAGAGGGAGCAGACAGAGAGAGAGACAGAATAGAATGGGAGAGAGACAGACAGAGAGAGACTAGAGAGACAGTGGCGTTTCACTAGGACGACAGAGAGACAGACAGAGAACTGAGAGAGAGACAGGTGCGGTGAGGAGGTAAATATGGAGGGGGCAGAGTGCGTGGTATTAGAGACTTTACACTCACAGGGAAATTCCACCTAGAGACCTCCACAAGCTCTTCTGCATCCTAGCATTCCTGTGGATCAAGACCGGTCCTCCTTCACTGTCCCCTCTTCTAGAAGAGCCCATCAAGCCACCATGAGATTCAATCAGCAGGAAACTTTTGTGGGTGTTACACGCCAATAAACTGAGCGTCAGCAAGCCGAGCGTCCGAGGCGGCGCTGTGCCTACGCCTTCCCGCGCCACAAGGAGAGGCAGTTACAACACCAGAGGGTCATTTACAGCCAGACATGACTGCTGAACTTCTCTATCGGGAGCCTCTCTGCACTCTACTGATGTTCTGGTAGACTCTCCTTCTGCTTCCACACACCTCTCCCTCATCACAATACAAAATCAGTCCGTGTAATACTGTATACATATGCATTTATATAACGTCTATTACTTCTGTAAAGTTCTTCACCATAAACTCGCTCCTATGCATATAACCAGTATCTGCAGTGACTCACCCACTTGAATTAGATCTCATCTACACTCATTAAACTCTAGCGGGTGAGAGACTTTGTAGCGAGTTTACAAGTAGAACTGTTTCCACTGAATTTAGCGTCACATGTCCAACTGGGACAAAGCGCTAATAAACTTACGGAGTGGAAATGTAGAAGGCTTCGAGGTGGCGTAAGATGAGGCAGAAGACAGAGGGAGATAGAGCAGGCAGAGACAGACGAGGTGCAGAGACGAGGAGCTGAGATATATGAGGAGAAAGACATTAACACATTTTAGCACTACTGGGAACTGCTACTGTTTATTAATCAATGCTTTTGTAGCAATTTGGTGGAGGCACAACAGTCACGCCAATGAAGCTCATCTGAAATAATTTTATGGAAGGCTGAGAGAAGACAGTGAGAGAGAGAGAGACAGTTTAGAAAGAGAGAACAGTTAGAGAGAGAGAGAAGAAAGAGAGAGTTAGAGAGAGAGAGAGAGAGAGAGAGACAGTTAGAAAGAGAAGAGAGACAGTTAAACAGAAGAGAGAAGAATTGATTCAAGAGAGAGACAAGAGGCAGAGAGACGATTGCAGAGAGACGTTAGAGAAGAGAAGACAGTTAGAAGAGAGAAGAGACTGTAAGTGAAAGACAGTTTAGAGAAAGAGAGAGACGTTAGGGACAGTTAGGAAGAGAGAGTGACCAACTAGGGAAGAGAGAGAACCGTTAGAAAGAGAGAGAGACCGTTAGAGAGAGAGAGAGGAGCCGTTAGAGTGAGAAGAGACCAGATTAGAGTGGGGAGAGAACCGTTAGAGAGTGCAGAGGCCGTTAGAAGAAGAGAGAGACAGAGACAGAAGAGAGACAGTTAGAGAAAGAGGGGACGTTAAAGAGTGAGACAGTTAGAGAATGAGGTTAGAGAGAGAGATAGTTAAGAGAGAGAGAGAGATAGTTAAGAAGAGAGAGACAGTTAGAGAGTGAGAGACAGTTAGAATGAGAAGAAGCAAGAGAATGATAAGAAAGACAGTTTTAGAAGAGAACTATAGATGAAGAGAGAGAGAGAGAGAGAGAGAGAGAGAGGATATACCAATCAGCAGCTTGGTTTCCTACAAATTAGCATATTATAATCAAATGAGTTCAGAAGGAGTGCTCACTGGAGTGTCAGGAGTCTGAGTCTGACTAGTACCAGGAATGGTTCGGGTATTAATAGATTAATAAAGTGCTGGAGGAGATCCAGTGGGAATAATGAGCTGGAGGAGATCCTAGGGAATAATGAGCTGAAGGAGGTCAAGGGAATGGAAGCTAGGAGAGGTCTAGGGGAATAAAGCTGGGAGATCCTGGGAATGAGAGGCTGAAAGTCTGAGAATAAAAGAAGCTGGGAGATCAGAGGTAGAATAAGGGAGCTGGGAGGAGATCCTGTGAGATAAGAGCTGGAGGTCTGTGGAATAAGAGCTGGAGATCAGTAGAATAAATAGCTGGAGGTCACCAGCCAGGAATACGAAGCTGGGAGGAGATCCTGTAGTAGAGATAAGGGCTGGAGGAGAGATCCTGTGAGAATAAGGCTGGAGGAGTCTGTGAGGTAAAGGAGCTGGAGGAGATGCAGTTAGAATAAAGGAAGCTGGAGATCCAGTAGATAAAGAGCTGGAGAAGATCCGGTAAGGAATACCATGCTGGGAAGATCACGTAGAATAAGAATAGACAGTCACCTTAGAATAAAGAGCTGGGAGACATCAGAGCCAGAGCCACCATGCTGGAGATCACATTCAAGTGCTGGAGGATCAAGTAAAATCTAACCACAGGAGCAGATCCTGTAAATAAAAGAGCTGGAGGAGATCCTGTAGAATACCGTGCTGGAGAGTCCTATAGTAGGAGTAGGAGGCTGGAGGAAGTAGAATAAGGCTGGAGGAGATCCTGAGGGAGCCAGAGACTGAAGGAGATCCTGTGGAATGAAGCTGGAGATAAGATGAGAGAGATAAAGAGCTGGAGGAGATTTGGGGAATAAAGAGCTGGGAAGGGAATCCTGTAGAATACCATGCTGGAGGAGATCAAGTAGGAATGAGAGCTGGGCAGATCCTGGCAAGGAATGCCATGCTGGAGCAGATCCCAGCCAGAATGAAAGGCTGGAGCAGATCTGGCAGATACCCATGCTGGGAGGAGGTCTGTAGAATACAAAGTGCTGGGAGGAGATCCAGCGTAGAATACCATGCTGGGGAGTCCTGTAAGAGTAAAGCTGGAGGGAGATCCTACTAGAATACCGTGCTGGAGGAGATCCTGCTTAGAGATAAAACTGGGAGGAGATCCTGTAGAATAAGAAGAGCTTTGAGGGAGATCACCAGTCAGAATAAAGAAGCTGGAGGAGATCCAGTAGAATACCATTCTGGAGGAGATCCTGTGGGAATGGCTCATGGAGCCAGATTCCTGTAGAATAAAAGCTGGGAGATCCTGCAGATAAAAAGCTGGAGGAGATCCTGTAGAATAAGAGCTTTGGGGAGATCCTGTAGATGGCTGGGAGATCCAGTAGAATACACCTGGAGGTCCTGCTTTAGAATAAGAGCTGGGGCAGATCACTAGAATACCATGCTGGAAGAGATCTACTGTAGAATAAGAGCTGGAGGAGATCCTGTAGAGATAGCGTGCTGGAGGAGATCCTGTAGAATAAAAACTGGAGGAGATCCTGTAACGCCAAAAAAGCTGGAAGAAGTCCTGTAGAATAAAGAGCTGGAGGAGATCACTGTGAGATACCATGCTGGCAGGAGATCCAGTAGAATAAAAGAGATGGAGGAGATCCAGTGGAGTACCATGCTGGAGAGGAGATCACATAGGAGTAAAAGAGCTGGAGCAGATCCTGTAGAATAAGAGCTGGAGGAAGTCCTTGTAAGAATAATAAGAGCTGGAGCGGATCCAATAGAGAATACCATGCTGGAGATCAGTAGAATACCATGCTGGGAGATCCTGTAGAATAAAGAGCTGGAGCAGATCCTGTAGAATACTGCATACACTGGGAGGGAGATCCTGTAGCAGAATAGCGTGCTGGGAGATCCAGTAGAATGCACCATGCTGGAGGAGATCTGTAGAATACTAGAAGCTGGAGAGATCCAGTAGAATAAGGAGCTGGAGGAGATCACTAGCAGAATAAAAGAGCTGCGGAGGAGATCTGCTACTGGAGAGGTCACTGTAGGGTAAAGAGCTGGAGGAGATCCTGCCGAATACTACCATGCTGGAGGAGATGCAGTAAGACAAAGGTGGAGAGATCCAGTAGAATACCATGCTGGAGGAGATCCTGTAGAATAGAGCTGGAGCAGATCCTGTAGAATAAGAGGCTGGAGGAGATCTGTAGAATATCATGCTGGAGCAGATCTCTAGGAGAATACCATGCTGGAGGATCCTGTAGAATAGCGTACTGGAGGAGGTCCTGTAGAATAAGAGCTGGAGCAGATCTGCAACTAAAGAAAAAGAGCTGGAGGAGGAAGTCTAGCGTAAGGCTGGGAGGATCAGTAGAATACCATGCTGGAGGAGATTAGTAGAATACCATGCTGGGAGGAGATCACTGTAGAATAAAAAGGCTGGAGAGATCTGTAGTACCATGCTGAAGAGATCCTGTAGAATAGCTGAGCAGATCTGCTAATCCATGCTGGAGGAGGGAGATCCTAGGTGTGAGAGATCAGTAGAATAAAGCTGGAGGAGATCCTGTAGAATAGAAGATCTGGAGGAGGTCCTGCTTGCAAAAGCTGGAGGAGATCTGTAGAATAAAGAGCTGGAGGAGATCCTGTACAACCATGCTGGAGAGATCAGTGGGGGTAAAGAGATGGAGATCCCACAATTGTAATACCATGCTGGAGGGAGATCCTGTAGGATAAGAGCTGGGAATCCAGTAGAATACCATGCTGGAGCAGATCCTGTAGAATACCATGCTGGAGGGAGTCACTGTTTTGTGTTGGGGGGTGTTTTGGGGTTGTAGAATACTTTGATGCTGGAGGGAGATCCTGTAGAATAAAGAGCTGTGACAGATCTGTAGAATACCGTGCTGGAGGATCCAGTAGAATACCATGCTGGAGCAGATCCTGCTGAGATACCATGCTGGAGATCCTGTGGTAAGAGCTGGAGAGTCCAGTAGAATGCACCATGCTGGAGAGATCCGGTAGGAATACCACCATGCTGGAGATCCTGTAGAATAAAGAGCTGGAGCAGATCCTGTAGGAATATACCATGCTGGGAGTCTGA
>CM022773.1:139238-156158 GCA_012411365.1 Ameiurus melas | reverse complement strand
CATCTCTAAGATTTTAGAAAAGGTTGTAGCAAAAGCAGTTATGCTAGCTACTTAGTAGGAACAACATTCATTGAAATGTTTTCAGTCAGAGTTGACCTCTCCACACAGGGCCCTGTTAAAGTGGTAAATGACCTTCTACTGACCTCTGATCAGGGTGTTCACCTCTATGTTACTTTCGACCTTAGTGCACTTTTATGCTTAATCACACTATTCTCCTTGTAATTAGAAAATCTTGGCATTAAGGGGACAGTTCTCTCATGGCTCATCTTATCACCTCCTTATCCCGTCTATGGTTGTGATTTCTCCATCGCTGCTAGCTTACTTTTGGAGTTACTTCTGTTTTAGCCCCTACTTTTTACTTTTTATATATACTACAGTAGCATATGTTACCTGAGGTTTGCTGTGATACACAGTTGTATGTTGTAAGCCAAAGGACAACAGCTTTAGTAAAGTTGAGAGTTGTGTAATAAACTTGAGGCGTTGGATGTTAACTACTTCCTCCTGCTTAATTCTGATAAAGAAATACTTTTATGGGACCGCTGTAGCTAGCAGAAATCATTCTGATCTACTACTCTGGATGGTCTTTCTGTTTATCTGTACAGCGTTAAAGCCACGGGTGATTATTGACTCCTTTCTCTGTGAATTTGGATTTTTTTCATATTTCTAAGTAAGCTTTCACTACATGATTAAATGTTCCTTAGAACTAGAAGATCACACCACATCATTATTCCACTCTTGACTCCTGTAAAATCAACTTAACTATAAAATACTTTTATTAACTTGCACTAAGCGGTCCCGACAATATCTACAGCACCTTTTGGTTTTTTTATATATCCTCCACACTACTTAGATCACAGATGCAGGCTATTTGTGGTACCTCGAATAGTGAAGACTACGCAGGGGAAGAGCTTAACTTATAGGCCAAGTTATGAACAGTCTTCCCTATTAGTGTTCAGGTCTCAGACACAGTCCGATGTTTAAGTCTAGGCTTAAAACATATTTGTTTACTCAAGCCTACCCCTGACTAGTCATATCCTCACTGCTCTAGCAATCTTTTCGAGCCCCTCCTGATTTATGGAGGTACTGGAGGTCCAGATCCCTTCTGCCTCTGGATTGGAGCTCAAATTCTTCTCAATTCCAGACTGCTGGGACTACGGCTGCACCTAAGGCCATACAGCTTATTAGAAGTCAATACTGTACTATCCGTTGTTACCCAGATGAGGATGGGTTTCCTTCTGAGTGGGGTTCCTCGAGGTTTCTTCCTCTTAAAACATCTTGGGGAGTTTTTCCACAATACCACTCTAGTGTCTTGCTCCAGTTGGGATAATTCACACCTTTAATATCTCTGCACACGTGTTGATATTTCTGTAAAAGCTACTTTGAGATTATGTTGTTATGCCTACACTATCCTGATGTTGGATCCATTAAAGAGGGGTGTAGCACTGAACACCTCGGTGTAAATATCTTCTGAAGACGATTACTAATGTTTTGTTGATTTTTAAATGAAAAGATAGCGATCGTTTACCTGGTGCTGCTCTTCCAGCCCTCGCCTTCCCCCACCCCTCCCTTCTGAAAGAATTTTTTTATGTATATTTGAATTATTTTTTTACAAGAGCCACCCTTCAAATCTGATTTCCGTGCTTGAGTTCCCTCCCTGTGTGACAGATCGTTCAAACAGTTCATTCTTTTGAATCCAGTGTATTTATATTAAGCACTCTTTCTCAAACAAGCTTCAGTCAGAATACACACCACTGCCTACGTCACAACCGTACTACGGGTGTTTATTTGGAAGTATGGATTTGTTTTTCATTCAGAGTGCAAACAAACAACAAACTATTAAATAGTAATAAAAGCCAGCACTTTAGCGGTTTAGCAACTATTGTCGGATCTGTAAATAGTGGAGGATTCAAGCGGGTTTATGAAGAGAGAAGCAAGCGCTTGAGCTATTTAGGGTTTCCATAGCGTTCCTGTGCACTCCCTTCACACCTTGGCGCAAGCGGGTGAACTCCTTAGATTTGTTGTTACTAGCGGGGGACCCTTCCTTGAAAAGAGGGTAAACTTTCACCCAACCCTCACTCAAACTCCACTTCCTCTCCCGAGGGTATGTGCCTGGGTCCTCCCTTTGTAGGCTGTTTTGTCTATTCATCATGAGGAGTTTATCCTTATCACACGAATCCCGGTATTACCTCCCCTCCGTTTACGAACCACCAATAAAAAGAGATGAGGACACTCCGAGGCGTGGCTTAAATGTATTTATATAATTACGGTGATCTTAATTAGCCGATCCACTTGACTTTCATCTTATATATTAGTATTGACTAATCACTATTAACTAATAATAGTATTTTTATTCTTATTATTATTGTTTTTGTGTGTGTGTGTGTGTAGAGAGAGAGAGTAAGACTTCTCTAAGGACTCTACTTGACATAAGCTGTGGTCTGATCTGGTTACGTTGCTAGGCGAGAGGATAAAAGTGCTGCGTGGTTGCTCCCGTTGCCCTGGCGACGACCCTCGTTTCTCAGGTTCCTGTGGAAAGTGCTCACCTCAGCCAAGGTGGGCCAGCAGAGGCGTACTCCTGATTTAATCTTACCCAGGCCCCTCTCATCTACCAGGATACCATTGATGCCCTGAGACAGACAGACAGACACACACACACACACACACAGAGAGGGTTAGAGACTGATACAGCACACCCCCACCCCCCCAGTGTGCTTCCCAGCACTGACCTGTTCGTAAAGGTTAGCGAGCCAGTTCATGCCCTTGAGCTGGTAGGCTTTGAGCTTGCCGTTGAAGATGGTGGGTTGGGGGATGTCCTCTCCGGCCTGGATGGAGGGGTGAGACGTGGGTAGCTTTCCCCGAACCCGGTTGCCAGGCGGGCGAGCCCCACCCCACCCGATGCGTGTAGAGCCGGCCGGCTGTCATGGTTTCCTCAGCCGAACTGCTTCGTCACAGGTAAACACACACACACACACACACACACACACACACACACACACACGTTGTGGATGTTTAAGGAGCAAAATGACTGAAATCGTGGCACAATAAGTCCACAGAGAGACTCGCTTCAAACTCTATTTTTACTATTTGAACTTTTTTTGTCACAAAGTATTTTTTCTGCTTTATTTCTCAGTCCGAGTTTCTTCCTTTTTAATTTTTACATCTACTTTTTTTTTCCAGTTTCAAATTTCTTCTGTCAAACTCATTTTTCCCGTTTTATAAGATTTTTTTTTTTCAAGCTGTAGTGTTAGAATCTCATCTGCTTTAATATTTTTAGTCTGCGGTTTAAATTTTTTCTTCCTTCAAACTCTACTTTAATGACTTCTTCAGCTGTAGTTTTACTCTTATTCTTGTGATGATGATGATGATGATGATGGAGGCAGATGGAGTGATGGACTGAATCAACCTTCCTCAAGATGAATGTGTTCATAATAAACTGAATGTATAAAGCTATATAGGAATGTGTTAGCTCACTCTGGCCTGGTGGATCTGGTAGGCTTCTTTGGCGTTCCTCAGGGCCTGAGATTTGTAGTATTCACTGTCTGGAGAGAGAGAGAGAGAGAGAGAGAGAGAGAGAGAGAGAGAAAGACAGAGAGAGATAGAGAGAGACAGAGAGAGATGTAGAGAGAGAGAGTATACAAAAAAGAAAGTAGGGGAGAGAGAGAGTGAGAGAGATATAGAGAGAGATAGAGACAGATGTAGAGAGATAGAGAGACAGAGAGATAGTGTACAAAAGAGAAAGTAGGGGAGAGAGAGAGTGAGATATATATATATAAAGAGAAAGAGATAGAGAGAGACAGAGAGAGATGTAGAGAGAGATAGATAAAGAGATAGAGAGACAGAGAGATGTAGAGAGAGAGATAGATAAAGAGATAGAGAGACAGAGAGAGAGAGACAGAGAGATGTAGAGAGAGAGATAGATAGATAAAGAGATAGAGAGAGAGTGTACAAAAGAGAAAGTGGGGGAGAGAGAAAGTGAGAGAGATATAGAGAGAGAGAAAGAGATAGAGAGAGACAGAGAGAGATAGAGATAGTGTACAAACGAGAAAGTAGGGGAGAGAGAGAGTGAGAGAGATATATAGAGAGATAAAGAGATAGAGACAGAGAGATAGTGTACAAAAGAGAAAGTAGGGGAGAGAGAGAGAGATAGAGAGAGAGAGATGTAGAGAGAGAGAGAGATAAAGAGATAGAAAGACAGAGAGAGATAGTGTACAAAAGAGAAAGTAGGGGAGAGAGAGAGAGAGATAGAGATAGAGAGAGATGTAGAGATAGAGGAGTAGAGATGGAGAGAGAGAGAGAGAGAGAGATGGAAGAGAGATGTAGAGAGAGATAGAGAGAGAGAGGCAAGGAGATGTAGAGAGAGAGAGAGAGAGATGTAGAGAGAGAGAGAGAAATGTAGAGAGAATGTAGAGAGAGACAGAGAGAGGGAGAGAGATGTAGAGAGAGAAGATGTAGAGATAGAAGAGACAAGAGAAGAGATGTAGAGAGAGAGATGTAGAGATAGAGACAGAGAGACAGAGAGATGTAGAGAGAGAGAGAGAGAGATGTAGAAGAGAGAGAGACAGAGAGAAGGAGAGAGAGATGTAGAGAGAGAGATGTAGAGAGAGAGAGAGAGATGTAGAGAGAGAGATGTAGAGAGAGATGTAGAGATAGAGACAGAGAGAGAGACAGAGATGTAGAGATAGAGACAGAGAGAGAGAGACAGAGAGAGAGAGATGTAGAGAGTGTAGAGAGATGGAGAGATAGAGAGAGGAGAGAGAAGAGATGTAGAGAGAGAGACAGAGAGACAGGAAGAGAGAGATGTAGAGAAGATGTAGAGAGAGACAAGAGAGAACAGAGAGAGAGAGATGTAGAGAGAGATGTAGAGATAAGAGAGAGAGAGAGAAGAGAGACAGAGAGAGAGATGTAAGAGAGAGAGATGTAGAGATAGAGAAGAGAGAGAGACAGAGAGAGAGAGAGAAGAGAGAGATGTAGAGAGATGTAGAGATAGAGACAGAGAGAACGCGAGAGAGAGAGATGTAGAGATAGAGACGAGAGAAGAGAGAAGAGAGAGATGTAGAGAGATGTAGATAGAGAGAGAGAGAAGAGAGAGAGAGAGATTCACCCACTGAAGTCACAAGCAGAATGAACAAATGCTTTATACAGGGCAGAGCCAGTGAACAGAGTCAGCGCTCCTCTCCAACAATCAGGAAACTATCTTTAATCTAACAAGAATTCTTTAAATAAATAAAAATTCCCACTTAAAAGTCATATAGGACAAAATTGTGGCACCCTCAAAAAACCCATTCTTATGCTCATAAATGTGTTTAAAACTGAAATCTTCAGAAATGATGATTGTCTTTTGGTAATTGAAAATATATGTTAATCTCTCCGTACTCTGTGTAATAAAAAGGGTGCAATATTTTACACAGTGCCACGCCTGTTGATCTATGTTCACTGGGGTGATAAACAGATCGGGGTGCTATGGAGAAGTGAGGCTGCCTAGTACTTTCGTGCCCACTTCACCATCACCCCTCCATGATCTGCCTCTGGGCGCCTCTCGTCCAGCTTCCCTGAGGATCTCCGTCACGCTGTCTCCAGCCTTTGTGCTTCCCGCCATGGAAGTGAGCGTAACTCCGTCTGCGTGATCAGGAAGTTCAGCTTCCCTCTGCTTGGCCTGAAGGCACACAGGAAAGAGGAGGCGTTTATAAACTCTCCGTTCATTTATTTACCAAACCTTTTCAACTACACACAACCAAATACACAAAACATCAATGTAAACATGTGGTGCATTATTTACTTTATAACAGAGTAATATTAATAATAATAATATAATAATAATAATAATAATAATTATAACACCTTTTTGCTTGTTTTGTGTATATCTACTGTTTTTTCCCTTTTTAACTTATTCAAATATTCCAAATAATAATTTCATATTGTTTTAATAATAATAATAATAATAATAATAATAATAATAAAAAGTAAAATAAAGTATTGTTCTCTGTGGAAGTTAAAAAAATAAATTCTGTTTAATTTTCATTCTTTCACGTCTGTGTGTTAAAACAGCAAGGGTTTTTTTCTTTTCGACTTTGACACCTTCCTCTTGGTTTTTCTTTCACTTCTGCTTTATTATTTCTTCTGTTTCGTTTTTTTTAAATATGGTTTGTAAAATATTCAAATGAAAACACTCAAAACAACCCATTTCTTATTGTTTTATAATAATAATCATCATCATAATTAATAAATAAATAAATAAAAGTAACAGCAAAATAAGTATTTCTTCTTTTCAAAATAAAATAATAATTATACTAATAATAATTGTTATTATTGTTATTCAATTATTTGGTATAACTTTTATCATTTATTTATATTATACACAATATATAATATACTTAATAATGTGATAATTTGGTTCTTTCACATTATTTTTTGATGATTTATTCTGATTTAAGTTTCCCTTTTTATTTATTTCAGTATTTATTTACACTACGCTCGCGTTTAAGCGTTAAGCGCCAATTTAAAACTATTCTTCTCACTTTCAAAATATTTACCGGTTTGTTCGGTATCTTTATCGATCTCTTGGGATTATTTCTTCTCCTTGTTTAATCAAACTAATATCTACAACAAAAAGCCGACTGAGACTAAACACCACATGGACCCTAACCCAGGTCTGAAGGGACACAAGAGCGAAAGCTGTGGTGAGTTTGGAGGAAGTCGGCGTTCACCGGAGTTAATGTTGTGTATTGTGTGTGTGTGTGTGTGTTCCTCTATCTCCTCGTCCCAGTTTGCGCTGCTCTAGAGCCTCTTTCTCCAGCGCGCTTGCGGTTGTTCTTTCTCCACCTTCTCGTTACTTTTTCCAGTACAGCAGCATCTCCTTGGTAGAGACGCCGAGCTCGAGGCAGCGTCTCCCAGTTCTTCTGTGCCTGGATGCGCTGCCCACCTCACGCATGCACTGGTAAGGCCCAGCTACACACCACCACACACCACCACACACACCACATTAATAATAATAGCTAAAATCTAAACACCGTGTTTTGTAAAAATTTTTGTAACAAACGTCTAAATAAATAAATAATTAACTATTAAAATAAATAAATAAATAAATAAAAGGAGTCAGAATTGAACAGGGTGAAATAAATAAATAAATAAGTAAATATAACTGAAGGTAAAGGTTTACAGGAGGAAGCAGCGGTTACCTTTAGCGTTGGTTAACATGCAGTTCTTGGCAGAGGCTTTCTGCTTAAAAGCCTGAGAAAAAAAAAAAGATAAATAAACAGCTTTGTTGTTGTTGTTGTTGTTGTTGTCATGTAAAGAAATGTGGAAGATTATTCTGTAAGTGTACTTTGGGGTTTTCTTTTTGGCAATAGTGAGCCAAGACTTTTCTCCTGCGGGGCGTTTACTACTTTCGATGGTTAAGTGCTTCTTCTTGGTGATGGGCAGAGGTGCATCATGGGAGACTTGGCGAATATTTTGCTGGCGTAGGGCCGCCTTGCTGCACGAACTCGCCTCGTTTCTTCTTCTTCTTCATCTTCTTTAACGGCTGTAGCGAAATAAAGGGGCGAGCGTTATGGGTTTATCCACGGAATAGTCAGGAATATTGTTCTTATCACCGTCTCTACCTTTAAATTTCTTCTCCTCTTTAATCTTCTTCTTCTTGGGCCCAAGCGTGATGCTTGCGTAAACAGTCGGGTGAGGGAGCCAGTGTGTAGTACTGATACTCTGAGCTGTGAGACAGAGAGAGAACCCGGAGAAAGGAGAAAGAGAGAGGAGAGAGAGACGAGACACGAGAAAGACGAGGGACGAGACGACAGAGAGAGAGAGTACGACGAGAAGGTACGAGAGAGAGAGAGAGGAGAATACAGAGAGAGAGGCAGACAGAGAGAGAGACGAAAAAAGAGAGAGACACAGAGACAAGAGAGAGACAGAGAGAGAGAGAGAAAGTGAGAGACACAGAGACAGAGAGAGAGGAGAGAGACGAGAAAGAGAGAACACAGACAGGAGAACAGACAGAGGGAGGAAGAGGAGAGGGAGAGAGAGGGACGAGAGAGAGAGAACAGAAGAGAGAGAGAGAGAGAGAGGGACATTTCTTTACTAATGTTGACTTCATAAAAAAACAGATGAAAAAATAAATTTCACTTTCTGTGTTCATGGTCACGGTTTTACAATGAACACTAAAAAAAAAAAATATAAATTATATAAAATATATAATATATAAATAAGTAAATAACAGAATAAATAATATATAACAATAAATAAGTTACAAAAGGATAAATAAAAAATAAATAAACAAAAATAAATAAATAGATAGAGTGTGAAAAAGCATTTTTGTGTAAGTGTGAATAGGTGTTAGTGTGTGTGTGAGAGTGTAGTCCTGAATTAGTGTATGTGAGTGTGTGTGTGAAGTGAGTGTTTGGGTATATATATTATGTGAGTGTGTGTGTGAGTTTGTAGTCCTGATTATGTGCGTGTGGTGTGTGTGATAGGTCTGAGTTGAGTGTGTGTGATGTGTGTGAGTGTGTGACAGTGCATCTGAGTTGGTGTGTGTGTGTGAGAGAGTATTTGATTATGGTTGTGTGTGTGTGAGAGTTAGTCCGTGAGTCGGTGTGTGTGTGGGTGTGTGTGTGTTGGGTGTGTGTGTGTGTGTGTGAGAGAGGAGTTGTGTCGTGGAGTTGGTGTGTGTGTTGAGTGTGTGTGTGTGTGTGGAGTTGGAGTGTGTGTGTGTGTGTGTGTGTGGTATTGTGAGTTGAGTGTGTGTGTGTGTGTGTGTGTGTGTATAGTTGAGTTTGGTGTGTGTGTGTGTGTTGTGTGTAGTGTGTTTGTGTGAAGTATTGGTCATGGTTTAAGTGTGTGTGTGTGTAGTTGTAGTTTGAATAAGTTATATGTAAGTGTGTGTGTATTATGTGTGTGTGTGTGTGTGTGTGTAAAGGGGTGTTCTATAGAGTCAGTCCTGTGTTATGTGAAGTGTGTGTGTGTGTGTGTGTGTGAAGAGGTCACTGTTGTGTTTTGTATATATAATGTATAATATGTGTAAGTTAGGTATTATGTGGTATGTAATCTAGTGTTGTGTATATGTGTGTATGTGTGTATTGTAGTTCTGGTGTTAGTGTGATATGTGTGTATGTGTGTGTGTGTATGTATGAAGTTAAGAGTGTAATGTGTGTGTGTGTGTATGTTAGTGTGTGTGTGTGTGTGTGGTGTGTGTAGTCTAGTCCGTGGGTTAGTGTGTGTTAGTTGTGTGTGTATAGTAGTAATGTTGTGTTAAGTATAATGTGTATGTGTGTGTAGAGGGTCATAGCTCGTGAATTTAAGTGTGTGTAATGTAGTAATGTGTGAAGTTAATTGTATATGTGTATTAAGTGTAATAATGATTATGTGATTTATTTGGAATTAGAGTAATAATATGTGTAGTATTGTTGTGATATGTATCTAATTTATGTATATGTGGTTGTATGTATTGTATATATGTCTATGTATATGTATTTGTTAGTGTGTTTGTATATGTAGATCTGTTGTGTAATCTGTGTATATGTGTATGTGTGTGTATGTGTGTTTAATGTGTGTGTAATATGTATTATGTGTAGTTGGTGTATGTGTATGTATAGTAATATGTGTGTATATGTTCTGGTATATGTGATGTGTGTGTGTAATGTATGAGTATGTATATGTTATCTAGTGTATAATGTGTATGTATAATATAGTGAATGTAAGTAGTATGTTTAGTGTATAATATGTATGTTGTTATTTGGTAGTATATTATGTATATGTATCTAGAGTATGTGTATATAATATATGTTGTGTGTATATGTAATCTAAGTAGTAATGTTTATGTGTGTGTGTGTGTGTAAAGAAAGATCTAAGTATATGTATATATATGTGTAAGCACCTTGGGTAATGAGATCTAAAGTGTAATATTAATAATAGTATGTGTATGTGATCTAGTTGTGTGTATGTAAAGAAGTCTGTAGTCCAACAATATGGCTAACGATGCTATGCTGCCACATGCAGCCAGCCATGCAATACCTTCATCCCATCTCTCCCTCATCACATACATCTCCCTCACAACCACCTCCTCCTCTCCCTCACCATGCATACATGCTGTACTTTCTCCATCACATGCATGCAGCCTGTCTGTCTTTACACTCACAGCCACACACTTGCCTCATACTCTCACAGCATTTCTCTGATGTAGAGACTCCTCTCCTCCGTTATCCCTCCTTCATTCCTTTTTCATCCTTTCCTAATTTTGTTCAAACACGTATATAGATCAACGGGGCCAGACTGCACTCCCACAGCGAGAGCGAGAACGACAGACAGAGAAAGAGAAGGTGGGTGGGAAACAGAGAGAGAGAAAGGCTGATAAACAAAACAAGAGAAATAAAACATGAGGAAAAGAACAAGGGAGAAGGTGTAGAAAGTAAACAATATAAATGAAAGATGAGAACTGAGTGCAGACTCAGAAAGAAGAAGGAAAGGTAGTGAGTGATGTAGTAGGAGAAGAGTGAGTGAATGATACTCAGAAAAGGACAGTCAGAGAAAGAGGGAAACAAAGAGAGAGTGAGTGAGACAGAGAGTGAGTGAGAGAGACACAAAGAGAGAAAAAAAGAGGGAAAGAGAGAGAGGAAGGGAAGAGAGAGGAGGGAGAGGGGGAGAGGGGGAGAGAGAGAGAGAGAGGGGGGGGGAGGAGCGAAAGAGAGAGAGGGGGGAGAGAGGGAGGGGGGAGGGAGAGGGAGAGAGAGTAAAGTGAAAGAGAGAGAGAGAATGGGAAGAGAGAGAGAGAGAGAGAACAAAGAGAGAGAGAGAGAGAGAGAGGAGAGAGAGTGTGTGTGAGGGGAAAGAGAGAGACAGAGAGACAGAGAGAGAAAAAAAAAAAAAAAAAAAAAAAAAAAAAAAAAAAAAAAAAAAAAAAAAAAAAAAAAAAAAAAGAAAAAAAAAAAAAAAAAAAAAAAAAAGAGAGAGAGAGAGTGAGTGAGAGCAGAGACAGGGGAGAGAGAGAGAGAGAGAGAGAGAGAGAGAGAGGGGAGAGAGAGAGAAGAGAGACAGAGAGAGAGAGAGAGAGAGAGAGAGAGACAAAGAGACAAGAGAGAGAGAAAAGGGGAGAGAGAGTGATACAGAGACAGAGATAGTCAGAGAGAGAGAGAGAGAGAGAGAGAGAGATAGAGACATGGTGGTGATCATTTGGCTGCTGAACTAAGAGCTTTTAATAAAACTCTCACTCCTGCGCCATTTATTGTTCTCTCCCTCCTGTCATATGCCAAGCTCTCTCAGCAACATCAGACGGGTAAAGAGCCAGCTGGGACAGAGGGGGGAGAGAGAGAGAGAGACCAGAGAGAGAGACAGAGAGACAGAGGAGAGAGAGACACAGAGAGAGAGAGGACCCAAAGAGAAGGAGAGGTGAGACAGAGAGAACACAGAGAGAGACAGAGAGCCCAAAGAGGAGAGAGAGAGACACAGAGACACAGAGAGACAGAGAGAGACCCAAAGAGAAGGAGAGAAGACAGAGGGCCGAGAGACACAGAGAGAGCAGAGAGAGACCCAAGAGAGAGAGGGCAGAGGGCAAGAGAGACACAGAGAGACAGAGAGAGAGAGAGAAAAAAACACCGAGAGAGAGAGAGACAGACAGAGAGAGAGAGAGAGACAGACAGGAGGAGAGAGAGAGACAGACAGAAGGAGAGAGAGACAGACAGAGAGAGAGAGACAGACAGACAGAGAGACAGAGAGACAGACAGACACTCAGACAGACAGAGAGACAGACAGAGAGAGAGACAGACAGAGAGACAGGTGGGTGAGGAGGTAAATATGGAGGACGAGTGCAGTAAATTTGGAGATATTAGAGACTTTACACTCACAGGGAAATTCCACCTGAAACCTCCACAAACTCTTCTTTCATCCTGCGTTCCTGTGGATCAGAACCGGTCCTCCTTCCACTGTCCCCCTTTTCCTGAGAAACCCATCAGCGCCACCATGAATTCAATCAACAGAAACTTTGTGAGTGTTACCGCAATAAACTGAGCATCAGCAAACCCGAGCCGAGCGTCCGAGTCCGGCGCGTGGACTCGCCTTCCGCACCACATACTGAGGAGAGGAGCGAGTTACAACACCCCCAGAGGGGTCATTTTGTGGACATGAAGCCCTTTGAACTTCATCCCTATCCGGAGCCGTCTCTACGCTCTGCGCTGCTGATGTTCTGACGGAGCTCTCCTTCTGCTTCCACACCGTCTCCCTGCGTCCTGTACAAATCCGGGTCCGTGTGTCGCTGTACGTGTCGTTATATGCGTCTGTGCTTTTGTAAAGTTCTTCACCATCGACGTCTTAACCACAGTCGTTAATGATATCAACACGGCGAACCTCAGCCGCAGATTCGTCTCATCTACACCGTCATTAAACTCTGACGGGTGAGAGACTGTAACGGGTTGCCACAGTGGAGACATTTCCACAAGTTTAACGTCACATGGTCAGCTGGAACAAACGCTAATAAACACCGGAGACCGGAAATGTAGAACAGGCTTCCGGAGTGAGGCGGCAAGATGAGGCGGCGACACGAGACGGGGAGATGAGGCAGGCGAGACGAGACGAGGTGGAGAGACGAGGGTATATATGAGGGAGAGAGACATTAACACATTACAGCTCTACTGAGACTGCTACTGTTTATTAATCAATGCTTTGGCAACATTGTGGTACAACAGTCACGCCAATAAAGCTCATCTGAAATGAATTTTATGGAGAGAGCGAGAGAGACAGTTAGAGAGAGAGAGAGAGACAGTTAGAGAAGAGACAGTTAGAGAGAGAGAGAGAGAGAGACAGAGAGAAAGAGAGAGAGTTAGAGAGAGAGAGAGAGAGAGAGACAGTTAGAGAAAGAGAGAGAGACAGTTAAACAGAGAGAGAGAGAGACAGTTAAAGAGAGAGAGACAGAGAGAGAGAGCGAGAGAGACAGTTAGAGAAAGAGAGACAGTTAGAGAAAGAGAGAGAGACAGTTAGAGAAAGAGAGAGAGACTGTTAGAGAGTGAAAGACAGTTAGAGAAAGAGAGAGAGACAGTTAGAGAGACAGTTAGAGAAAGAGAGAGTGACCATTAGAGAAAGAGAGAGAGACCGTTAGAGAAAGAGAGAGAGACCGTTAGAGAGAGAGAGAGAGACCGTTAGAGAGTGAGAGAGAGACCGTTAGAGAGAGAGAGACAGAGAGAGACAGAGAGAGAGAGAGACAGTTAGAGAAAGAGAGAGAGACCGTTAAAGAGAGTGAGAGACAGTTAGAGAATGAGAGAGACAGTTAGAGAGAGAGATAGTTAGAGAAAGAGAGAGAGACAGTTAGAGAGTGAGAGACAGTTAGAGAATGAGAGAGAAACAGAGAATGAGAGAGAGACAGTTAGAGAAAGAGAGAGAGAGAGAGAGAGAGAGAGAGAGAGAGAGAGAGAGAGAGAGAGAGAGGATGTCGACCAATCAGCAGCTTGGTTTCATACAAATTAGCATGTTATAATCTCACAGTAAGTTCCAGAAAAGTGCTCTTTGGAGTGTCCGAGTCCGAGTCTGAGTCTGACCCAGTACCAGGAAGTGGTTAGAATTATTAATGAATTAATAAAGTGCTGGAGGAGATCCAGTAGAATAATGAGCTGGAGGAGATCCTGAGGAATAATGAGCTGAAGGAGATCCTGAGGAATAAAGAGCTGAAGGAGATCCTGAGGAATAAAGAGCTGAAAGAGATCCTGTAAAATAAAGAGCTGGGGGAGATCCTGAGGAATAAAGAGCTGAAAGAGATCCTGTAGAATAAAGAGCTGGGGGAGATCCAGTAGAATAAAGGGCTGGAGGAGATCCTGTAGAATAAAGAGCTGGAGGAGATCCTGTAGAATAAAGAGCTGGAGGAGATCCAGTAGAATAAAGAGCTGGAGGAGATCCTGTAGAATAAAGAGCTGGAGGAGATCCTGTAGAATAAAGAGCTGGAGGAGATCCTGTAGAATAAAGAGCTGGAGGAGATCCTGTAGAATAAAGAGCTGGAGGAGATCCAGTAGAATAAAGAGCTGGAGGAGATCCAGTAGAATAAAGAGCTGGAGAAGATCCAGTAGAATACCATGCTGGAGAAGATCCTGTAGAATAAAGAGCTGGAGCAGATCCTGTAGAATAAAGAGCTGGAGCAGATCCTGTAGAATAAAGAGCTGGAGCAGATCCTGTAGAATACCATGCTGGAGGAGATCCTGTAGAATAAAGTGCTGGAGGAGATCCAGTAGAATACCATGCTGGAGCAGATCCTGTAGAATAAAGAGCTGGAGGAGATCCTGTAGAATACCGTGCTGGAGGAGATCCTGTAGAATAACGTGCTGGAGGAGATCCTGTAGAATAAAGAGCTGGAGGAGACCCAGTAGAATAAAGAGCTGGAGGAGATCCTGAGGAATAAAGAGCTGAAGGAGATCCTGTAGAATAAAGAGCTGGAATAGATCCAGTAGAATAAAGAGCTGGAGGAGATTTTGAGGAATAAAGAGCTGAAGGAGATCCTGTAGAATACCATGCTGGAGGAGATCCAGTAGAATAAAGAGCTGGAGCAGATCCTGTAGAATACCATGCTGGAGCAGATCCTGTAGAATAAAGAGCTGGAGCAGATCCTGTAGAATACCATGCTGGAGGAGATCCTGTAGAATAAAGTGCTGGAGGAGATCCAGTAGAATACCATGCTGGAGCAGATCCTGTAGAATAAAGAGCTGGAGGAGATCCTGTAGAATACCGTGCTGGAGGAGATCCTGTAGAATACGTGCTGGAGGAGATCCTGTAGAATAAAGAGCTGGAGGAGATCCTGTAGAATAAAGAGCTGGAGGAGATCCAGTAGAATACCATTCTGGAGGAGATCCTGTAGAATAAAGAGCTGGAGCAGATCCTGTAGAATAAAGAGCTGGCTGAGATCCTGTAGAATAAAGAGCTGGAGGAGATCCTGTAGAATAAAAAGCTGGAGGAGATCCTGTAGAATAAAGAGCTGGCGGAGATCCTGTAGAATAAAGAGCTGGGGAAGATCCAGTAGAATACCATGCTGGAGGAGATCCTGTAGAATAAAGAGCTGGAGCAGATCCTGTAGAATAACATGCTGGAGGAGATCCTGTAGAATAAAGAGCTGGAGCAGATCCCTAGATAAAAGCTGGAGGAGATCCTGTAGAATAAAGTGGGGAGATCTGAGTAACTGGGGAGGTGGGGAGATCCAGTAGAATACATGCTGGAGGAGATCCGTAAAGACTGGAGCAGATCGACCATGCTGGAGAGATCTGTAGAATAAAGAGCTGGAGGAGATCCTGTAGAATAACGTGCTGGAGGAGATCCTGTAGAATAAAGAGCTGGAGGAGATCCTGTAGAATAAAAAGCTGGAAGAGATCCTGTAGAATAAAGAGCTGGAGGAGATCCTGTAGAATACCATGCTGTAGGAGATCCAGTAGAATAAAGAGATGGAGGAGATCCAGTAGAATACCATGCTGGAGGAGATCCTGTAGAATAAAGAGCTGGAGCAGATCCTGTAGAATAAAGAGCTGGAGGAGATCCTGTAGAATAAAGAGCTGGAGGAGATCCTGTAGAATAAAGAGCTGGAGCAGATCCAATAGAATACCATGCTGGAGGAGATCCAGTAGAATACCATGCTGGAGGAGATCCCTAGAATAAAGAGCTGGAGCAGATCCTGTAGATAAGCTGGTGTAGAAGAGGGGCTGTAGAATACCATGCTGGAGGAGATCCTGTAGAATAACGTGCTGGAGGAGATCCAGTAGAATACCATGCTGGAGGAGATCCTGTAGAATAAAGAGCTGGAGGAGATCCTGTAGAATAAAGAGCTGGAGGAGATCCTGTAGAATAAAGAGCTGGAGGAGATCCTGTAGAATAAAGAGCTGGAGGAGATCCTAAAAAAGAGCGGGGAGACAAGGGAGAAAAAACGAGAAAAGGAAGGATAAAAGCGGAGGAGATCCTGTAGAATAAAGAGCTGGAGGAGATCCTGTAGAATACCATGCTGGAGGAGATCCAGTAGAATAAAGAGATGGAGGAGATCCAGTAGAATACCATGCTGGAGGAGATCCTGTAGAATAAAGAGCTGGAGCAGATCCTGTAGAATAAAGAGCTGGAGGAGATCCAGTAGAATAACATGCTGGAGCAGATCCTGTAGAATACCATGCTGGAGGAGATCCTGTAGAATAACGTACTGGAGGAGATCCTGTAGAATAAAGAGCTGGAGCAGATCCTGTAGAATAAAGAGCTGGAGGAGATCCTGTAGAATAAAGAGCTGGAGGAGATCCAGTAGAATACCATGCTGGAGGAGATCCAGTAGAATACCATGCTGGAGGTGATCCTGTAGAATAAAGAGCTGGAGCAGATCCTGTAGAATACCATGCTGGAAGAGATCCTGTAGAATAAAGAGCTGGAGCAGATCCTGTAGAATACCATGCTGGAGGAGATCCTGTAGAATAACGTGCTGGAGGAGATCCAGTAGAATAAAGAGCTGGAGGAGATCCTGTAGAATAAAGAGCTGGAGGAGATCCTGTAGCATAAAAAGCTGGAGGAGATCCTGTAGAATAAAGAGCTGGAGGAGATCCTGTAGAATACCATGCTGGAGGAGATCCAGTAGAATAAAGAGATGGAGGAGATCCAGTAGAATACCATGCTGGAGGAGATCCTGTAGAATAAAGAGCTGGAGGAGATCCAGTAGAATACCATGCTGGAGGAGATCCTGTAGAATAACGTGCTGGAGGAGATCCTGTAGAATAAAGAGCTGGAGCAGATCCTGTAGAATAAAGAGCTGGAGGAGATCCAGTAGAATACCATGCTGGAGCAGATCCTGTAGAATACCATGCTGGAGGAGATCCTGTAGAATAAAGAGCTGGAGGAGATCCAGTAGAATACCATGCTGGAGGAGATCCAGTAGAATACCATGCTGGAGGAGATCCTGTAGAATAAAGAGCTGGAGCAGATCCTGTAGAATACCGTGCTGGAGGA
>CM022773.1:134238-136738 GCA_012411365.1 Ameiurus melas | reverse complement strand
GTGTGTGTGTGTGTGTGTGTGTGTGTGTGTGTGTGTGTGTGTGTGTGTGTGTGTGTGTGTGTGTGTGTGTGTGTGTGTGTGTGTGTGTGAGTCTTTATGCACAGAAGACTATCATTTTGATCAGCCGGAGATTTGCCATGAATGTCAGCAGATACGGTGAATGATAGAAAGAATGACAGATGAAGGAATGATAGAAGGACAAAAGAAAGAGGAATAAAGGAGAGACGGGGTGGATGGCAGGACGGAAGAAAGCATGATGTGATGATCAAACAGGTGACTGTCTCTTTAAACAGTCTGGAAGATTCCAGAAAATGATTTTAGAAGCTTCTGATTGGCCAATGATCATAATTGGGAGTTAATTGGGAGGTCACCTGTGACTATAAAAGGTTCTACATTTAGGGCCAGTGCCTTTCTGCCCTTGATACAATGGGAACATTGAAGGAACTCAGCCAAGATCTCAGCAACATTCTGGAAGAGGAACGGAAACGCTGAAGCAAAATAGATGGCATCATTAGGAAGGAGGATCATCTAGAACAGTGGTTCTCAACCGGGGATCTGACGGGGTGCAAACTGTGTAAGAAATGAACACAGACATCATTTGGGTTCTCGGTGTATTTCACTGTCTTTCAGACAGAATGTGTAGAAATGAAAAACTCTGCGTTCCCTCTGTATTTCCTTTTCGCTGGGGAGAGGCGGAGCTTATCTGCCTTTTCTCTAGCGTATAAGAGAAGTGTTCCCAACTTGGAGACTTTTCAGAGCCCTTTAGCGACTTTTTTTGGAAAAAAAAAAAACAAACAAAAAAAACTAAAAAGCGTCTAGAGAGAAATGTAGCGACTTTTTGGACAAACCTTGGCGACTTTCCAAATATCAGCAGTACTGTCCTGCAGGCGCGAGCTCCTGTTTCCCGCTGCACACACACACACCTCTCTGTGTCTGCTCTGTTCAGTGAGGGGCCGAGACAGCCGCAGATTTAACCACGAGACGTTCCCTTCATCCCAGTTCACATCTTTCACATGCCAATGTTTTCACAACGCGAGACCAATAGAATGCAACATGAAGGGTCACTACAGGAGGGTCACTACAGGAAGGTCACTACCTGAGGGTCACTACAGGAAGGTCACTACCTGAGGGTCACTACAGGAGGGTCACTACAGGAGGGTCACTACAGGAGGGTCACTACCTGAGGGTCACTACAGGAGGGTCACTACAGGAGGGTCACTACAGGAGGGTCACTGCAGGAGGGTCACTACAGGAAGGTCACTACAGGAGGGTCACTACAGGAGGGTCACTACAGGAAGGTCACTACCGGAGGGTCACTACAGGAGGGTCACTACAGGAGGGTCACTACAGGAAGGTCACTACAGGAGGGTCACTACAGGAGGGTCACTACAGGAGGGTCACTACAGGAGGGTCACTACAGGAAGGTCACTACAGGAGGGTCACTACAGGAAGGTCACTACAGGAGAGGTCACTACAGGAGGTCACTACAGGAGGTCACTACCTGAGGAGGTCACTGGAGGGTCACTACCTGAGGTCACTAGGAGTACACAGGTCACTACTGGTACCTGGGAGGTCACTACAGGAGGGTCACTACAGGAGGTCACTGGGAGGTCACTACAGGAAGGTCACTACCTGAGGGTCACTACAGGAGGTCACTACAGGAGGTCACTACAGGAGCGAGGTCACTACAGGAGGTCACTACAGGAGGGTCACTACAGGAAGGTCACTACAGGAGGGTCACTACAGGAGGTCACTACAGGAGGGTCACTACAGGAGGGTCACTACAGGAAGGTCACTACGAGAGGGTCACTACAGGAGGGTCACACTGGGAGGTCACTACAGGAGGGTCACTACAGGAGGTCACTACCTGAGGGTCACTACACAGGAGTCACTAAGGAGGTCACTACCTGAGGTCACTACAGGAGGGTCACTACAAGGGTCACTACCTGAGGGTCACCTGAGGAGGGACCACAGGAGGTCACTACCTGAGGTCACTACAGGATCAAGGGGTCACTACAGGAGGTCACTACGGGTCACTACAGGAGGGTCCTAAGGAGGTCACTACAGAGGTCACTACAGGAGTCCTATTCCTACAGGGTCACAGGGGTCCTACAGAGGGTCCTACCTAGCACTACAGGAAGGTCACTACAGGGGTCCTACGGGGTCACTACAGGAAGGTCACTACAGGAAGGTCACTACAGGAGGGTCACTACAGGAGGTCACTACAGGAGGTCACTACAGGGTCACCTGAGGAGGTCACTACAGGAGGGTCACTACAGGAGGGTCACTACCTGAGGGTCACTACAGGAAGGTCACTACAGGAGGGTCACACAGGGGGGTCACTACAGGAGGGTCACTACAGGAGGTTACTAGGAGGTCACTACAGGAGGTCACTACAGGAGGTCACTACAGTAGGAAGGTCACTACAGGAAGGTCACTACAGGAGGGTCACTACAGGAGGGTCACTACAGGAGGGTTCCAAGGAGGACATAACAGAGAC
>CM022773.1:99238-111738 GCA_012411365.1 Ameiurus melas | reverse complement strand
ATTGATTGTAACTTACACACCTGATTTACATTCAGAAAATATTAAGGGCACACACACACACACACACACACACACACACACACACAGCCTCGGTGTTCACTCAACTGAACTGAATACATTAGAATCTCATTAGCGTTGCTAGTATGTAAGACATGACTTTGACAGAGGACGGCTCATTAGCTTAGCGTCATGAATATAACTGACACTACTGCTGTAATTAATCAGTCTATACTCCGATTAAAACGAGGAAACAGCAACCAATTAACCAATTAACTGAAGTTAAACGACACCTGCAGCAGCGGAGAGTTAATTACACTCTGTCAGTCGTTCCATCTAACTGACAACACACACAGTACAATAACCCCAAACCATTACATGATATTACAACTCCTGACTACATGTTAGAAATCTCTGCCTGAAAGACTCCACCCCCTCTCTTCAGAGCCACACCCCTATATCATATTATTATCTCTCAAAATTAGTGTTGTTGTAGACACACAAATGTACTCATTGTGGTTCAGTGAGGTGTGTGTGATGGTGTTTATTGGAGAACATTGGTTTTTGATGGTGTTTATTGGAGAACATTAATTTTTGATGGTGTTTATTGGAGAACATTGGTTTTTGATGGTGTTTATTGGAGAACATTGGTTTTTGATGGTGTTTATTGGAGAACATTAATTTTTGATGGTGTTTATTGGAGAACATTGGTTTTTGATGGTGTTTATTGGAGAACATTGGTTTTTGATGGTGTTTATTGGAGAACATTGGTTTTTGATGGTGTTTATTGGAGAACATTGGTTTTTGATGGTATTTATTGGAGTTTGTTGAATCCTGATGGTGTCAGTGATGATCTTTATCAGAGAACATTGGCGTAAGTTGGTGCATCGTCTGAATTGATATAAGGGTTGTGTATTTACCCTTGAGGTGGCCAAAATAAGTATTGGCACCCTTGGCTGTTTTAATTCTTTAAAGAAAACAGAAACTTTTATATTTATTGCGTGAAATCCCTTTGTTTCTACAAAGAACCCTTATGGGTTGACTCTGAAGGACAGAGTTATTTAGGATGCTACATAGAACTTCACTTTTAAAAATGTAAATGTAGAAATTTACTTCAGTCTGCACTGCACTATTAGAGATGAACTATTTCAGTTTTTTCAGTGATGAGTCTTTGAATCCAAGTCACTCCGTCTAATCAGTCTAATCACGCCGCAGTTTAAAGCAGAACGCAAAAGCACGAGTCGAGGAAAATAGATAATAATCACTGCTATTTTGTTTTATTATTTTATTTAATTTACATTACTGTAAGTTCACCCCTAAAGAAAAAAATGACTTATAAACATCTAACGCAAACCTACGTAAAATCAGTCTGAGGGAGTTATGATAACGGTTACAGTGGCAAGAAAAACTATGTGAACCTTTTGGAATTTCGTGGTTTTCAGAATAAATCGAAGTCAGAGGTATTGACGAATATAACGTGTCTAAAATAATAACACGATGATCGGACATTTTGGATCAATGCACGAGTTTAAACAGAAACGTTTTTAAACTGATAATTGAACAGGTCCTTCTCTACGTCATCGAGTTTCTTTCTTCTGAACAAAGTTAGACGCGTATCGATACTAAATCATATCGTATCGCAGCAGACCCAGTGGGATCGTTACATACGGAATGGTGGAGGTATGAATCGTACGGTGTGGAAGTCTGAGGTTTATGTTCCTCCTCGGGAATGTGTGTGTGAATGTAGTGCGAAGTCTAGCAACGGCAAACTGCACGAAACAAATGAGTCAGTGCAGAGCAGGCACAAATACTGATTCACTCACCTGAGTGACTCACACTGAACAAATCATTCACAAAACACACACACACACACACACACACACACACACACACACAAACCTGTCTGATTAGCTTCACTCTAGTGTACAAGTGTGGAGTATATAGAACAAACTCTGATTCTCATATGGTCTCTGCACACACGCACACACACACACACACACACACACAAACACAATGCACTTTAACCTCATATTCACTGTGCCATGTCTAATCTAATTAAAAGGTCTAAATCAGATTGAGTTGTGCTTTTTAATTCGGTCGCTTGTTCAGCCGTGTGTGTGTGTGTGTGAGGTTAAATTGAAATCGGCGGCCTCTCGACACGGCCGCACCTCCCACACCACCATCAATTAAACCCTTAAAAAGCGGTTGTATAAATTCACCTCCCCTCTGGAGAAGCAATTTTCCTCCAGGGATAAATCAGCGGCTGCGCGTGCGGCTAATTCAGACCATTCGATGTCGATTTGGCCGTGACCCCGGTGTGTTCGTAGTGGATAAATGTGCGGAGTGTATTAGCCATAACACCGGCGCCGCCACAGCAAAGCCATAACTCACTGCTTTCCCCGAGCACAACACACATTTCCATATAGTGTCTGTCCAACAACGTCTGTTTACTGCCCTCTCCTGAAGAAATAATAGTGCAGAGGAACATCAATCTGTACACCAACAACACATCCAACATCCACTAACATCAGCTCTAGGGGGAGGGGGGAGGGGAGAGACACTGAGGGGGTGGGGGGAAGAGAGACAGAGAGAGAGATAGTGAGAGAGTGAGGAAGAGAGATAGTGAGGGGGGGAGGGAAGAGAGAGAGAGAGAGTTTGTGGGGGAAGAGAGAGAGAGAGAGAAAGAGTTTGAGGGGGAAGAGAGAGAGAGAGAGGGGGGAGAGTGGGGGGGGGAGAGAGAGAGAGAGAGAGAGTGTGGGGGAAGAGAGAGAGAGAGAGTGTGGGGGAAGAGAGAGAGAGAGAGAGAGAGAGTGTAGGTGGGGGGGAAGAGAGAGAGAGAGAGAGAGAGTGTGGAGGGAAAGAGAGAGAGAGAGAGAGAGAGAGTGTGGGGGGAAGAGAGAGAGGGAGAGAGAGAGAGAGGGGGAGAGGGAGAGAGAGAGGGGGAGAGGGAGAGAGAGAGAGAGTGTGTGTAGTAGTTACACAGAGGACTCTTCTGCAGAATGAGGTTTTACGAAAATAGCGGGTTTTAAAAAAAATATTTATTATCATACGGAGTAGATTTATTCAAACTGAACACTGAAATTATGATCTAATGTGCGTAGCTAGCTAACTGGTTAACAGACAAGAAATGTCACTAGCATGCTAATGTACACTAGATTTGTCCTTATCGAGACTTTTGAGCTACACAATGAAGCAAATTCATGCCTTATAAACCCAAACTAGTGTAATATACACTACACCGGGTCCAGCTGCTCTCAGCCAATCAGATCCCTCCATACTGCTCTTAGGGAAGTGTGAAGGTGTCTGGTCAGGGAGAGGTAACATCTCATATCATTAACACTTTGAGGGGAAAAACAATGTTCATGAAAGCAGTGTTGAGGTTTTTTTTTCGAATGCTGATGAGCTCCGACAATCAGAAGAGAAAATAATGATGCGACCGATGAACAAGAAATAACAAAAAATAATGACACACTTCCTGTAGTTTCCCCCATTAGCAAGCATGTCACTGAGGCGTGATTTAAACAAACATCTAATTTCCCACTAGATTACCCCAGAGAGACAGACCCACCTGGAACACACACACACACACATACATACACACACACACATACGTACAGACACACACACACATACACACACATACACACATACATACACACACACACACACACATACACACACACACACACACACAGAATGCAGGGATTTATTAGGAGGAGTGTAAATATTAATTTTGATCGTGTCCCACGGTGTGAGAGGACTTAATTACCCTCATTTGCATATAATTAGTTCTCGTGGGACGGCCCCTGCTACGTGACTCGCAGGACGAGGCCTTGTTTTGGTCGTGTTGCTCATCGGTCTATTTCACCTTGATAAGTGAAGAGAGAAGAGGGAGCAGCACACACACACACACACACACACAGTCTGAGTTAAACACTAATCCAACATTTCACAGTTATTAAACAGGAATTAATCATTTAAAGTTTGTGAAATTAAAACATTTGGGGTTTTTTTTTTGCGTCAGGTTTTCACACTCGTTCATTCTCTGAAGCAGAAGAAGCAGATCTGTCCATCCCGCTGTCTGCTGCGAACACCAGAGACAAACTCTGAGATAAACACTGAGATAAACACAGAGATAAACACTGACAGACCGTAAGATAAACACTGAGATAAACACTGACAGACAGTGAGATAAACACTGAGATAAACACAGACATAAACACAGACAGACAGTGAGATAAACACTGAGATAAACACTGAGATAAACACAGACAGACCGTAAGATAAACACTGAGATAAACACTGAGATAAACACTGACAGACAGTGAGATAAACACTGAGATAAACACAGACATAAACACAGACAGACAGTGAGATAAACACTGAGATAAACACTGAGATAAACACAGACAGACAGTGAGATAAACACTGAGATAAACACAGACATAAACACAGACAGACAGTGAGATAAACACTGAGATAAACACTGAGATAAACACAGACAGACAGTAAGATAAACACTGAGATAAACACTGAGATAAACACTGAGATAAACACTGACAGACAGTGAGATAAACACTGAGATAAACACAGACATAAACACAGACAGACAGTGAGATAAACACTGAGATAAACACAGACATAAACACAGACAGACAGAGAGATAAACACTGAGATAAACACAGACATAAACACAGACAGACAGTAAGATAAACACTGAGATAAACACTGAGATAAACACTGAGATAAACACAGACAGACAATGAGATAAACACTGAGATAAACACAGACAGACAATGAGATAAACACTGAGATAAACACTGAGACAGACAATGAGATAAACAGAGACAAACACTGAGATAAACACAGAGATAAACACAGAGATAAACACTGAGATAAACACTGAGATAAACACAGACAGACAGTGAGATAAACACTGAGACAGACAATGAGATAAACACTGAGATAAACACTGAGATAAACACTGAGATAAACACAGACAGACAGTGAGATAAACACTGAGACAGACAATGAGATAAACACTGAGATAAACACAGACAGACAGTGAGATAAACACTGAGATAAACACAGAGATAAACACTGAGATAAACACAGACAGACAATGAGATAAACACTGAGATAAACACAGAGATAAACACTGAGATAAACACAGACAGACAATGAGATAAACACTGAGACAGACTGTGAGATAAACTGAGACAAACACTGAGACAGACAGTGAGATAAACACTGACATAAACACAGACAGACAGTGAGATAAACACTGAGATAAACACAGACAGACAATGAGATAAACACTAAGATAAACACAGAGATAAACACAGACAGACAGTGAGATAAACACTGAGATAAACACAGACATAAACACAGACAGACAGTGAGATAAACACTGAGATAAACACAGACATAAACACAGACAGACAGTGAGATAAACACTGAGATAAACACAGACAGACAGTGAGATAAACACTGAGATAAACACAGACAGACAATGAGATAAACACTGAGATAAACACAGAGATAAACACTGAGATAAACACAGACAGACAATGAGATAAACACTGAGACAGACTGTGAGATAAACTGAGACAAACACTGAGACAAACACTGAGATAAACACTGAGATAAACACAGACAGACAATGAGATAAACACTGAGATAAACACAGACAGACAATGAGATAAACACTGAGATAAACACAGACAGACAATGAGATAAACACTGAGATAAACACAGACAGACAGTGAGATAAACACTGAGATAAACACTGAGACAGACACTGAGATAAACACTGAGATAAACACTGAAATAAACACAGACAATGAGATAAACACTGAGATAAACACAGACAGACAATGAGATAAACACTGAGATAAACACTGAGATGAACACAGAGATAAACACAGACAGACAGTGAGATAAACACTGGGATAAACACAGAGATAAACAGACAGACAGTGAGATAAACACTGAGATAAATACTGAGATAAACACAGACAGACAGTGAGATAAACACTGAGAAAACAGAGACAGACAATGAGATAAACACTGAGATAAACACAGAGATAAACACTGAGATAAACACAGACAGACACTGAGATAAACACTGAGATAAACACTGAGATAAACAAACACAGACAGACAATGAGATAAACACTGAGATAAACACTGAGATAAACACAGACAGACAATGAGATAAACACTGAGATAAACACTGAGATAAACACAGACAGACAGTGAGATAAACACTGAGATAAACACAGAGATAAACACAGACAGACAGTGAGATAAACACTGAGATAAACACTGAGATAAACACAGACAGACAGTGAGATAAACACTGAGATAAACACAGACAGACAGTGAGATAAACACTGAGATAAACACAGACAGACAATGAGATAAACACTGACAGACACTGAGATAAACACAGACAGACAATGAGATAAACACTGAGATAAACACAGAGATAAACACAGACAGACAATGAGATAAACACAGAGATAAACACTGAGACAGACAATGAGATAAACACTGAGATAAACACTGAGATAAACACAGACAGACAGTGAGATAAACACTGAGATAAACACAGAGATAAACACAGACAGACAGTGAGATAAACACTGAGATAAACACAGAGATAAACACTGAGATAAACACAGACAGACAATGAGATAAACACTGAGATAAACACAGACAGACAGTGAGATAAACACTGAGATAAACACTGAGATAAACACTGAGATAAACACAGACAGACAATGAGATAAACACTGAGATAAACACAGAGATAAACACTGAGATAAACACAGACAGACAATGAGATAAACACTGAGACAGACTGTGAGATAAACTGAGACAAACACCGAGACAAACACTGAGATAAACACAGACAGACAGTGAGATAAACACTGAGATAAACACAGACAGACAGTGAGATAAACACTGAGATAAACACAGACAGACAATGAGATAAACACTGAGATAAACACAGAGATAAACACTGAGATAAACACAGACAGACAATGAGATAAACACTGAGATAAACACAGACATAAACACAGACAGACAGTGAGATAAACACTGAGATAAACACAGACATAAACACAGACAGACAGTGAGATAAACACTGAGATGAACACAGACAGACAGTGAGATAAACACTGAGATAAACACAGACAGACAATGAGATAAACACTGAGATAAACACAGAGATAAACACTGAGATAAACACAGACAGACAATGAGATAAACACTGAGACAGACTGTGAGATAAACTGAGACAAACACTGAGACAAACACGAGATAAACACTGAGATAAACACAGACAGACAATGAGATAAACACTGAGAAAAACAGACACATGAGAAAACACTGAGATAAACACAGACAGACAATGAGATAAACACTGAGATAAACACAGAAGAGATAAACACGAGATAAACAGAAAACAGTGAGATAAACACGAAAAAAAGACAGCAGAGAAAAACGAAAAAACGAAAAACACAGACAATGAGATAAACACTGAGATAAACACAGACAGACAATGAGATAAACACTGAGATAAACACTGAGATCAAAGATAAACACAGAAGAGGAAACAAAACACAGAGATAAACAGACAACAGAGATAAACACGAGAAAACGAAAACAGACAGACAGAGATAAACACGAGAAAACAAGCAGACATGAGAAAACACGAGATAAACACAGACAGACAGAGAAAACACTGAGATAAACACGAGATAAACAAACACAGACAGACATGAGATAAACACTGAGATAAACACGAGATAAACACAGACAGGATAAACAGAATAAACACGAGAAAACACAGACAGACATGAGAAAACACTGAGATAAAAAAAACACAGACAGACAGTGAGATAAACACAGATAAACACGAGATAAACACAGACAGACAGTGAGATAAACACTGAGATAAACACAGAAGACAGTGAGATAAACACTGAGATAAACACAAAACAGAGATAAACACTAGACAGACACTGAGATAAACACAGACAGACAATGAGATAAACACTGAGATAAACACAGAGATAAAACACAGAGATAAACAGACAGACAGTGAGATAAACACTGAGATAAACACTGATATAAACACTGAGATAAACACAGACAGACAGTGAGATAAACACTGAGATAAACACTGAGATAAAGACAGAGATAAACACTGAGATAAACACTGAGATAAACACAGACAGACAGTGAGATAAACACTGAGATAAACACTGATATAAACACTGAGATAAACACAGACAGACAGTGAGATAAACACTGAGATAAACACTGAGATATACACAGAGAGACAGTGAGATAAACATTGAGATAAACACAGAGATAAACACAGACAGGCAGTGAGATAAACACTGAGATAAACACTGAGATAAACACTGAGATAAACACAGACAGACAGTGAGATAAACACTGAGATAAACACAGACAGACAATGAGATAAACACTGAGATAAACACAGACAGACAATGAGATAAACAGTGAGATAAACACAGACAGACAGCGAGATAAACACTGAGACAGACACTGCAATAATGCTTTTCTCTTATATCTCAGGACACTGCTGATGGTTTACAAATCACAAACGTTTCATTTTCACTTCCTGCTGATGTTCAGTTTCTTTAACTAAACATTAACACTCACACATTCACATTTCCTCCTGCACTCATGTCCTCACGTCACATCCTCACACGTCACATCCTCACGTCCTCACACGTCACATCCTCACGTCCTCACACGTCACATCCTCACGTCCTCACATCCTCGCACGTCACATCCACACGTCCTCACACGTCACATCCTCGCACGTCACATCCTCACGTCCTCACACGTCACATCCTCGCACGTCACATCCTCACGTCCTCACACGTCACATCCTCACGTCCTCACACGTCACATCCTCATGTCCTCACACGTCACATCCTCACGTCCTCACACGTCACATCCTCACGTCCTCACACGTCACATCCTCGCACGCCACATCCTCACATCCTCACACGTCACATCCTCACGTCCTCACACGTCACATCCTCACATCCTCACACGTCACATCCTCACGTCCTCACACGTCACATCCTCGCACGCCACATCCTCACGTCCTCACACGTCACATCCTTACATCCTCGCACGTCACATCCTCACACATCACATCCTCACGTCCTCACACGTCACATCCTCACGTCCTCACACATCCTCAGCACATCTTCACATCCTCACATCCTCACACGTCACATCTTCACATCCACAGACGTCACATCCTCACACGTCACACAGCTGAGGATGTGAGGATTTGACATCACATCCTCACATTCTCACACGTCATGTCCTCACGTCCTCACACGTCACATCCTCATTACAATATTACAGAACACTACACAATAACACACAACACCAAACTACACTACATCACAAACCACACTTCACTTTACTAACCAATCAGAATGTTTGCAATGAGACCGCTGGACCAAGCGCACACATACACACACACACACACACACACACACACACACACATACACACCCCGATGGTCCTCATAAACAGATGGCGTTAACTCTGTGTAATTAATGAAGGAGTGGATGACATGACGAGCTTACGAGAGCCAATTCTCTAAAGCTGTGCTTGTGCAGGTTTAGAGTAAACAAACACTACAGAGGTACACACACACACACACACACACACACACACACACACACACATCTGTAAAGTGTGTTTACAGTACAAGGTGTCTCAGGTATACATGGATCTTCACAACATAGCAACCTATTCACTTCATTATACTAGCAGCTCTAAAACAAAGCTCTGAAAAGCCACAACTACAACCATAAACATTACAGATCAAAAACTACATCACAGATCCAAACACCACAGATCTAAACATCTAAACACCACAGATCTAAACACCACAGATCCAAACACCACAGATCTAAACACCACAGATCTAAACACCACAGATCTAAACATCTAAACACCACAGATCTAAACACCACAGATCCAAACACCACAGATCTAAACACCACAGATCTAAACACCACAGATCTAAACATCTAAACACCACAGATCTAAACACCACAGATCCAAACACCACAGATCTAAACATCTAAACACCACAGATCTAAACACCACAGATCCAAACACCACAGATCTAAACATCTAAACACCACAGATCTAAACACCACAGATCTAAACACCACAGATCTAAACACCACAGATCTAAACATCTAAACACCACAGATCTAAACACCACAGATCCAAACACCACAGATCTAAACATCTAAACACCACAGATCTAAACACCACAGATCTAAACACCACAGATCTAAACACCACAGATCTAAACACCACAGATCTAAACACCACAGATCCAAACACCACAGATCCAAACACCACAGATCTAAACACCACAGATCTAAACACCACAGATCCAAACACCACAGATCTAAACACCACAGATCTAAACACCACAGATCTAAACATTATAGTTCCCGTCTTGTTAATGTTTATAAGAAAATCTCAGCTATTTTGAAGTTCCATCACAAGCACTACAACAAACACAATAATTGCTGTTGTTTGTTTACATTTAATGGAGAATATTGGAAACATTTGGTGTTACAGGCCGTTGAAAAAATGAAGTGATTGAAGGAGAATATTTGATGCTTGTGTCTGAAGAAAATAGTTAGTGTTAGATGGTGTTGGTGTTTGAAGGAGGATGTTGGTGGGTTTTTGTTTGGTGGTATTTCAAGGTGTTTTGTAGTGTTTGATGTATTAGTGTTGACTTTAGTATTGTATGATTTTTAACGGGGTGGCTTAGTGGTTATCACGATCTCCTCACACCTCCAGGGTCCGGGGTCCGATTCCCACTGTTGCCGTGTGTGTGTGTGTGTGTGTAGAGTTGGCATGTTCTCCCCGTGCTGCGGGGGTTTCCTCCAGGTCCTCCGGTTTCCTCCCCCAGTCCAAACACATGCATGGTAGTCTGATGGGCGTGTCTAAAGTGTCCGTAGTGTATGAATGGGTGTGTGAGTGTGAATGTGATTGTGCCCTGTGATGGATTGTCCAGGGTGTAACCCCGCCTCGTTCCCCATGCTCCCTGGGATACGCTCCAGGTTCCCCGTGACCCTGAAGAAGGATGAGCGGTATAGAAGCTGGATGATGTTTAATGGTGTTTATTTTTTGTCCATCACTCTAAAGTTCAGGAGACACAGAGTCAGTGTTCTACAAACACCAATAATAGTTATAAAATAGTTATAAAATCTAAACGTGATTAACGATCCCAATTCCACTGAACACGGGTCTGTGGTTCGAGTGAGGGTTCCAGATAAAACCAGGGTTAGTGTTTGGGACTGAGTGTGCATCTGATGCTAAAGAACATCTCAAATTTATTTCACAAAATTCAGTTTCATTATAAAGACTCGAAAATAACCGAAATACACCGAATAAAAACAGAAGCTTCAATTAAACATAAGAGCTTCGTTATTAAATACTATAAACTTCAGAAACACACACAGGGACAAACCGCTTGAGGAAATGTCACCATGTTCCTCACAGATATGCTTTTAAAAATGTGTGTGCGTGTGTGCATGTGTGTGTGTGTGTGTGTGTGTGACTAATGCAGTCCTCCTGCGGTTTGGAGTCATCAGGAACTTGAATAATTGCACTCAAACTAAATCATAACAATTACAGACTCGGTGTTATGAAGCAGCTGCAGCGGCGTTTCTCCTAAAACCACTTTAATGATGTTTTACTCACCGTGAAATCAACAGGATAAAAACACCAGGAAATGACTTTCATCTCCGAGATTCTCTTTAAACGTCATAAATTCATCATTCACCTTCACCGAGTGTTTGATCCTGGTTAGGGTGGAGGTGGATTTGAGTCAACTCCAGGAAAGGTGTGTATGAGGTGAGAATACACCCTGGATGGAACATGAGTTCATCACACACACACACACACACACACACACAACCCCAATCACAATGTTCTCCATCAAACAGTGACATTTTCCATCACACACTTAAAGAAATGGCTGAAAGTCTTTATGTTATAAAAAGACGCGTAGATATAGTCCGGTCCATAAGTATTTGGACAGTGACCGTTTTGGTAATGTTGCCTCTGTACACCACCACAATGGATTTGAAATGAAGTGTCGACTTTCAGCTTTAATTCAAGGGGATTAACAAAAATACTGCATTAACGGTTTAGGAATTACAGCCATTTGTTTTACAGAGTCTCTCTGTTTTCACAGGCTCAAAAGTAACTGAGCCGTTCTGATACGAGATAAACTTTGACACATCGTCTGTCAGACATGGTGGAGGAAGTGTTATGGTATGGGCATGTACAGGGCCCTCCATTAATATTGGCCCAATTCACAAAAATACTCTGCTCTCATGGATATCAAGCAATCGCAAACACAACACAATAAAGATCTTTGTTAGATCTAGCTGTGCAAT
>CM022773.1:49238-56738 GCA_012411365.1 Ameiurus melas | reverse complement strand
CACGGCCCGCAGCAGTGCGGCTCAGACACGCTGAACACGGCGGCCATGTTGGACTGGAGCTCACAATTTACCACGGAGTAGCTAGCGCTGTGCTAAACACTGGAACTCCACCTCAGAGCTGACCAATCGGAGCGCTCGCTCCACCACGTTGCCATGGTGACCTGCCAATCATGTAGGGGTCAGATGGACAAGTGATGTCATCAGGGCTAAAGTGACATCTTTATTATAATGAGGGATGAACACACACACACACACCCAAGCTGGTCCACCAGGTTCCACAGAACATCAGGCGTCGGAACCAGAGGAGAACCGTCATACAGAACCACCGATGCGCCGACAGCCAGAGACGACACCAACCAGTTCCACATCATCCACCCAGTCTAGAGAGAGAGAGAGAGAGAGAGACACACATGAGAGAGAGAGAGACACACACATGATATATATATATATATATATATAGAGAGAGAGAGAGAGACACACACACGAGAGAAAGTGTAAAATAAATAAAGTCACATGATCAATATAAAAAGTTCATTTGCATACTGTAGTGTAGTAAATGATGACATCACTGCTCGTCATGTTGCCATGGAGAACATGTTCCTTAAGGTGCTGAATCAGGGTTCCCTACACAGAGAGAGGGACAGAAAGAGGGAGATTAAACAAATCAGGTCCTCCTAACCCGTCTTACTATCTAGCTATGCATCTGTCTCACTGTATATCCATCTGTCTATCTGCCTGTCTGTCTCCACACACACACACACACACACACACACACAGAGTACTGTATTTACAGGCCTCTCATGACTCCAGCCTGCCACTGTTTTCACACACGTAATCTTAATTACCCACACAGTGTGATCGCCCTGTGTGTGTGTGTGTGTGCGTGTGTGTGTGTGTGGTGTGTGTGTGAGTGTGTGTGTGTACATATAGGACTCTAATTATCCATCTGGTGTGACACATTAGACCGAAACACTGCTAACACCAACAAGAAAACTGTGAAAAATTACACTACTTAGACAGCCTGAAGACACTAAAGCACACACACACACACACACAAAGTGGGCGTGGCCTAACCAGTAAGGATGATTTTTATAAGAGTTTCTATGCAGGTCAGGTGTATAATAAAGTATAAACAGGTATAAATCCTTCTCCACACTTATTATTCACACTTTCCACAAACATGCAAACACTAACACCATCACACACCATCAAACACCACCACCATCAACACCATCAAACACCACCACCATCAACACCATCACACACCATCAAACACTAACACCATCAACACCATCAAACACCACCACCATCAACACCATCACACACCATCAAACACCACCACCATCAACACCATCAAACACCACCACCATCAACACCATCAAACACTAACACCATCAACACCATCACACACCATCAAACACCACCACCATCAACACCATCAAACACTAACACCATCAACACCATCAAACACCACCACCATCAACACCATCAAACACCACCACCATCAACACCATCAAACACTAACACCATCAACACCATCACACACCATCAACACCATCACACACCATCAACACCATCAACCCATCAACACCATCAACACCATCACACACCATCAAACACTAACACCATCAACACCATACACACCATCAAACACACACCATCAACACCATCAAAACAACACCACAACCATCAACACCATCAAACACCCACACAACCATAACAAACAATCAACACACCACACCCAACCCACAACCATCAAACACTAACACCATCAACACCATACACACCATCACCAAACACTAACACCATCAACACATCAACACCATCAACACCATCAACACCATCACACACATCAACCAACACCATCAACACCACACCATCAAACACAACACCATCAACACCACAAACACCACCACCATCAACACCATCAAACACTAACACCATCAACACCATCAACACACCACCATCAACACCATCAAACCCACAACACCATCAAACACTAACACCATCAACACACCATCAACACCATACACACCATACACACTAACCATCAACACCATCAACACCATCACACACCATCAAACACTAACACCATCAACACCATCACACACCATCAAACACTAACACCATCAACACCATCAAACACCACCACCATCAACACCATCAAACACTAACACCATCAACACCATCACACACCATCAAACACCACCACCATCAACACCATCAAACACCACCACCATCAACACCATCAAACACCACCACCATCAACACCATCAAACACCACCACCATCAACACCATCAAACACTAACACCATCAACACCATCAAACACCACCACCATCAACACCATCAAAACCACCACCATCAACACCATCAAACACCAACCATCAACACCATCAAACACCACCACCACAACACCATCAACACCAACACCATCAAACACTAACACCATCAACACCATCACACACCATCAAACACTAACACCATAAACACCATCACACACCATCAAACACTAACACCATCAACACCATCAAACACCACCACCATCAACACCATCAAACACCACCACCATCAACACCATCAAACACCAACACCATCAACACCCACACACCATCAAAACCACCACCATCAACACCATCAAACACCACCACCATCAACACCATCAAACACCACCACCATCAACACCATCAAACACCACCACCATCAACACCATCAACACCAACACCATCAACACCATCACACACCATCAAACACTAACACCATCAACACCATCACACACCATCAAACACTAACACCATCAACACCATCACACACCATCAAACACCATCAAACACTAACACCATCAACACCATAACCACCATCACACACTAACACCATCACACACCATCAACACCATAACCACCATCACACACTAACACCATCACACACCATCAACACCATAACCACCATCACACACTAACACCATCACACACCATCAACACCATCACACACCATCAAACACTAACACCATCAACACCATAACCACCATCACACACTAACACCATCACACACCATCAACACCATCACACACCATCAAACACTAACACCATCAACACCATAACCACCATCACACACCATCACACACTAACACCATCAACACCATCACACACCATCAACACCATCAACACCATCAAACACTAACACCATCAACACCATCAAACACCACCACCATCAACACCATCACACACCATCAACACCATCACACACTAACACCATCAACACCATCACACACTAACACCATCACACACCATCACACACTAACACCATCAACACCATCACACACTAACACCATCACACACCATCACACACCATCAACACCATCAACACCATCAAACACTAACACCATCACACACCATCAACACCATCAACACCATCAAACACTAACACCATCAACACCATCAACACCATCAACACCATCAACACCATCACACACTAACACCATCACACACCATCACACACTAACACCATCAACACCATCACACACTAACACCATCACACACTAACACCATCACACACCATCAAACACTAACACCATCAACACCATCACACACTAACACCATACACACTAACACCATCACACACTAACACCATCACACACTAACACCATCACACACTAACACCATCACACACCATCAAACACTAACACCATCAACACCATAACCACCATCACACACCATCACACAGTAACACCATCACACACCATCAAACACTAACACCATCAACACCATCACACACCATCAAACACCACCACCATCAACACCATCAAACACTAACACCATCAAACACCACCACCATCAACACCATCACACACCATCACACACTAACACCATCAACACCATCAACACCATCAAACACTAACACCATCAACACCATCAACACCATCACACACTAACACCATCAACACCATCACACACTAACACCATCAAACACTAACACCATCAACACCATCACACACCATCAAACACTAACACCATCAACACCATCACACACTAACACCATCAACACCATCAACACCATCACACACTAACACCATCAACACCATCACACACTAACACCATCAAACACCATAACCACCATCAACCACCACTAAACACCAACACCATCAAACACCATCAACCACCACCAAACACCACCACCATCAACCAGCACCAAAGACCAACACCATCAAACACCATCAACCACCACCAGCATCAACACCATAACCACCATCAAACACCACCACCATCAACACCATCAACCACCACCAGCATCAACACCATAACCACCACCAGCACTGTAAACACAGAATACAGGTACACACCGTAAAAATGTGGAGCTGTAAACGGTGGAGCTGTAAACACCAGAGCAGCAGAAACGTGAGCAGCAGAAACGTGAGCAGCAGAAACGTGAGCAGCAGAAACGTGAGCAGCAGAAACGTGAGCGGCAGAAACGTGAGCGGCAGAAACGTGAGCGGCAGAAACGTGAGCGGCAGAAACGTGAGCAGTAGAAGCGTGAGCAGTAGAAGCGTGAGCAGTAGAAGCGTGAGCAGCAGAAACGTGAGCAGCAGAAGCGTGAGCAGTAGAAGCGTGAGCAGTAGAAGCGTGAGCAGCAGAAACGTGAGCAGCAGAAACGTGAGCAGTAGAAGCGTGAGCAGTAGAAGCGTGAGCAGTAGAAGCGTGAGCAGCAGAAACGTGAGCAGCAGAAGCGTGAGCAGCAGAAACGTGAGCAGTAGAAGCGTGAGCAGTAGAAGCGTGAGCAGCAGAAACGTGAGCAGTAGAAACGTGAGCAGCAGAAACGTGAGCAGTAGAAACGTGAGCAGCAGAAGCGTGAGCAGCAGAAACGTGAGCGGTATTCGCATGCTGTGGGACTCCTCCTCATCACTCCGGTTCCTAATGAAACTGCAGACGTGTGAGAAACGTTTTTATTAAGCACGCTCCTCAGTTATTATAACACCTGACAGATTTGAAATGAATTAAGTCGCACCTCGCGGCCCCATGTTAAACTCCTCCCACTTCACCTGAACAGATCTGTGCGTCCCGCAGGATTCCGCTTTAATCAGATTCCCAGCGAACTCCACCAACACGTCTAATCTCTCTTAATCAGCTCATTCTTCTCAAATATATTTGAAGCAGGAAGGAAGCTACTAAACAAAAACTATTCGACATCTGGCCCTGACCTGACCCTGACCCAGCCCCGCCCCCGACCCTGACCCAGCCCCGCCCCCGACCCCGACCCGGCCCCGCCCCGGATGGCTTCAATGATAGTTCCATATAAATATTACAAAACATTTAACCGCACGCTTTTGAGAGGAAGAAGAGGAGGAGGAATAACAGGAGGAGGATGGGAGAAGACGACGAGGAGGAATAAGAGGGGGAAGAGGAAGAATCTGTCCATCACAGTGTTATCACTGCACTCAGGGACACACACAAATACACACACACACCTCATATACACACACTACACAGATGAAAAGAGAAAAAGAAAAAAAAAAACACTCAAACACTTAGAGGAATATTTAGACACACCACAAACATTCAATATAACAGTAATAGAAGAAGAAGAAGAAGAAGAAGAAGAAGAAGAAGAGCTGTGATGATGTAATGATGTGACACAGATGTAAAGTGATTATTGTGCTCACAGTGCCACCCTGTGGTCCACATCAGAACTGCACATCTCATATTCTCACCCTTAATCACCTCACTGACACACACACACACACACACACACACACACACACTCACCCCTGCAGAGTGCACCATGCACTTGGGCGCCCCCGTGGTGCCAGAGGAGTACATGATGAACAGAGGATGAGAAAAGGGAAGCTGCTCAAACTCCAACTGAGGATCCTGATCTCCCTCCATCCCCATGTCCAAAAACTCATCCAGAAACACACTGAGTGTGAGACAGGTGGGGAGAGAGACAGGTGGGGAGAGAGACAGGTGGGGAGAGAGACAGGGAGAAGTTTAATGAGAAAAGAGAATTCAGGTTAATGTTATATAGATCTGTTCAGTACAGAAATTCAT
The DNA here is from genome assembly GCA_012411365.1 of Ameiurus melas. Taxonomy (NCBI): domain Eukaryota; kingdom Metazoa; phylum Chordata; class Actinopteri; order Siluriformes; family Ictaluridae; genus Ameiurus; species Ameiurus melas. The sequence goes on along the minus strand of CM022773.1, from coordinate 50,698 downwards.
CATCTAGATCAGAGGTTCTCAACCTCTTATAACTAAAAGCCCCCCCCCCCGATCATGTGGCTTTTTTTTTTGCACAACGCTGGTCTGCACCGACAGCTACACAAAAAGCAGGTTAAGCTCCGCCTCTCCCCAGCAAAAAGAAATACAGGAGAGAGAGAGAGAGAACGCAGCATTTATTTATACACATTTTATATGAAAAGCAATTAAACACACCGAGGACCCAAATGATGTTGAATTCGAAAAACATTTCACGCCCCCTTCCCGATACCCCCCCCCTCCCCCCGCCCCCGATCTCTCCCCCGACCCCTGGTTGAGAATCACTGATCCAGAAAGTTTTGCCTCATCACCACACCCTCACACACCCGTTAGGAATCTTGGACAGGTCTGTCTCTTCTTTGGAGCGAACATAAGGAATGACAACAACCTTCTTGAGATCAGGGAGACCTGAGAGAGAGACAGACAGATAAATGAGGATGGAAATCTAAACAAGATTATAAACAATCCGCAAGATAGTGTGTGTGTGAGAAAGAGTGAGTGAATGTGGGAGTGTGTGTGTGTACGTGGGAGTGTGTGTGTACGTACGTGGGAGTGTGTGTGTACGTGTGAGTGTGTGTACCTTTAATGACTCTCTGCAGCTTGTCCATGTGGTCGTGTTGTTTGTTGTTATACACCACTGCAGCTACCGAGAAGATCAACTTTGGCTGGATCTGAGAGAACCGGTCTAACACCCCCTGACACACAGAGAGACAAACATACACACAGAGACACACAGAGACAGAGACACACACACAGACAGAGACACACAGAGACACACAGTCACACACACAGACAGAGACACACACACACACACACAGAGACACACACACAGAGACAAACACACAGAGAGACACACAGAGACACACACACACACACACACAGAGACACACACAGACAGAGACACACACACACAGACACACACACACAGAGACACACAAACACAGAGACACACACACAGACAACACAAAGACAGAGACACAGAGACACACAGACAGAGACACACACAGACAGAGACACACACAGACAGAGACACACACAGACAGAGACACAGACAGACACAGACAGAGACACGTGTTTGCTGATGTTGAACGTAAAGCTGCAGCTGAGGTTTGTGGCCACCAGAGGGCAGCAGTGTAACTATTACTGTTACTAACAAACTTCATTCTGTGTACACACACACAGAGAGAGAGAGAGAGAGAGAGAGAGAGAGAGAGAGAGAGAGAGAGATCAGATGTGTGTATGCACGCATGTAGATGTGTGTGTGTTTATCTATGTGACCTGGATTCTACAGTAGTCTTTGTTCAGCAGTGGGAGGAAGAGTAGTGTGTGTAGTGCTCCAGTGGGCGTGTATAATGTTAACAGTGTGTGTATAGATCAGACACGGGTAAAGTCCGGCCCGGGGGTCAGATCCCTCACATCAAGCA
>CM022773.1:36738-44238 GCA_012411365.1 Ameiurus melas | reverse complement strand
ACATCGGAGAAAAGGCTCACGTACCTCCTCGTACATCTTCGAGCTGGCGATGCCGCAGAACCTCCAAACTTCTGCCCAGAAATCGGCGTAATTCTCCACTGACCACTGATACAGACCGTTATAATTCACTGCAACACACACACACACCACATACACTTCCCCCCGCGCGCCCCCCCGCCCCTCCCCCCGCGCCCCCCCCCCCGCCTCCCTCCCCCGCCGCGCCCCCCCTTGCTTTTTTTTTTTCCTTTTTTTTCCCCGCACACACACGCACCTACGCGCACACAATGCCGCACACACACGCACACACACACTCAGTAACCAGGATCATCACATCCACTTACCTGGACTGTGATCATAAAGCATACAAGACCAATGTGTAATACAGTAACCTGTGTGAGTGTGTGTGTGAGAGTGTGTGTGTGTGTGCGCGTGTGCGTGTGTGTGTGTGCGTGTGTACATACTTTTGGATATAGACAGACAGATAGTGCGAGTGTCATTTCCTTGCGTTCTCAGTTTTAGTTTAGACTTCATTTTCCTTTCTTTCAGATCTAGTATTTCCTCCATCACTCTGTCTGTCTCACTCTGTCTGTCTCTCTCCCCCTCTGTCTCTGTCTGTCTCTCCCCTGTCTGTCTCTCCCCCCTCTGTCTCACTCTCTGTCTGTCTCTCCCCCTCTGTCTCACTGTCTCTCCCCCTCTGTCTCTCTCTCTCCGTCTGTCTCTCCCCTCTGTCACTCTCCCCTCTCTGTCTCCCCTCTGTCTCACTCTCTCTCCGTCTGTCTCTCCCCCTCTGTCTCTCTGTCTCTCTGTCTCTCCCCCTCTGTCTCACTCTCTCTCCGTCTGTCTCTCCCCCTCTGTCTCACTGTCTCTCTGTCTCTCCCCGTCTCACTCTCTCTCTCTGTCCGTCTGTCTCTCCCACTCTCTCTCTCTCTGTGTGAGAGAGTGTGTGTGTGTGTGTGTGTGCGTGTGAGAGAGAGTGTGTGTGTGTGTGTGTGAGAGAGAGAGAGTACACTCCCCGTCTCACTCACTCTGTCCGTCTGTCTCTCCCCCTGTCTCACTCTCTCCCTGTCTCACTCACTCTGTCCGTCTGTCGCTTCCCCTCTGTCTCACTCTCTCTGTCTCTCCCCTTGTCTCACTCTGTCTGTCTCTCCCCCTGTCTCACTCTCTCTCTGTCTCTCCCCCTCTGTCTCTCTCTCTCTGTCTGTCTCTCCCTCTGTCTCACTCTTTTCCCTGTCTCTACTCTCTTCTCTCTCTCTCTCTGTCCACTCTCTCTCTCTCCCCTCCTCTCCGCTCTCCCTCTCCTCGTCTGTCCTCTCCCCGTCTCACTCTGTCTCTCCACTCTCTCTGTCTCTCCTCCTCTGTCCAAGTCTGTCTCTCCCCCCTCTGTCTGTCTGTCTCTCCCCCCTGGCTCTCTCTCTGTCTCCCCCTCTGTCTCACTCTCTGTCTGTCTCTCCCCTTGTCTCACTCTCTCTCTGTCTCTCCCCCTGTCTCACTCTCTCTGTCTCTCCCCCTCTGTCTCCTCTCTCTCTCTCCCCCTCTGTCCTCTCTCTCCCCGTCTCACTCTGTCTCCCCCCTCTGTCCGTCTGTCTCTCCCCCTCTGTCCGTCTGTCTCTCCCCTCTGTCTCACTCTCTGTCTGCTCTCCCCCTGTTCGCTCTCTCATCTCTCCCCTGTCTCACTCTCTGTCCCTCCCCTCTCTCACCTCTCTCTCTCTCTCCCCGTCTCCTCTCTCTCCCCGTCTCCTCTCTCTCTCTCCCCGTCTCACTCTCTCTCCCCCTCTCTCTTGTCTCTCCCCCTCTGTCCGTCTGTCTCTCCCCCTCTGTCTGTCTGTCTCTCCCCCTGGCTCACTCTCTCTCTGTCTCTCCCCTGGTCTCACTCTCTCTGTCTCTCCCCTCTGTCTCCTCTCTCTCTCTCCCCATCTCACTCTCTCTCTCTCCCCGTCTCACTCTCTCTCTCCCCCGAAATTTTTTTTTATTAAAAAAAAAAATTAAATTAAAAAATATTAATAAATAAAAAAATATATTCTCACTCTCTCTCTCTCCCCAGTCTCACTCTCTCTCTCCCCGTCTCACTCTCTCTCTCCCCTCGTCTGTCATCTCCCCCGCACTCTCTCTGTCTATTCCCCTCTCTCTCTCTGTCTCACTCTCTCTGTCTCACTCTGTCTATCCCCTCTCTGTCTGTCGGTCTCACTCCTCTCTCTCTGTCTCCTCTCTGTCTGTCTCCCCCCTCTCTCTCTCTCTCTCTGTCTCCCCCCCTGTCTCCTCTCCTCCCCGTCTCATCTCTCTCTCCTCCCCGCTCTACTCTGTCTCCCCCCCCTCTCTCTGTCTCTGTCCCGTCTGTCTCTCCCCCTGGCTCACTCTCTCTCTGTCTCACTCTCTCTGTCTGTCTCTCCCCCTCTCTCTCTCCCCCTCTGTCTCACTCTCTCTGTCTGTCTCCCCCCTGTCTCACTCTCTCTCCCCCCGTCTCACTCTCTCTCCCCCCGTCTCTCTCTCTCTCCCCCGGTCTCACTCACTCTCTCCCGTCTCACTCACCTCTCCCCGTCTCTGTCTCTCCCCCTCTGTCCGTCTGTCTCTCCCCCTCTGTCCGTCTGTCTCTCCCCCTGGCTCACTCTCTGTCTCGCCCCTCTCTCTCTTGTCTCTCCCCTCTGTCTCACTCTCTCTGTCCCTCCCCCCCTGTCTCACTCTCTCTCTCCCCGTCTCCTCTCTCTCCCCCCGTCTCACTCTGTCTCCCCCCCCCCTCTGTCTCTCCCCCTCTGTCCGTCTGTCTCTCCCCTCTGTCCGTCTGTCTCTCCCCTGGCTCTCACTCTCTTCTGTGCTCACTCTCTTTGTGGTGTCTGCCCCTCTCTCTCTGCCCCTCTGTCTCCTCTCTCGTCTGTCTCCCCCCTGTCTCACTCTCCCCCCCGTCTCTCTCTCTCTCCCCGTCTCACTCACTCTCCCCCGTCTCCTCCACTCTCCCCCGTCTCTCTCTCTCCCCCTCTCTCTCTGCCCCTCTGTCCGTCTGTCTCTCCTCCTGGCTCACTCTCTCTCTGTCTGTCTCACTCTCTCTGTCTCGCTCCCTCTCTCTCTCTCTCGCCCCCTCTGTCTCACTCTCTCTCCCCCCTCTCTCTCTGTCTCTCCCTCTCTCTCTCTCTCCCCCTCTGTCTACTATCTCTCTCCCCTCTGCTCTCCCCTCTCTCGTCTTCTCTCCTCCTGGCTCACTCTCTCTCTCGTCTGTCTACTCTCTGTCTACTCCCTCTCTCTCTGTCTCGCCCCTCTGTCTCACTCTCTCTCTCCCCCTCTCTCTCCCCTCTCTCTGTCTCTCCCCCTCTGTCTCATCTCTCTCCCCCTCTGTCTCTCCCCTCTCTTCTCCCTCTCTCTCTCCCCCTCTGTCTCACACTCTCTCCCCCTCTGTCTCTCCCCCTCTGTCTCTCCCCTCTGTCCTCACTCTCTCCCCCTCTGTCTCCCCTCCCTCTCCCCCTCTCTCTCTGTCTCTCCCCTCCCTCTCCCTCTCTCCCTCTCTGTCTCTCCCCCTCTGTCTCACTCTCCCCCCTGTCTCTCCCCTCTCTCTCGTCTCTCTCCCCTCTTCCTCACTCTCTCTTCCCCTCTGTCTCCTCTCTCTCCCCTCTATCTCCTCTCTCCCCTCTGCTCTCTCCCCTCTGTCTCACTCTCTCTCGCTCTGTCCATCTATCTTCTCCCCTCGCCTCTCTCTCTGTCTGTCTCTCCCCCTCTGTCTCACTCTCTCTGTCTCTCCCTCTAGTGCAGGAGTGGGGTCAGTGACCTGAATGTTCTGCGCTTGCAGGAGATGCACACATGATCTGTGCTTATATCTCACTCATTATCATGCTCACTGATCATCATCATCATCATCATCATCATCATTATTATTATCATCATCATCATCATGAAGGATGAATGCAGGTATGCAGTATAATAAAAGTTTGTGCCCCCTGTATCAGTGGATTAATTAGTACTGATTTTAAGACAGGAGATGGATGCAGATGTGCTGATTATCACGTACGTAAAGTATAGGCTTACTAATATAACAGGGTGTGTGTGTGTGTGCGCGCGCCTTACATTCACACAGTAAACTCTTTGTGCATGAGCTATAAGGTGCGCGCGCGCGCACACACACACACACACACACACACACACACACACACACACACACACACCTCTCTCTGCACTAATCCGGGTTACCTCTCGCGCACTCACCGAGGTTAAGCCCGTAGTCCCGCTCCACTTGAGCTCTAAACCGGTCCATCTGCGTGTTCTTCTTCGAGTCCGGGTACCACAGCACTTTGGACTCCATGATCTCCTCTCCCTTCGCCTTCGGGTCTTTAGACATCGCGCTGAGTTACAGGATAAACACACACACACTCGCGCACGCGCCCGGATGAAGTGACCTGTACGAGCTGCTTCAAACTGTCTACAACGCGACCAGGAAGAAGGCTCCGCCCACTGCCGTGTGACGCAAGGACGCTGCCCAGTCGCTTCAGCCGCGTGCCGCTGGAAGCTCCGCCCACGGACACGCGTCCTGAAAGCTTGATATCCTTCCGAAACCAGTAGTTCCTGTTCCTTTAAGATCGAAGTCATAACGACGGATTAATGGGTTAATTAACTGGCAACATTTAAACCTATATTAAAAATGTAAAGTGAGAAGAGTAAACTCTTTTCCAGCTGTGTTGTAAGTTTAGAGATCTGTATGTGGACAGAAGGGACATGTCCCTGTCAGACTGTGGGAAGGGCAGAATTTTAGAATCTTTTAGTCTTTGATCTGTTGCTTTGTATCATTTGTATTTACACTGAGGTTCTTAAGAACAAAGCAAGTCATGGTGTGATGCCTGGTATATTCTATAGGATATTCCCCGAGTATTTAGAGTATGGACTCGTTACTTACTGTCGGACTAAAGCTCGTGTGTTCTGCTGCACTTTTCTACACCTGGCTCCTGCCGCTACCGCTCACACTGAGCGGCTTTTATCCGTCACCGAACTAGTGCTGAGGATGGGCGCAACCAAGTGTGCAACTGGAGGGGGGGGGGGCACCGATTCTCCTCAACGAAACGGAAATATATTAAAAAGGAATAGACATGAATAAATAGAATAGATGAAGAAAAGACACATCCGTTGGCAAAGCGAGACATTTAGAAAATTATTTCCTACTGTATATTGGGGGACAGATTGGTATTTCCTCAACATTAGGGGGGACACGACCCCCCTCCCAACAAAGAATGCGTGGTTACGCCCATGTTCTTAAATCCATTACACTGTGAGGTCACACACACACACAAACACACCCCTCAGCAACTTCTCCACGGTGTGAGGCGCGTTTTAATTTGCATACTCGAATCTGATTGGCTATCAGAGCTGGCCTCACAGATCAGCCGAGCAGTGCGGTTGGTAACACAGACGGACGGAAAGATCAGCCAATCAGCAGGCACGCTGCCGCCGCGCTCGCGCTGTCGAAAGAGATACCGCCTCGGCCAATAGGATTTGAGGGCGTGAGGACGGTTTCAGGAGGTGTGCCCAATCAGGATTCGGTATGCAAATTACCCTGCTACTCCCATAGCTACACTACCCGTCAAAAGTTTAGACACTCGTTGTTTATTTAGAATAATTTTTCCACATTTTAGAAGAATAATAAAGTCATCAAACTCTGGAGTAACACACATGGAATTATGGGAATTGTGTTGTGATTAAAAACAAATCCAAAATAAACAATTTCATATTTGATCATCTTCAGAGTAGACACACTTTTTGACTAGAATGTACAGGAGTAAACGACACCGATTTCACACGTTTAATCACACACCTTCAGATCAAAAGCTTTTTAACATCATCAGTCGAGTGTCCACAAACTTTTGACCCATGGTTTATATTATATACATATGTGTGTGTGTGTGTGTGTGTGTGTGTGTGTACCGTACTGTGTGTATATCTTTCCTTCACTTCTATCCATCCCTTTTGTCCTTATTCCTTCTTTTTTCTATTATTTTCTTTCTTTCAGAGAACTGAAACCTGACACTTCACAATGACCTTAATGTTGTTCAGTATAATAAGGAATTAGACGGAATATGTAGTAATATACAGTGCCTTGCGAAAGTATTCGGCCCCCTTGAACTTTTCAACCTTTTGCCACATTTCAGGCTTCAAACATAAAGATATAAAATTTTAATTTTTTTGTGAAGAATCACCAACAAGTGGGACACAATTGTGAAGTGGAACGAAATATATTGGATATTTTAAACTTTTTTAGCAAATAAAAAACTGAAAAGTGGTGCGTGCAAAATTATTCGGCCCCTTTTCTTTCAGTGCAGCAAACTCACTCCAGAAGTTCAGCGAGGATCTCTGAATGATCCAATGTTGTCCTGAATGACTGATGGTGATAAATAGAATCCACCTGTGTGTAATCAAGTCTCTGTATAAATGCACCTGCTCTGTGATAGTCTCAGGGTTCTGTTGAAAGCGCAGAGCATCATGAAGACCAAGGAACACACCAGGCAGGTCCGTAATACTGTTGTGGAGACGTTTAAGCCGGATTTGGATACAAAAGATTTCCCAAGCTTTAAACATCCCAGGCAGCACTGGTGCACGCGATCATTTTGAAATGGAAGGAGTATCAGACCACTGCAAATCTACCAAGACCTGGCCGTCCCTCTAAACTTTCAGCTCAGACAAGGAGAAGACTGATCAGAGATGCAGCCAAGAGGCCCATGATCACTCTGGATGAACTGCAGAGAACTACAGCTGAGGTGGGAGTCTGTCCATAGGACAACAATCAGTCGTGTACCACTGCACAAATCTGGCCTTTATGGAAGAGTGGCAAAAAAGCCATTTCTCAAAGATATCCATAAAAAGTCTCGTCTAAGTTTGCCACAAGCCACCTGGGAGACACAAACATGTGGAAGAAGGTGCTCTGGTCAGATGAAACCAAAATCGAACTTTTGCCCACAATGCAAAACGATATGTTTGGCGTAAAAGGCAACACAGCTCATCACCCTCAACACACCATCCCCACTGTCAAACATGGTGGTGGCAGCATCATGGTTTGGGCGCGCTTTTCTTCAGCAGGGACACGGAAGATGGTTAAAATTGAGGGAAGAGGATGCAGCCAAATACAGGACCATTCTGGATGAAAACCTGTTGAGTCTGCAAAGACCTGAAACTGGACGGAGATTTATCTTCCAACAAGACAATGATCCCAAACATACAACAAAATCTACAAAGGATGGTTCACAAATAAAACGTATCCAGGTGTTAGAATGGCCAAGTCAAAGTCAGACCTGAATCCAATCGAGAATCTGTGGAAAGAGCTGAAAACTGCTGTTCACAAACCGCTCTCCATCCAACCTCACTGAGCTCGAGCTGTTTTGCAAGGAAGAATGGGCAAGAATTTCCAGTCTCTCGATGTGCAAAACCGATAGAGACATACCCCAAACGACTTGCAGCTGTAATCGCAGCAAAGGTGAGCTCTACAAAGTATTAGCATAGGGGCGAATAATTTTTCCGCCCCACAGCAATGCAATAACT
>CM022773.1:35000-36238 GCA_012411365.1 Ameiurus melas | reverse complement strand
TCAGTTATTACGGGCTGCTTACACACTCCATCACTACACTACACACTCCATCACTACACTACACTACACTACACACTCCATCACTACACTACACACTCCATCACTACACTACACCACACACTCCATCACTACACTACACACTCCATCACTACACTACACTACACACACCCATCACTACACTACACACTCCATCACTACACTACACACTCCATCACTACACTACACACTCCATCACTACACTACACACTCCATCACTACACTACACACTCCATCACTACACTACACACTCCATCACTACACTACACACTCCATCACTACACTACACTACACACACTCCATCACTACACTACACACTCCATCATTACACTACACTACACACTCCATCACTACACTACACACTCCATCACACACACCCATACCACACACACCCATCACACCACACACCCATCACTACACCACACTCCATCACTCACCATACACTACACCACACCACCCATACCTACACACCCATCACTACCTACACTACACACCCATCACTACACTACACCCATCACTACACTACCACCACACACCCATCACCACACTAACCACACACATCATCACTACACTACACACCCATCACTACACTACACACTCCATCACTACTACACTACACACTCCATCACTACACTACACACTCCATCACTACACTACACCCATCACACTACACTACACACCATCATACCTACACACCCAAACTACACACCCATCACTACACCACCACACACCCATCACACACCACACTCCATCACCACACTACACCCATCACTACACCACACACCTCCATCACTACACTACACACACCCATCACTACACACACTCCATCACACACTACACACACACCCAACTACACCACACCCATCCTACACTACACACCCATCTACACTACACCACACTCCATCACTACACTACACACCCATCACTACACTCCATCACACACCACACTCCATCATTACACTACACACTCCATCACTACACTACACTACACACACTCCATCATTACACTACACACTCCATCACTACACTACACACACTCCATCACTACACCACACCCATCACACACACACACACCCATCACTACACCACACACTCCACACACCTACACTACACTACACACACTCCATCACTACACTACACACCCATCACTACCACACTACACACCCATCACTACACTACACACACCCATCACTACACTACAC
>CM022773.1:12500-27500 GCA_012411365.1 Ameiurus melas | reverse complement strand
GCCGCCCAGAAGAACCGACCCAACACGGCACGCAGAACCAACATCACACCCCCAAGAACCAGGGACACGAACCAGTACGCCAAGAACACAGCACCCAGCAACAACACCACCCGAGACGGAGAACTCGACACCGCGGACGGACTGAAGTAGTGAGACAGGGTGGAGGCTGAGAGAGAGAGCGAGAGTCGGGGGGGGAGGGGGAGGGGGGTTGAGAGGGACAGAGAGAGAGAGGGGACACAGAGAGAATAAAAAGAGGATGATGATGGTGTTTAATGATGTGGAAGACTGAAATATGTCAGAGCATATAAACACTCAAATAAAGTAGCAACAGTAATAAACAGGTAATGAAGGGTAAAAAAGAGGAAATGAAACTTAATAAGCAGGAAATGTAGGGTAATAAAGAGGAAATGAAGGGTAATATAGAGGTAATGAAGGGTAATATAAAGGTAATGAAGGGTAATATAGAGGTAATGAAGGGTAATAAAGAGGAAATGAAGGGTAATAAAGAGGTAATGAAGGGTAATATAAAGGTAATGAAGGGTAATAAACAGGTAATGGGTAATAAAGAGGAAATGAAGGGTAATATAAAGGTAATGAAGGGTAATAAACAGGTAATGGGTAATAAAGAGGAAATGAAGGGTATTAGTTAGGAAATGAAGGGTAATATAGAGGTAATGAAGGGTAATATAGAGGTAATGAAGAGTAATAAAGAGGAAATGAAGGGTAATATAGAGGTAATGAAGGGTAATATAGAGGTAATGGAGGGTAATAAAGAGGAAATGAAGGGTAATATAGAGGTAATGAAGAGTAATAAAGAGGAAATGAAGGGTAATATAGAGGTAATGAAGGGTAATAAAGAGGAAATGAAGGGTAATATAGAGGTAATGAAGGGTAATAAACAGGAAATAAAAGTTAATAAGCAGGACATGAAGGGTAATATAGAGGTAATGGGTAATAAACAGGAAATGAGGGGTAATAAAGAGGAAATGAAAGTTAATAAGCAGGAAATGAAGGGTAATATAGAGGAAATGAAGGGTAATATAGAGGTAATGAAGGGTAATATAGAGGTAATGAAGAGTAATAAAGAGGAAATGAAGGGTAATATAGAGGTAATGAAGGGTAATATAGAGGTAATGAAGGGTAATATAGAGGTAATGAAGGGTAATATAGAGGTAATGAAGGGTAATATAGAGGAAATGAAGGGTAATATAAAGGTAATGAAGGGTAATAAACAGGTAATGGGTAATAAAGAGGAAATGAAGGGTAATAAAGAGGAAATGAAGGGTAATATAAAGGTAATGAAGGGTAATAAACAGGTAATGGGTAATAAAGAGGAAATGAAGGGTAATAAAGAGGAAATGAAGGGTAATAAAGAGGAAATGAAGGGTAATATAGAGGTAATGAAGGGTAATATAAAGGTAATGAAGGGTAATATAGAGGTAATGAAGGGTAATAAAGAGGAAATGAAGGGTAATAAAGAGGTAATGAAGGGTAATATAAAGGTAATGAAGGGTAATAAACAGGTAATGGGTAATAAAGAGGAAATGAAGGGTAATAAAGAGGAAATGAAGGGTAATATAAAGGTAATGAAGGGTAATAAACAGGTAATGGGTAATAAAGAGGAAATGAAGGGTAATATAGAGGAAATGAAGGGTAATATAGAGGTAATGAAGGGTAATATAGAGGTAATGAAGAGTAATAAAGAGGAAATGAAGGGTAATATAGAGGTAATGAAGAGTAATAAAGAGGAAATGAAGGGTAATATAGAGGTAATGGAGGGTAATAAAGAGGAAATGAAGGGTAATATAGAGGTAATGAAGAGTAATAAAGAGGAAATGAAGGGTAATATAGAGGTAATGAAGGGTAATAAAGAGGAAATGAAGGGTAATATAGAGGTAATGAAGGGTAATAAACAGGAAATAAAAGTTAATAAGCAGGACATGAAGGGTAATATAGAGGTAATGGGTAATAAACAGGAAATGAGGGGTAATAAAGAGGAAATGAAAGTTAATAAGCAGGAAATGAAGGGTAATATAGAGGAAATGAAGGGTAATATAGAGGTAATGAAGGAAAATAGAGGTAATGAAGGTAATAAGAGGAAATGAAGGGTAATAGAGGTAATGAAGGGTAATATAGAGGTAATGAAGGGTAATATAGAGGTAATGAAGGGTAATATAGAGGAAATAAATATAAAGGTAATGAAGGGTAATAAACAGGTAATGGGTAATAAAGAGGAAATGAAGGGTAATAAAGAGGAAATGAAGGGTAAATAAAGGTAATGAAGGGTAATAAACAGGTAATGGTAATAAAGAGGAAATGAAGGGTAATAAAGAGGAAATGAAGGGTAATAAAGAGGAAATGAAGGGAATATAGAGGTAATGAAGGGTAATATAAAGGTAATGAAGGGTAATATAGAGGTAATGAATAATAAAGAGGAAATGAAGGGTAATAAAGAGGTAAATGAAGGGTAATATAAAGGTAATGAAGGGTAATAAACAGGTAATGGGTAATAAAGAGGAAATGAAGGGTAATAAAGAGGAAATGAAACTTAATAAGCAGGAAATGTAGGGTAATAAAGAGGAAATGAAGGGTAATATAAAGGTAATGAAGGGTAATAAACAGGTAATGGGTAATAAAGAGGAAATGAAGGGTAATATAGAGGAAATGAAGGGTAATATAGAGGTAATGAAGGGTAATATAGAGGTAATGAAGAGTAATAAAGAGGAAATGAAGGGTAATATAGAGGTAATGAAGAGTAATAAAGAGGAAATGAAGGGTAATATAGAGGTAATGGAGGGTAATAAAGAGGAAATGAAGGGTAATATAGAGGTAATGAAGGGTAATAAAGAGGAAATGAAGGGTAATATAGAGGTAATGAAGGGTAATAAAGAGGAAATGAAGGGTAATATAGAGGTAATGAAGGGTAATAAACAGGAAATAAAAGTTAATAAGCAGGACATGAAGGGTAATAAACAGGAAATGAGGGTAATAAACAGGAAATGAGGGGTAATAAAGAGGAAATGAAAGTTAATAAGCAGGAAATGAAGGGTAATATAGAGGAAATGAAGGGTAATATAGAGGTAATGAAGGGTAATATAGAGGTAATGAAGAGTAATAAAGAGGAAATGAAGGGTAATATAGAGGTAATGAAGGGTAATAAAGAGGAAATGAAGGGTAATATAGAGGTAATGAAGGGTAATATAGAGGTAATGAAGGGTAATATAGAGGAAATGAAGGGTAATATAAAGGTAATGAAGGGTAATAAACAGGTAATGGGTAATAAAGAGGAAATGAAGGGTAATAAAGAGGAAATGAAGGGTAATATAAAGGTAATGAAGGGTAATAAACAGGTAATGGGTAATAAAGAGGAAATGAAGGGTAATAAAGAGGAAATGAAGGGTAATATAGAGGTAATGAAGGGTAATAAAGAGGAAATGAAGGGTAATATACACGTAATGAAGAGTAATAAAGAGGAAATGAAGGGTAATATAGAGGTAATGAAGGGTAATAAAGAGGAAATGAAGGGTAATAAACAGGTAATGGGTAATAAAGAGGAAATGAAGGGTAATAAAGAGGAAATGAAGGGTAATATAGAGGTAATGAAGGGTAATAAAGAGGAAATGAAGGGTAATATACACGTAATGAAGAGTAATAAAGAGGAAATGAAGGGTAATATAGAGGTAATGGAGGGTAATAAAGAGGAAATGAAGGGAAATATAGAGGTAATGAAGGGTAATAAAGAGGAAATGAAGGGTAATATAGAGGTAATGAAGAGTAATAAAGAGGAAATGAAGGGTAATATGAGGTAATGAAGGGTAATAAAGAGGAAATGAAGGGTAATATAGAGGTAATGAAGGGTAATAAACAGGAAATAAAAGTTAATAAGCAGGACATGAAGGGTAATATAGAGGTAATGGGTAATAAACAGGAAATGAGGGTAATAAAGAGGAAATGAAAGTTAGCAGGAATGAAGGGTAATATAGAGGAAATGAAGGGTAATATAGAGGTAATGAAGGGTAATATAGAGGTAATGATTAATAAAGAGGAAATGAAGGGTAATATAGAGGTAATGAAGGGTAATAAAGAGGAAATAAGGGTAATAATAATGAAGGTATAGAGTAGGTAGAGAAATGAAGGGTAATATAAAGGTAATGAAGGTATAAGTAATGGGTAAGAGGGGTTAAGAGGAAATGAAGGGTATATAGAAAGTATGGGTAAGAGGAAATGAAGGTAATATAGAGGAAATGAAGGGTAAAGTAATGAAGAGAGGAAATGAAGGTAATATAACGTAATGAAGGTAATAAAGAGAAATGGGTAATAGAGGTAGATATAAAGGTAGAAGGGTAATAAACAGGTAATGGGTAATAAAGAAATGAGGGTAATAAAGAGGAAATGAAGGGTAATATAAAGGTAATGAAGGGTAATAAACAGGTAATGGGTAATAAAGAGGAAATGAAGGGTAATAAAGAGGAAATGAAGGTTAATATAGAGGTAATGAAGGTTAAACAGGTAATGGGTAAAAAGAGGAAATGAAGGGTAATAAAGAGGAAATGAAGGGTAAATATAGAGGTAATGAAGGGTAATAAAGAGGAAATGAAGGGTAATATACAGGTAATGGAGGGTAATAAAGAGGAAATGAAGGGAAATATAGAGGTAATGAAGGGTAATAAAGAGGAAATGAAGGGTAATAAACAGGTAATGGGTAATAAAGAGGAAATGAAGGGTAATAAAGAGGAAATGAAGGGTAATAAAGAGGTAATGGGTAATAAAGAGGAAATGAAGGGTAATATACACGTAATGAAGAGTAATAAGAGGAAATGAAGGTAATAGAGGTAATGAAGGTAAAGAGGAAATGAAGGGTAAACAGGTAATGGGTTAAGAGAAATGAAGGGATAAGAGAATGAAGGTAATATAGAGGTAATGAAGGTAATAAAGAGGAAATGAAGGGTAATATACACGTAATGAAGAGTAATAAAGAGGAAATGAAGGGTAATAAGAGGTAATGGAGGGTATAAAGAGGAAATGAAGGGAAATATAGAGGTAATGAAGGTAATAAAGAGGAAATGAAGGGTAATAAACAGGTAATGGGTAATAAGAGAAATGAAGGTAGAGGAAATGAAGGGTAATAAAGAGGTAATGGGTAATAAAGAGGAATAAGTATTCGTAATGAAGAGTAATAAAGAGAAATGAAGGGTAATATAGAGGTAATGGAGGGTAATAAAGAGGAAATGAAGGGAAATATAGAGGTAATGGAGGGTAATAAAGAGGAAATGAAGGGTAATATAGAGGTAATGAAGGGTAATAAACAGGTAATGGGTAATAAACAGGAAATAAAAGTTAATAAGCAGGACATGAAGGGTAATATAGAGGTAATGGGTAATAAACAGGAAATGAGGGGTAATAAAGAGGAAATGAAAGTTAATAAGCAGGAAATGAAGGGTAATATAGAGGAAATGAAGGGTATATAGAGGAATAAGAGTAATAAGAGGAAATGAGGTAATGAGTAATGAGAGAGGAATGAAGGGTATATAGAGGTAATGAGATAATAAAGAGAAATGAAGGTTATAGAGGTAATGTATAAAGGAAAGAAGGTAATAAGGTAATGAGGTTAGGAAGGGTAATATAGAGTATAAGGTAATAAAGAGGAAATGAAGGGTAATATAGAGGTAATGAAGAGTAATAAAGAGGAAATGAAGGGTAATATAGAGGTAATGGAGGGTAATAAGAGGAATGAAGTAATATAGAGGTAATGAAGAGTAATAAAGAGGAAATGAAGGGTAATATAGAGGTAATGAAGAGTAATAAAGAGGAAATGAAGGGTAATATAGAGGTAATGAAGGGTAATAAAGAGGAAATGAAGGGTAATATAGAGGTAATGAAGGGTAATAAACAGGAAATAAAAGTTAATAAGCAGGACATGAAGGGTAATATAGAGGTAATGGGTAATAAACAGGAAATGAGGGGTAATAAAGAGGAAATGAAAGTTAATAAGCAGGAAATGAAGGGTAATATAGAGGTAATGAAGGGTAATATAAAGGTAATGAAAGTTAATAAGCAGGACATGAAGGGTAATAAACAGGTAATGGGTAATAAACAGGAAATGAAAGCTAAGAAGCAGGAAATGAAGGGTAATATAGGGGTAATGGGTAATAAACAGGAAATGAAGCAGAACACTGTGTGTAAATGACTTTGGCGTACACTCGAGTCCCAGCGCGTCCAGCAGGTCAGTGCAGCTCCTCCACAGCGTGTCCAGCAGTGAGTCCACACCGTGTACAAACTTCTCATTGCTCCTGGAGAAGAACTGCGCATGTACACACACACACACACACACACACACACACACACACCTGTAATCAGTGAAATCATGAAGTTGCACAGTACATTAAGTAATAGATGTGTGTCTGCCTGAGTGATGCTGCTGTTTTTACTTTTACACCACGCTGCTGAGTTCTGAATCCTGGTCTCTGATTGGTCAGAAGGTGTTGATTAATTTTCTATAACAGCAGCTGACAGTCGCGCAGGTTTATATTAATATTCATTGTTCTGATACATTAACGTTTCCATAGTAACGGCTCTTTCACAGGGACGTGTATGGCAGGCGCTCCACTGAAAAAATCGGGGAAGATGTGGTGAAGTTTTTTGTAAGGAGACGTTTATTTAAACGCTTATGGAAGGAGTCTCCAGTGTCAGGGCTTTGGCAACAGTCAGAGGTAAAGCTGTAAGATTAAAAAAAAAGCCTGACTGGTGAGAGAACAAAAAAAAGAAATCACATCGATTCTAATGGTTTCCACTACAAATACCATTACAAACCATTACCATTGCTGGTCCTTAATGGTATCCACTAGACTTAACATGCCACCAATAGAAGGTAACAAATTACCAATTGATATGCACAGGGACCTTAAACAGCTTCCATTAAAACCAATACAATTCCCATTATAACCATTATAAACTCTGTGAGGGTTTCTATTGGGTTGTTTTTTCTTTTTTCTCAGCAGGGTGGTCAGTAGCTCCAGCACACCTCTGTGTGTGTGTGTGTGTGTGTGTGTGTGTGTGTGTGTGTGTGTGTGAAGAGAGAGAGATATCGTTTTGTTATCGGAAATCACGATACACCTGGTATCGGTATCGCGGTATTAATGTTGGTATCGTGGCGACCCTCCAGCCCTGATGATAGACCGCGGGTGTGTGCGTCCTGAACACTCCGGGTTACTATGCGCGGTAATAAGCGCTACACACAGCAGTAATAAGCGGTATAAACCTTGCATAAGGCTTTGATGTTGTCCTCCCCGAACACGGAGCTCAGGCTGTGGTACACGCCGCTCGCTGCTCTCTTCAGCCCGCCGCCGCTGCCGCCGCTGCCGCCGCTCCACTCCTTCCGGCCCCGCGCCGCCTCAGCCTCAGCCATCAGCAAACAGCACAACACCAGCGCTAATGTCACCGTCTTCATCCTGCACGCCGCGGATCCTGTCTCTCAGCCGGAACGCGGTATAAAGCGGCAGTACTCCGGGTCTCGGGGGGAATAGGACGCGCTCAGCTCGCTGCGGTTCCGCACAGAAACCGTTAATGTCTTTGCTAACCTCATCCACAAACCCCGCCTCTTACAGTATGATTGGGTAACACGATGCCGATTAACACACTGTGATTGGCTAGTTTGTATACACTCGATGTGCGCTGATTGGACACTTCACATGTCACTCATGTGAAGCGCGTTTCAGGAAAATGGCGGCTGATCTAAGCGGAAAAGAGCTCAAAGCTAACGAGCTTGTTCCTGTCATTATAAATCACATTATAGTTGTTGTTGTTGTTGTTGTTGTTGTGGGGTTTTTGTGCTATTTTTGTTTATTAATATTAAACATTTGATTCTGGTGTTTGTTTTGTTTGACCTCTTCTTTTGTTTCTATTATAGTTAATCTCGTGAAGTACAACAAATAAAAAAAAAAAAAGCTTAAAGTAACAAAAAATGTAAATAAATTACAGATCTTTCTCATTTTAACTCTAGTCAGTGTAATATGTCATTTCCCTTTAAACGAAATAAAACATGACGTCTTGCCTAAAAACATCAGCATTTACTGAAGTTAAATCGAGTTCATATTTTATCATCTATCCGTGTGTTCATATCTCGATTCATTTTTACATCGACAAACGACACACTTCCATCATAAACTCAATTCGATTACAAATCAATATTTTCACATTTTCAATTAAAGGGTTAATTTTTTTTTTTTTTTTTTGCCAGACAAATTTTACAACTTGTCCAAAATAAAAGAACGACCGTGTCCGGAGATTTATCACAGAAAGTACAGAGTTGAATGTCGGTGCTTTTCTGAAATTTTCCACCATTTTTATCATTCTAAAATTGAATCATTTTTAGCAAGGTAGATTCTATGAAGAAGTTTCTACAAACATTTTCCGGTACAAGATCTATACAATCATATCTAAATAATTGAAATGATTGTAGTACTGTATATGTATCATGATCATTCCACAATATTAGACACTAATAAAACTAAATAGAACTAAATAATAGAACTAATAGAACTAAATAAAGTTAACTTAAATGAATACATAATTAAAGTGGGTTTTTTTAAACGCTCTCAGGGTAATACATATAATAGTGATCAGATACTGATTCTGTAGTGTTTGTCTTTTTCTGTGAAACAACAAATCTGGCCAATCATTGTGCAGGAGGGCGGGGCTTGTCTGAACACGGGAAGGATGAAACCAGAGCGGAAACGCAGTATCTTCCGCCGAGCCATAAACTGTCACAGTGATGCCACCTGGCGGCTGGAAAAACAACTACAACCACATTTACACTGGGTGGTTTTGTTAAAATGATATATTATAATTATATAAATATACTTATTATTTCAGTGCCAGGTATGGTTTATGTGACTCTAAGTGAAATGAGCATTTATTTCAGATATGTTTGTTGGCGATTAAACAAGAGTAAAACCGAAAGGTGAGCTGGCTGCAGTTTAACCTCTGACCGCTAGATGGAGTGAGTGTGTGTTTTGCTGTGCGTGTGTCTATGAACAGAGAGGAAAAGGAAAACATTGAGGATCAGCTGATCGCGCGCAACGGCACCGGTACTGCTCAGTGAAGATGATGATGATGGTGATGATGATGATGAGTGTCCGGGGCCGGTGCTGTTTGTCCGTGGTGTCGGTGTTGTTGTTGGTGTTGGTAGTGGTGGTGTGCGCGCGCGTGGGTCAGTGTGGGCTCGTGCACGGGGAACAGGTCGCATTTGTGCGCGTGTCAGTGCAGCAGGAACCCGGCAGCAGTGTGTTACAGGGGCGCGTGCTGCAGGGACAACAACAACAACAACATCAAAGCGAGGAAGAGCACGAGCTGCGTGGAGACCTGCGATTGGTACACACACACACACACACACACACACACACACACACTGTTACAGTTTGTTCCTGATGTCATCATCTTTGGGGATGTGTTATAACGGCACATAACTGTCACATGACACTCATTACACATCTGGATGACTGTGTACATGTGTGTAACGCGTCTCTGTACACTTTACATCCTCCTCACGCAGCCCTCATACACTCAGTCCGGGTCAGTGGTGTGTGTACGGCGTGTGTAACAGTGGACACAGTCCCAGAGCAGCGTTACACAAATATATACACACAGGGTGTATTATATATATATATATATATATTCACGACGGTGGTGAGGAAAAACTCCCTGAGACGATATGAGGAAGGAACCTCGAGAGGAACCAGACTCAGAAGGAACCCGTCCTCATCTGGGTGACACGGGATAGTGCGATTATAAATAAATACACCCCTTCTATAAATGTGCTCAAATAGTGCAGTAGTGTAAGCAGGAAGTTCATTACAGTTTCTACAGGAAGTTCATTGTGTTGAACGTCTCCACTGTTCACTGATGGAGACTCGAGTGCAGAACTGTTTGTGGTAACTGTAGTGCTAAAGCTCTCACTGCAGAACTGTTCATATGAACTGAGGTTTATGGTGTTTAAGTGGAACCGTCCTCGGTAATCTCAGTGATCTTTAGTCTGCACCATGTGGGACATCCTCAGCAGCACCATGTGACTTCCAACTGATGAGAACTCCAACCAGAAGTAGTGCAGCAGGATAGATCAGGCAGGTCTGGAGAGCAGAAGGGGTCAGGATCACTGGCATCTCAGGAGTATCATGTGTAGCTTGACAGAGAGAAGAGAGAGAGAGGGGGGTAAGGAGACTGACAGAGAGAGAGAAAGAAAGAGAGAGAGAGAGGGATAGGGAGACTGACAGAGAGAGAGGGAAGGAGAGAGAGAGACTGATACACATACACCTGTAGACAAATAAACTATAACATTATTATTTGTTTCACCTGTTCTCAGATTAAAGAGGAGCGTGTGAGGAGTGCGGATCATACAGGTGATGATAGTGATAGTGATGATAGTGAAGGTCAGAGGTCAAAGCCCTGGATAGGCGTGGTTCCTGTTCAAATCGAGGAGGGGCGCGTCCCAAACACCAACCAGGAGTCATTCGCCTCCACTGTAGTGAACAAGGTGAGAGAACCTCACACACACTCTGCACTGTTAGTGTTATTTTTATCCTGTTATTGTTTCTATGTTTTATGCCTTATTTGTTGTTTTAGAAATTGTATAAATTTTACTTAATGTGTATTTAGATATATTATGTAAAAACACCATATTATATATATATATATATTATTAATAATATTATTATTGTGTGTGCAGATGAAGAGGGCACTGGTTTTGGGGGCATCGGCTCTCATCATCCTCGTATTAAACCAGAACACACTGAGAGAAGTATACACTTTATAACATTCCATTTCTTTCTTTTCCTTCTCCTCTTTTTCTTTTTTTTTTTTTCCTCTCTTCCTTTTCTTTTTCTCTTTCTCTTCTTTTTTCTCTTCCATCTATTACACACACTGTCTATAACACATCTATTACACACACTAGTGTGTGTAATGCGCACTACAGTAATTGCTGATTGACTTCCTGTGCTTTACAGATGGACGTGTCTCAGGTTCTCTCTAAACCCATCATCATCATACAGAACTCCGAGAATGTCACTAAACTGTTCGGGGCTCTGCTCAGGTAACACACACACACATGTACACACAACACACACATGTACACACACATGTACACACACACGTACACACACACGTACACACACGTACACACACGTACACACACACACACACAGGGGTATCAATATGTATAAATGTTTGCGAATTGATTTTGCAGAGGTCTTCATGCGACTGCGAGAATCACATACAAAACATTTCTACAGAATAACCTGGTGAGCTTTAACACACACATACACACACACACACACACACACACACACACACACACACACACACACACACACATACGCACATTACAGTATACACACACACACACACACGCACACACACAGCACACACAGACACACACACACACACACATCACATCACACACACAACGTACACACACACACAAACACACACACACACACACATTAATATATAAAATGTGTGTCTAGTAAGGTGCGACCCTCACTCTGTGGTCAAGTTGCGGTCGCTCCAGATGGGGGCGTTATGGGGAGTGGCAGGGCGTCGTCTGCACCGGAGAGACCAACTCACCTGTACAGGTACAATACCACCCTCCTGCCGTGTCCCAAACCACACACACTTCACTACCTAGTGCACTACTGGAATACTTCAGACCACATGTTCAACCAGTTCTAGAACCTTCTAGAAGTACAGCACAGTATGAGTTAGTTTTATCTTTAACTCTGTGTGTGTTGTGTGTGTGTGTATGTATGTTTATGTGTGTGTATGTGTGTGTCTATGTGTGAATGTGTGTATGTGTGTATGTGTGTGAATGTGTATGTGTGTGTATGTGTGTAGTTGTGTGTGAATGTGTGTATATGTGTGTATGTGTGAATGTGTGAATGTGTGTGTTATGTGTGAATGTGTGAATGTGTGTATATGTGTGTGTCTATGTGTGAATGTGTGTGTATGTGTGAATGTGTGTCTGTGTGTGAATGTGTTATGTGTGTATATGTATGAATGTATGTGTGTGTATGTTGTGTATGAATGTATATGTGTATGTGTATGTGTATATGTGTGTGTGTGTATATGTGTGAATGTGTGTGTATGTGTGAATGTGTATGTGTGTGAATGTGTGAATGTGTGTGTATGTGTGTGTATGTGTGTAAATGTGTGAATGTGTATGTGTGTGTATGTGTGTAATGTGTGTGTGTGTGTGTATGTGTGTGTATATGATGTGTATATGTATGTGTGTGTATGTGTATATGTGTGATATGTGTATGTGTGTATGTGTGAATGTGTATGTGTGTATTTGTGAATGTGTGTGAATGTGTGTGTATATGTGAATGTGTGTATGTGTGTGTATGTGTGTATATGTGAATGTGTGTATGTGTGTATATGTGTGAATGTGTGTGAATGTGTATGTGTGTGTATGTGTTTGAATGTGTGTGTATGTGTGTGTATGTGTGTATATGTGTGAATGTGTTATATGTGTATGTATGTGTGTATATGTGAATGTGTGTGTATGTGTGTATGTGAATGTGTGTATGTGTGTGTATATGTGAATGTGTGTGTATGTGTGTATATGTGTGAATGTGTTTATGTGTGTATGTGTGTGTATATGTGTGAATGTGTGTATGTGTGTATATGTGTGTATGTGTGTGTATATGTGTGTATGTGTGTGTATGTATGTGTGTGTATGTGTGTGTATGTGTGTGTGTGTATGTGTGTATATGTGTGAATGTGCGTGTATGTGTGTATGTGTGTATATGTGTGAATGTGTGTGTATGTGTGTGTATGTGTGTGTATATGTGTGTATGTGTGTGAATGTGTGTGTATGTGTGTATATGTGTGAATGTGCGTGTATGTGTGTGTATGTGTGTGTATATGTGTGAATGTGTGTGTATGTGTGTGTATATGTGTGAATGTGTGTGTATGTGTGTGTATATGTGTGTATGTGTGTGTATGTGTGAATGTGTGTAATGTGTGTGAATGTGTGTGTATGTGTGTGTATATGTGTGAATGTGTGTGTATGTGTGTGTATGTGTGTGTATGTGTGTGTATGTGTGTGTATGTGTGTGTATATGTGTGAATGTGTGTGTATGTGTGTGTATATGTGTGAATGTGTGAATGTGTGTATGTGTGTGTATATGTGTGAATGTGTGTGTATGTGTGTGTATGTGTGTATGTGTGTGTATATGTGTGAATGTGTGTGTATGTGTGTGTATATGTGTGTATGTGTGTGTATGTGTGTGTATGTGTGTGTATATGTGTGTATGTGTGTGTATGTGTGTGTATATGTGTGAATGTGTGTGTATGTGTGTGTATATGTGTGAATGTGTGTGTATGTATGTGTATATGTGTGTATGTGTGTGTATATGTGTGAATGTGTGTGTATATGTGTGTGTATGTGTGTGTCTATGTGTGAATGTGTGTGTATATGTGTGAATGTGTGTGTATGTGTGTGTATGTGTGTGTATATGTGTGAATGTGTGTGTGTATGTGTGTGTATATGTGTGTATATGTGTGAATGTGTGTGTATGTGTGTGTATATGTGTGAATGTGTGTATATGTGTGAATGTGTGTGTATATGTGTGAATGTGTGTGTAATGTGTGTATGTGTGTGTATATGTGTGAATGTGTGTGTATGTGTGTGTATATGTGTGAATGTGTAATTGTGTGTATGTGTGTGTATATGTGTATATGTGAATGTGTGTGTATGTGTGTGTATATGTGTGAATGTGTGTGAATGTGTGTGTATGTGTGTGTATATGTGTAATGTTGTGTATGTGTGTGTATTGTGTGAATGTGTGTGTGTGTGTGTGTATATGTGTAATTGTGTGTATGTGTGTATATGTGTGTATGTGTGTGTATATGTGTGAATGTGTGTGTATATGTGTGTGTATGTGTGTGTCTATGTGTGAATGTGTGTGTATATGTGTATGTGTGTGTATGTGTGTGTATTGTGTGTATATGTGTGTATGTGTGTGTATGTGTGTGTATATGTGTGAATGTGTGTGTATGTGTGTGTATATGTGTGAATGTGTGTCTATGTGTGAATGTGTGTCTGTGCATGTGTCAGAAATATCTGCAGCAGTTGTGGAACACGGTGGTGTTTATCGCTCTGATCCTCTCCACCGGAGTACTTGTTCATGCCCGATGGCAGTACCACGATGACCAGCTCACCGACCAGCTGCAGGTGAGAACCCAGTAACACAGAACCTAAAATCTACAAGACTGAAGAACATAGAACCCTGTGCTCTAGAACTCAGAGTCTAACAGTTAAATTGCTGGTATGCAGATTCGGGTGGCATCACCTGCATATAGTTCACACTTCCGAGGTTAGCAGTCTGTGAATCTTAGTGAAGGAGGCGTGGCTTCAGTGTCTGTCAGTCTCAGTGAAGGAGGCGTGGTCTCTGTATCTGTCAGTCTCAGTGAAGGAGGCGTGGTCTCAGTTTTAGTTATCGTGGGGCGTGGTCTCAGTATCTGTCAGTCTCAGTGAAGGGGGCGTGGTCTCTGTATCTGTCAGTCTCAGTGAAGGAGGCGTGGTCTCTGTATCTGTCAGTCTCAGTGAAGGAGGCTCGTTTGTTTAGTGAAGGAGGCGTGGTCTCTGTATCTGTCGTTCGTGAAGAGGCGTGGTCTCTGTATCTGTCAGTCTCAGTGAAGGAGGCGTGGTCTCTGTATCTGTCAGTCTCAGTGAAGGAGGCGTGGTCTCTGTATCTGTCAGTCTCAGTGAAGGAGGCGTGGTCTCAGTATCTGTCAGTCTCAGTGAAGGAGGCGTGGTCTCAGTATCTGTCAGTCTCAGTGAAGGAGGCGTGGCTTCTGTGTCTGTCGGTCTCAGTGAAGGAGGCGTGGTCTCTGTATCTGTCAGTCTCAGTGAAGGAGGCGTGGTCTCAGTATCTGTCGTCTCAGTGAAGGAGGCGGTGTCTCAGTATCTGTCGTCTCAGTGAAGGAGGCGTGGTCTCTGTATCTGTC
>CM022773.1:0-5000 GCA_012411365.1 Ameiurus melas | reverse complement strand
ACTAACTATTACTAATCTTCTTCTACTTATATACTTACATTTCTTACTTACTTACATACTTTTACTTACATATATCTTACATTAACTCTATATATTATTATTATACTTTACTTACTACTTATATAATTTCTATATACATTTCTTTACTTTTACTTACATTTATTTACACTCTATACATATATATACATATATATATACTTTACTTACTTATACATACATATACATATTAATATTATCTTACATATATACATACTCTACATATTACATTTCTTTTCATTTACTTTTACTTATAAATTCTATATATATATTACATACTCTATTATATATTACTTACATACTATACATATTTATATATAATATATATATCATATATACATATTATATATACATACATATATACATATTATACTTTTATTATTTACTTACATATACATATTATTATTACATTTACTTATACTTCTATATATATATCGATTTTACTTACATATATATACTATACTACATACTTCATATAACATACATATAATCACTTCATCACTTACACAACTACTTACACATCAATATATACACCACTACATACTATATACTTCACCACACATATAATTACTATATATTATTATCACCTCACACACACACACACACCCACACACACACCACACACACTCACACACACACACTCACTCACTCACACACCCACACACACACACACACACACACACTCACACACACACACACACACACAGCTGTAAAGTCTTCAGAACGGTATTTATTATTTTCAGTTTGAATTTTATCGCTACATCATATCCCAGATTGCTTTTGATGTACAATGGAAGAATCTCTCTCTCACACACACACACACGCAGTTACATCACCTGATGATTAGCAGAAGTGTTTGATGTAAGTGTTTACTAATCAGTTACACACCTCAAAGCAATCACAACATTGTTGCCAAGGTTACTTTAATCCGAGGTAGGAGGCGGCCTGTGTAGGGGGCGGAGCCACACTCCTGAGTGGAGGAGGTGTGTCGGGGAAGCCTTTGAATGAGCGTCATGTGTCCTAACTTGAGAAGACAAGGACAAGCCCGTAGTTCTGTTCAGTGACGCTCCGGTCACATGATGGATGACATCGTTTTACAAACCCCATGACCTCACGATGACATCACAGAGCGGGATTAAACATTCAGAGTTATTGTTGGAGGAAACGAGAACGTGCTTAAAGCTGCTTTTAACCGTATTCACTGAATGAATGTATTGATTGATTATTAAAGGACATGCTTGGTCTGGTTCTCCGGCGCTACAACTGATCTTCAGTTTAATGTAAATCAAATTCTCTTCCTTAAATAAAATTAAAAAAAAGAGAGAATGTGCCGGTGGGGGTTTGGATCAGGATCAGGACATAATCCTGTCTGTCAGTTGATTTAAAGAAAAAAAAAAAAAGTTCTGGCAACTACACAACAATGCATATCGCCATGGCAACGGAAGCGCATCATATTGGGATCATGCCTTTGTTCCTTTTCCTGTCTGCCATCGTTCTGCGACTGTGATTGGCTCCTCGACCTTTGTTTGCTTCCTTCCTGCGGCGATCCAGGAGCGTCTCCTGAGTCTGACCCCGCCCCTTCGTTCCGCCCACCACGTTGCTTGCAGGTGGAGCTCTGAAGCTGTAGCAAAGTAGGACAGGTTTATTATTACTGTGTGTGTGTGTATGTATGTATGTGAGTGTGTGTGTGTGTGTGTGTGTAACACTGTGTGTGTGTGTGTGTGTGAGAGAGAGAGTGTGTGAACGCGTGTGTATCTCACCCTCTCCTGTTCTGCATGGCGGCTCTTCGGGCCTCTGCTCTCTCTCTCAGCACGGCCGGGTCCTGCACGAACTGATCCCGCTTTACTGCTGACTCCTACACACACACACACACACACACACACACACACACACAGTGTTACACACACACACACACACACACACATACACACACACACACATATATACACACACACACACAGTGTTACACACACACACACACACACACAGTGTTACACACACACACACACACACACACGTACCATACTACACACAGTGTTACACACACACACACACACACACACACACACACATATACACACACACACACAGTGTTAACACACACACACACACACAGTGTTACACACACACACACACACACATATACACACATACTACAGCACATACACACACACACACACACACATATACATATATTACATACACATATACACACACACACACACATATAGCATACATACACACACACTACATATTTTTACACACACACATACACATATATACACACACACACACACAGTAGTTACACACACACACACACTACACACACACACACAGTATTACACACACACACACACACACACACTACATTAGTTATACACACACACACACACACACATATACACATTACAACACACCACAGTGTTTTACACACACACACACACACATATACACACACACAACACAAACACACACAAAAAAACACAGTGTTACACACACAGTGTTACACACACACACACACACACACACACATATACACACACACACAGTGTTACACACACACACACACACAGTGTACAACACACACACACAGTGTTACACACACACACAAACACAGTGTTACACACACACACACATACACACACACACAGTGTTACACACACACACACACACATATACACACACACAGTGTTACACACACACACACACATACACACACATAGTACACACAACCACACAATACATACACACACACAGTGTTACACACACACATACACACAACACAGTGTCACACACACACACCACACACACACACACACACACAGTGTTACAAACACACACACACATTACACACACACACACAGTGTTACACACACCACACACAGTGTTACACACAACACACACACACAGTGTTACACACACACACAGTGTTACACACACACACATACACACACACACAGTTTTATACACACACACACACACACACAGTGTTATACCACACACACACACACACACACACAGAGTGTTACACACACACACACTCACAGTGTTACACACACACACTCACAGTGTTACACTACTATCACGTGTTACACACACATTTCACACACACACACACACAGTGTTACACACACACACATACCACACATACACACACACATACACTCACGCCGTGTTACACACACACACACACACACACAGTGTTACACACACACACACACACACACACAGTGTTACACACACACACACACACACACACACACACACACACACACACACACACACACACACACACACACACACAACACACACACACACACACATACACACACACACACTCACACACAGAGTTCATGAATTTTATGTGTGATGTGAGATGAAGTGCTGGTCAAAGCTAGGACAGGGCGTGTGTGTGTGTGTGTGTGTGTGTGTGTGTTTCTGTACCTTCTCCTCTTCCTCTCTCTCCTCTTCTCCTTCATCCTCCTCTTTCTCCCTTCTTCCTGTTCTGAGCACCTGAGGGATGGTAAACGGCCTGCAGAGGGCAAAGGTCAGAAGTGTGAAAACAAGAACACACTATATCCTAACAGACAGCACTGTGCTGCTCAAAAGTCTTGGCACCCTCATTTTAAAAGGTAACATTGTACAGATTTATAGAGGAGTCACTGGAGGCGCTGCAGTGGCTGATCTGCGACACTGGAAGATTGAGTACACACCGTGTTTAGGAGGATCTCTTTCATCTTTTAGTTGCCATTATGTCGTTTTCAGCTCTGTGTGCTTTACGCCTTTTATTGTTAGTGTGGCTAGATGTAAATGCTCAGTACGGGTCTCTCTCTCTCTCTCTCTCACACACACACACACACACACACACACTCTCTGACATCGTACCTGCGGTTCAGCAGCTCATCGTCCTCGTCCAGGTCGTTGGCTCCCACCTGGTTGATGTCGTATGTGTCGTCATATTCGTCATCGTAGTCATCCAAGAGATAAGCGTTGCCTTGGTTACCGGACTGGTCTGTCACTACGGGAACCTCATCCACAACCGTCTGGTAGGAGCGATATCTGTCTCTCTGATCGTTAATGTGCTGTTTGTCATTGAGCATTTCACGCACGCTCTCGCCCTGTCTGACACACACACACACACACCCACACACACACACACACACACACACACACACACACACTTCAATTTTTAATTCCTGACCTTTATGTTCATACTCACACACTTCACAGCGGACTTTAGTTTAAATTCTTTGATGTCAGAAATAGGACAGTGTGTGTGTGTGTGTGTGTGTGTGTGTGTGTGTGTGTGTGTGTGGTGTGTGTGTGTGTGTGTGTGTGTGAGAGTGTGTGTGTGTGTGTGTGAGTGTTTTGTCTCACCTCCTGCCTCTCCACACACGGCTCATGTCCACCTTATCCCGGGAAAACACATCAAACTCATCATCATCAAACGCATTGGATCTGGAGCTGAGCACTGGGGGCGGAGTTTCCTTCACCGGCCTGTAGGGGGCAGCGAGAAATCACACATCACTTAACATACATACGGTATCAATACTGGTCTCCACACTGCAGAGGCTAATGTGGCTATAGCCACCAGTTTAGTGTGGTGAAGGTGGGAGGAGACCTGGGCATGTTCCTGTCGAGTTTCCTCAGCTCAGGAGTCAGTCGGTCCTCCAGGATGTTGTTGATGACTTTCTCGCCGTCGTAGCCGTACGTTTCCAGGCAAGACATCACAAACCCCTCCCCTAAATCTGGCAGCAAGTCTCTGATGTGAGAGAGCAGAGACTCCAGCTCTCCAGAACTCATGCTGCACCCTGCCCCCTACAGGAGCGGAGGGAAAACACCAGAGTCACTGAGAGTGTGCCTCCGAGTTACTGCCTCATCCACACCCTCGTACTCAAATCCTCTTCCCTGTACGCCCTCTCTGGCTGAAATGTGGTACTGTAAATGTAAATGTCTGGTCTGCA